>CM033473.1:11661686-12019954 GCA_019447015.1 Hymenochirus boettgeri | reverse complement strand
TGTCATTATGTAACTTTACAAACTTCTATAACCAGTTAAGGATATTCCTTAATTCATTGATTTAAAATGTTGAACATCCTAGTCAGTGAACAATTATTAACAGTTAAAAAATAAACAAGACCTACTGAAGTTTAACCTTGAAATCAGAAAAACTTACATGGCGCTAAATATTCTGCCGTTTTACCTAACTGACAGTGGTGTTTCACAAAAGGTTAATGTACACAGAGATGACATCAACCATCAAAAACAAAATTCAAGAACAACACCCATGAACGGATTGCAATGACTGTAACCCAGCAGTAAAGATGATAAAGGGGGAGATAAAAGCTAAGATAATATATTGAATGTAATTCAGTCAAGCTTGTGTGCTGTGCACTGGAGATGATAAGATAAAGGGTCTTGAACTGAAAATTGATTAAAAATAGGCATTAGTAAGCACATCTTTAGTTAATGATAAAAGTGATGAATTGGCCATTTATCAAATAAGTTTTCACTAGCAAAGACACTTTAGTAATTCAAAGTTCAATTAGCTGTTTTCTCAGTACAGTGTAGTGAATACCAAGTAAGCACAAAGAGATTTTTTTCCCTCAATGAAGTATGAATACAAAAGGTCAATTGTATTATAAAGTAAGGGGATCCTTAAATAACTTCTCCCCCTACCACTCCTTATCACTATTAAAAAATCTGAATCACTATTTAGGTTTTGTTATTTAGGTAACGTATCATTATTTAAGGATCAGTAATGTTATTTAAGGAGAGGTATTCTTATTTAGATTGGGGTATTCTTAAAGGTGAACATTTGGGACAAAAACCCACTGACCCCCAATAAAATTACCCAGGGTGAGGAGCTAAAGCGATAGGACCTCACCTCTGGGCTTAGCCTACGTAAATGATTAATTTACTTAAAAGATTAAAGGAATAGTTCACTCAAAAAGTGAACTATTCCTTTAATGTATTGACTGAAGACTGGGAGGTTAAAGAGCTATGCCTTACCTTCCGTTCTTCAATATATTCACCAGGACCGACAGGCGAAGAAAGAAGATATTTTTCTTACACGTGATCCAGCACCCGACCATTTCCTTTTCAGAGTAACTATAGCGTGCATTATTGTGCATGAACACTATAGTTACTTTGTCACTGCTGGTGTGGTGGATCGCGTGTAAGTTAAGTTTCTTCTTTCTTCATCTGTCGCTCCTGGTGAATTGAAGAACGGAAGGTAAGGCTCATAGCTCTTTAACCCCCTGGTCTCCAATCAATCAATACATTAAAGGAATAGTTCACTTTTTGAGTGAACTATTCCTTTAACCTTTTCTTTTTTGCATTAATTTAAGAATGGGAGGAAGATGACCTATGTCTAACAATACAATACAATAACATTTGTAAAGTTGGATGAATGAATATTACAGATATACCATGACCTGGATGAATGAATATTACAGATATACCATGACCTGGATGAATGAATATTACAGATATACCATAATTTGGATGAATGAATATTACAGATATACCATGACCTGGATGAATGAGAACCTCACATGCAGGCCCCATAATAGGTTCGATCTAGGTCCATATTCAGTTACTTAGTTTACCTACCATTTGGAATTTTTCTGATGGCAAAGACATGACCTTCTCATTATTTTCCTTTCCGCATCGCTATCTATAGATAGTTACCATTAATATGCTGTTTACAATTGAAATGTTTCAAGGTTTCCAAAATATTTCCAGAGCTAAACAAGGACATTAGAAGGAGATGTCGGTGTTGTATGTGTGTATTGTGTCTGTGGCTTTAGAAACAGTGCAAGTGGCTACTGACAAAACTATTGTCAAGAATTGGTTGTTTGAAAACAGTTCATCAACTGTATTGGCTGGTGAGGGAACTAGCTGTGTGTCTGTATTTACTATGGCACACTTCTTTATAGTAGGAGTTGTTACAAATATTGTTAGATAATAGGATGCTTTGTAACTTCTTCCTCTGTTTTATTGGCATGAAATTACATTCATTTTGTTAAAAAGCCCGACTTTTTGGCAAAAAATAAATGAGACACAGGGATTACACAAGAAAAAACAGCTAACCGTCCGTATATACCAATCATCTATTAGATTTATGGCTATGTATTGTTCACAGAAGTGTGTGGTGTGTGTGCCTTTAAAGCAAGAGCATGTGGGTTATAGGGTTAATTTACCCTGTGCCATGTTGTATCAAGTTTTGGATTCTCCTCCTTGTCCAGCTACTAAGAGAGGAAATGCCCCTTGTAGAGCACCATTCCCCATAGGTTGACCCACCTATTATTCTTCAATAAATATTCAGGAGCCAGGAAGGAAGGGAAAGACGAGTCCTTCGGGACCTGTCAGAGGAGCGAGCGAGTGATCGGTAAGTTCCTTCCCTTTATTCCCGGCTCCTGAACATTTTATTGATGAACGGGAGGTAAGACCTCCTGTTCCTCAATAAAACTGAATACAAAAAATGATTTTACCAGTGGAGATTCCCTTTAATAAAAGAAAACTTGGATTTTACTAAGGCTACGTTCACACTAGACGTTTTTTTAATGCAGCAGAGAAACTTTGCGTTTTCGATTTTGTGCGTTGTTCCACTGCGTTAACTCACAACGCATGCCATTATTTTCAATGAAAAAGCTGTGCATTAATGCACCAAACTGCTCCAAGCAGTATGTTTCACGCAACACACTACATCAAAACGTTGCAATGTGAACGGCGACATTTATTTCTATGTAGCATTGCACCAAAACGCGATATAGTGTGAATGAAGCCTAAGAGTCCGTTGGAGTCCTTCACCAGCTGAGATGATGCGAAGGGGATGAACTGATTAACTGTAGTGAACACTCTGATGCCCCCAGCACTCAAACAGCTGATTTGCATCCACCCATAGGAGGAGGGTAAAACCTGAGCTGCAAAAACCCTGTATTCTTTTTTTTTTTTTTGAGATCTTGATGCCATCAGCAATTCGCATGATGTACATTTCAAACATCTGTAGCAGCCAGATTGTTTTTTTAGTAGCCATGTAGGTTCAGGGGTAAAGTAATTAAAGGAGAACTAAACCCAAAAAAGTACTTGCCTCAACATCCTCTCACCATGGAAGATTCCACTTGGGTCTTTTCTTTACCTCTATGAGCTCATTTTAGGTTCTGTTTGTTCCCCAAATCTGAATCTGACATTTTCCCTTCCCTGCCAGTTATTTTGCCTTGATTACATGTTCAGCACCTGTGTGATCTCCACTCCCACCTCTTAACCCCTATGATGTAGAAATATATTAAATCATCAATATCCAAATTGGTGGTGCAGCTGATTAATAGTTTCCTAGTAGCAGTGTTGTAGTGTGATGTATATGGGTCTGGGTATTTAGTGCGTCCGGATCTGAAATAATGTCTGTCTCACCTACGGTTTTCACTCCACCAAATCCGATATATAAGCAATAAATTGCAGGTGAAACATACAAAGACACAGGTCTGTAGCTGTGAATATTGCACGTTTATTGCCAAACATGCGTGCTACATGTTTCACGCACTTTAGAACGGATAAGTGAGGCAGAAACATGTAGCATGCATGTATTGCAATAAACCTGCACTATTCACCATTCCATACCTGTGTCTTTGTATGTTTCACCTGCAATGGATAGTTTAAGTGTTGGAGGGTCATATTTAAAAACTTGCAATACCGCTTGTTTTCGTTACTGTACGACCATGTCAGTAGTATACCATAACATGTGGTAATAAACTACCGTAATGATATTCTACGGGCGTTCGTAGATTTACGTTGGCTATCGTACATTTACAAGATTTACCATAGTGATCATAAATTGATGATCGCGATAACGATCGCTAAAGAAGGCGATACCACACCTTTATAAATATGGCCCTCTAGCTCTCCCTGTCAGCTGTAGCAATATTAGTGGAAAGTGTAGCTTCTTAAAGGGGAATGTTGGAGGGTAGGAATAGTGCGTTTTTATAGGAACCACATGGTGCAGAACTGTAGAGGGAGGATAGTGAAGTGAACCTGATCTTAGCACCAGCTGTGTGCAATGCATTTCTCATCAGTGTACCTTATTAAAGGGAATGTTGGAGGGTAGGAAGAGTGTGTTTTTGATTTAGCTGTCTGTATAGAACAAGCTAAGAAATGTATTACACAGAGAAATGCATTGCACAAAGCTGTGTTAAGATCAGGGTCATTATATTATCCTCCACCTGCAGCACTGCACCATGCTCTATAAGGGCACGAACACACTGCAATGCAAACGCAATTGCGATTTCATGTGCGATTTTGTTGCGTTTGCGCATGCGTTTTTTCATTAAGTATTTAAAATGCGGAACGCAAATCGCAACACACCAGACAACACGCATTTTCGGTGCGTTGCCGCCTTTTCAATGATCTGAAAAAAATGCAAACGCAAAAAAAGCAGCAGTATGGCCTAGCCCTTAGTGTATGTCTTAATGTTGAATGTTGGAGGGTATTCCATTTGCAGCTCTGCACCATGTTGTTTATATAAATGTACATATTAATAGGAATTATTGGTGGGAATACCGATTAAAGGGGCACTGTTAGAGGGAACGCAAACATGTTCTATAAAATTAATGCAGCAGAAAGGCTGCCTGTGGGAATTTAGCATAAAAAATCTTCCAACTAGGGATCCCACCTTTGCCTTTAAGACCCGAACACATATACAGGCCTATGTATTGAAAGATCTTATTGTTAAAAATGGTGCAAATTTTTCCACAACCAATCAGATTTTAGCATAAGAACTTTTATGACATAGGCCTGATAATATCTACACAACAAAAGGCTGTTAGTATTTTCTTTAGAATCATGATGCAGGCTGATACAGTTTGTATTTAATGCAATTGTACTTAGCACTGCAACATGTATATTTAATACGTGTTTGGTTCTTAAAGGCAAAAGTGGCCTTTGCCTTTTCACTACTTCCAAAACTACTTCCAGGCTCGTACCATGAAGCCTAAATAGAGGTGGGGGGGTTCGACACCAACTGTCTGCCATGTACAATGCTGTTTTGACACCTTACTCTGGGCGTTCCTATAACACCTCTTAGCCACTATCCAATCACACCCTTAACACCTGGCTGTGATATGCTAATTGAGATTTTCCAGGGTACATAATTGCCACAGATTCTTGTACAAGTCATTCTGAATTGAGAAAGCCAGTCGGATGACTAGCGAAACGTCTTCAAGAACTACATTTCAAGTCCAGTTGATCTAATTGAATACAACAGATATACCATGACCTGGATGAATGAGAACCTTCACAAGCATATTTCTAATCATTTTGGGGAGAAAACCCTCAAACTTGTACGGCAATATGAAAAGACAGCAAGGAAATTGGCAGACTACAGAAACCACCTGCGATTTAACCTCCGATGCAGACAACAAAGGCTAGTACCATGAAGCCTAAATAGAGGTGGGGGGGTTCGACACCAACTGTCTGCCATGTACAATGCTGTTTTAACACCTTACTCTGGGCGTTCCTATAACACCTCTTAGCCACTATCTAATCACACCCTTAACACTTGGCTGTGATATGCTAATTGGGATTTTCCAGGGTACATAATTGCCACAGATTCTTGTACAAGTCATTCTGAATTGAGAAAGCCAGTCGGATGACTAGCGAAACGTCTTCAAGAACTACATTTCAAGTCCAGTTGATCTAATTGAATACAACAGATATACTTCCAGGCTCCAACATTCCCCTTTAAAATACATTGCACAGAGCTGTGCTAAGACCATATTCCCGCTAATATGCTGGACCTGCAGCTCTGAGCTGTTTTGTTTTTATAAGTGAACCTTGTAAAGTGGTCAGCTCAATTCTACTGGGGTTGCCACCTTTCCCTTTAAGATTCAAACACTTAGGAGTAGCTTCCACTAGCACGTTTTGGATTGCGGTTTGCAATCCGATTGTGCTAGTGGGAGTGCAGGCATGTAATAGCCTATGGGACCGGCCCCACTACATGCGATGTGTTTCCGTGTGCTATTGGAGTGCATGTGATCACCATTTTTTTGTCTGTATTGCATGCTCTCTGCTAGGGTCCAATTGCACTTAAGTGGGGCCACAGCCTCCGGAAATTGCTAAGTTCCATTTCATTAAATACATGCTGTATGGCTAAACTGAATGCAGCTTGCATTACACTTCTAAGGGCTAGGCCACACAAGCACGGCGATTGCAACTTTCCAATTGTATTAAAATTGCAGCAACTCACCAAAATCTTGCAATTTCAGGTGTGTTGCGATTCACACAATGTGTCAGCAATTCGGTAACGCATGCGGTTTTTGTGCAATTGCATGCGTTTTCATAATGACAAATAGCAAACACATGTAAATCATGTGCGATTTAGGTGCGTTGCAGTGTGGCCGTGCCCTAGATGTACATTTCAGCAATACACACACTAATATAAAAGGTAGAGTGCAGAAATAAACACATACAAACACACAGTCTTGCAGAAATGCTCCCAAACATAAAGGGTTAACAAGTTGCTTTCTAAATACATATGAAAAGGGTTAACACCTTCCCCCACTCTGTTTGAGCAGGAAAATCTGCTAATAATATTCACTGCTATCTCTGCTGATTGGCTGGGAGACACTGGCAGGTGGGGACTCTGAGCTCAACTCTTACATGCAGCTTAGCATAAGGGGAGTGGGAAACAAACACAAGGTAGCTAGTTAGCATGTGCAGAAGGAATTTTGGTACCTGGACCACCAGGAAGAGGCAACACTAGAAGCCAGTTGTGACATCATAGATTGCCAGTACTCAGAAATGTTCTATAATTGATTTCTACAGTAAGAAGCTGAATTCAGAGGTGAGACAAATGACAGTAATAGAGTCTGTGGAGCTGCCTTTGTATTTTGGGTTTAGTTCTCCTTTAATAGGCGCGCCGAACTAAAGATATAGCAGCCGATCAGTTCTTTCTTTGTCTTGTTTCGCTCCAGTTTGTGCAAACTCTTGTGGATAAAGTACTTAATTGGGTTTGTCTTGTCCCGTAAAGTATTTCCACATGTAAAACATACAATCGGTTGTGGTAGTGGCGTAACGAGGAATCACTGGGCCCCAAAACAATGCTTAATCTTCAAAAGGAGGCTGGGAGCTATGCCTTACCTCCCGTTCTTCAATCAATTCACCAGGAGCGACGGACGAAAAAAGAAGAAACTTACTTTACAAGCGATTCTCTGCAGCAGCAGTGTAAATTCCCGACCGCTTCTTGTTCATAGTAAATCTAGCGCGCAGGAAGCGGCCGGGACCTGTCACTGTTCCTTCGCTGCTCACACACCCCCAATCCCAGGCTTCGCCACCAAAAATATGGGAACAATTTTACATGGCTGGTCAGTTAAATATTACAATTATTTCTATGCTTTAATGATTTGCCATTTCGATTCCCCCAAACACAATAATTCATATCCAAACCTAACTGTGCAAGATGTATGAGTGAACGATGCAACACAAGAGAATCGCAAAATGGCCTGTGGATGGTACTTAGATTATTTGTGTAAATGCTAAGAAAAGATGCTTTATCCAGATTTTATGTGACTCACCTGTGTGTCAAGCGTAGACATCGAGATGCCTCAATAACATTTCTCTTGTGGCTCATTGTATAGGGCGCCTCCATGTTTCAGTAAATGCACAATAATGTTTCGGTTCTCTAATGATTTCAATCCTTATACATAATTTATTTCCTCTGTATAAACACTTGAGACTTTGTTTCAAACTACCTTTTATTTTACAGGCGCTTTATGCTTACGAAAATCATAATCATACCAAATGGAGCATTTTCAGGATTCCAAGACCTTGAGAAAATGTATGTAAGATATGAATGTTATCCACTTCTGCTTGTATGTTTGGAAATATTTATTATTAGAATGTAAATGTGGAAATTATTTTATTAATTAAGCTGGGTACACATATAAAATATAGGGATAACGCTTGTGACCGGCTTACACTTACCGATCATGAACGACTCCCTTTATTTCAGTGCAGGGGGTATGACCGCGACCAAGGGAAATTTCCTGTTGATAATGAGCGATTCAGACTGTTCTTCGGCATCGGAATTGCTCATTGCAGACGTACACACATTAGCGATAAAGAGACTATCTCCCCGGTACCCAGCTTAATTCAAAGCAACAGACTTTATTAGGTTAGACCTGGGTATTCCAGGGCATGGTCTGGGTGGGTTGGCAAGGTTGATTGTTCTGGGATGGGGCCAGACAGAGTTTGAATAGGTCTTAACCCTATTAAAGAAGTCAGTCCCTGGTGTTGTGAAGTATGTTATAATTAGGATTATGAAACACACTTTAATGTCTGGGTTTACACAACCATAGGATAAATGCCATATAGTTACATTTATAATATTAGTAATAGTAATCTAAAAAAAGAAATATTCAAGCTATTTATGTGATATAAAAAGTCATTGCTGCCCTGAACTTACACATGGCTGGTGAACTAAGGGCTTGACCTAACAGTGACTGGGAAATTGGAGGGCTGACATATATATGCCACATGGAGAGTGGTAATATATTTGCCAGAGTGCAATATAAGTTGCTCGCGGTGACTAATATGTTCAAGTTGCCCACTAAGACTAGTACATATAAGTTGCCCACACAGACTAGTACATGCAAGTGAGTTGAAGTGACTGGTACAGTCTCTTTATGAAGGTACACTTCCCCCTTTACGAAAATAATATAGCTGACAGGGAGAGCTAGAGAGTTTCACACTAAAACACTACTACTAGGAGTGTGCATATCAGTGAATCTCAGTGTAGCATATTCTGCGATTTTAAATATTTTAGATTTAAGCGTATCTCCAGTGGTTAAAACCTTACCATGAAGTAACATACCCAGTCTCTCACTCCTCTGCCATGTCTTCTGACACAGCTACATGCTTTTCGCTTTAGGTAGCAAACAGAAACTAAAATGAGGTAAATAGAGATAAATCCAATTTCAATAGTTATGTGTGATAGGTCGAATAGGAGGTGCACTCCTTATAACCTGTGCCACATCAGGTAAGTATCATAAGTCATATAACGTTTGTAGGGAGGCACACTCAGGTAAGTATTCAAATAATACTCATTGTGTACTTGGCTTCTTTTCAGCACTTAATAAATGAGTATTATTTGAATACTTACCTGAGTGTGCCTCCCTACAAACGTTATATAAATAGAGATAAAGGGCGCATGAGCTGGATCTTCCATCTCAAATTTAGGTGTTTTTTTTGTTTCATTCTCCTTTAAATGAGTGTCCTGAACCAATTACAATGGGCAATTTAATTTAAAACGGTTGTGATGAACAAAAAACTGCGTCAAATGAATTTAAGCGTCAAATAATCCTGCAGGTTAAACACAATTTAGCAAGTTTATCCTTTTAAAATTAATTTGCACAGTTTTTAATTAACATGTAAAATAGATAATTTTTTCTAATGCACTACAAATTAGTTTTAATAGCCACGCAAATTTGATAGGACTTTTTGCCTTAGTCCCTACAAAATTTCAAGGCTATAACCCAGTCGATAAGGAAGAAGAGGCAAATATGGCAGCCTCCATGGGCCAATTTTAAAACTCTGAATCTCCACTGCTATTGGGCTGCTATGACTGTGGCCTGATGCATTATGCACCATGCTCCATATACTTTCTAGCCCAGGTCATTTTATCACTTTACTCCTTTAAGTTGGGGGTGTAAATGTTCATATACTTACAACTTAACTTTTTTTAAATCTTTTCTTTGGCAATTTTCAAGTGATTTTTTAATTATTCACAGAAAAATGCTAAAGGATTTGAATATGGGTCTAGATCAATAAAAATATAGCCGTGTGCTAAAATTTTAATTGGTGTTTTCGTTTACCCTTCATATTGTAATTTCATGGTGCGGTAAACAAATGCTGGGATTCTAAATTGCATAAGGATAGTGTCTGAATGATACTGTACAAATTCTACATTTATCTCCTGTCTCTAATGATGCTGAAAAAACAGAAACAAATTTGCAGCACATTTCCATTAAGTTTCTAAAAAAAACACAAGGAATTCAATTTAAATAGCCGAGTTGTGCTAGACAATTTCCTTGCTTTAAAATGTTTTTTTTCTTCCTCTGGAGTCATAATGATGTAATATTCTTTTAACTAAATAAATTGATGATGTTTTATGACAGGGACCATGAAGATTAAAGACTACACAGAAGATCTTTAAAAGAGAACATTTACTTTTAATCAAAATTGGGGCCTTTAATAGAATTTGTCGATTTAAAGACATTTTCAGTTGTTGCTGAAGTTTTTCACTTCTTTGATCTTTTCACCGTCGCATTCTACAAAGTGTTATTGTGTCAGTCCCTACGAGCTCTTTAGTAAGGACTAGAGATGGCTGAAACTGCCAGGTTTCGTTCCATTTTCGGATCTCAGGAAAATCCAGAAGATCTGAAAATCCGAAAACGGAACTTAAAATCGGGACTTCGGAACGAGTTTTCTTGAAAAATACAAAATATTTCCGAGTATTATCAAACGTTTGGGGGTATTTTTAAGAGTTATCGAAAATAGCTTGAATATTCCATAAAAAACAAAAACTCATTCCGAAGTCCCGAAATCCGACCAATCCATCCGGTTTCGGAACCAAAGAGTTCTTGGGGCTCTAGTAAGGACACCTGTTTCAAAGTAACAGCAACAAGAGTTAAAAAGGTGCAATTTACTAGGGAGATGTTTAAGGCGTTAATATACAGTAGGTTTTAGTTCTTTTCTAGAATTTTCAATCTTGTAGCTCTGCTGCCTTACAGCGTCATGTCCAAACTGCGCATTGAGTTTGTATGTTGTTTAATATGTTATTGCCTTTATTCTAGCTCTAAAACAAGCTAAACCGCATTAAAATCTGTTCAGACAATTTTTTAAGATACATACGTTTTTACTACCTTCTTTTTGCAGACCAGAAGCATCTCAGTATAAATCCAAACTCTTACGTCACCTCACGTCCGTGCCTTTTCCGTTCCTGTGCAGCCTTCATCCTCCCTCAGAGCACCCCAACAGGAACTGCATATTTGTGATCCCCACCATCCGGATCCATCCTTGCTTGTTCTTCCACCTAGCGTAAAATTCTTTAACTATATGATAGATACCCCCCTTCCCAGACCTAACCGCCAAGTTATTTCGTAAATAAAATAATCTAAACTATTCTTACAGAGCTTTGTTCCCACAGTGATCTCCTTTGACGTCAGCCGCGTCTGTGATTGGCTGCATCTCAGCCAATCACAGACCTGGCTGCCAGTCCGGCCCCCTGCTTGCAAGTTCCCACAAGCAGGGAGCTTGATCAGTGTGTTGCAGGACCGAAGGGTCTGTAAGTAACATTCTATTCATTTTTTAAAGAAATAACATGGCAGTTGGGGGTGGGCAAGGGGTATCTTACATTAAAATGTGATTTTTAAGGTGGACATGCCCATTAAACTGAAAATCCAAACTCTGGGGCAATCCAGCAATCTGGATGTCTGGCTAACAGCTTGTTCACACTAGACACCATAATGTTCGTTTCAAGACAGAAACGTGCATTGAGGTGCATTTTTTAAAGGATCGGATTGACCCAGGCTGTTACCGGTGCACGCATTTCTGTCCGTAAATGGATGTGTTTAAATTAAAGGGGAACTGTGGTCCAAAAATGACTTTAGGTAAATTGATAGGAATGTCCTCCCCCGGGAATTTTTGCAATTTATTTCCATTGTTTATTTTACATAGTTTTGAAGATATTTACATTTTTGTGTGTGATATGGCAGCAGCATCCCCAGGTCCCCTACATTTCCTGCTTCCTGCTCTGAAACCATGTCAGTCAATCTGCCCTGTGTCTCCTCCTCCCCTTTGCAGCCCCCATGGTCCCTCCAGTTGCAGGCCCCCCATGGCCCATAATCTTACAGCCCCATGTGGCCCCGCCCACTCGTGAGTGTCTAAGCCCTACCCACTCGTGGGTGTCTAAGCCCCACCCACTCCTGGTTGTCTAAGCCCCACCCACCCATGGGTGTCTAGGCCCCGCCCACTCACGGGTGCCGTAGGTTACTCAGACCCCCCCTTCCCTTCTCTGTCAGGACTTCACACAGCAGAGAGGAGGAGGACTTCTGTCTTTCTCACCACCTGAGGAGTCTGAGGCTTTGCTCGCCGCAGCACTGTGCAGGAGAAGCCTAGGAATGACACATGTCAGCCTGGACCACAGTTCCCTTTTAAAGAGATAAGAAAACAGACCGATATAAATGCAGATAGGGAAGATGTTCACGATGTAGGCACATGAAAGCTACTTTGACAGCTCACTGATCGTACTTGCAGCCACCCAGGGAGGTGAGAGTAAAATTTCCTACCTCCCTTGGTAAGGGACTGTTGATTACAAACCTTTTTTTTTTTTTTTTTTTTTGCTTCTTTCCTGTAAAGGTGCTGAAATAATGTTATCCAGATCCTTCTAAGTTCATTGTACCGCAGCAGAGTTAAGTGGATCCGCTGGTGTGTGTGCCTGCTGATGGCTGGGGACATCCCCAGGAGAACGAAACGCAGATATCAAAGATAAATGTAAATATATTCCTTTACTGGATCTTTAAGATTTTTGGCTTAGTTCTTTAGAGTCCAGATTTCATTGTCTGGAGGTTGGGTACTTAGACCTGGTACACAGGGGCTGACTGGCTGCCTAATCGACCGATTGTTCAGTGTATCGGTCGATCAGGCCAAAATAATTGCATGTTTTTTCAGACAAGACCGATCGTAGGTTTGTCCGAATCGGACAAACGCACGATCGGATATGCCTGAAAACCAGGGCCAATCGTGTGGTACTCTATGGACAGCATGCTCAGTAGAAGCAAACTTCTTCCTGGCAAACTGGTCGTAAGTGCCAAACAGTTGGTCAGGAGGAAGGATCTGACAGTGTGAATCCAGGTTAAAGGGTATGTGCACTGGAAAATTTGTTTTATTAAATTGCCCATTAGTGGAAATTATAATTCATATCATATCATAATTCATATCACTGTACCATTTTTTTGTTGATCTTTGCCCATTATTCAATTAGAATATCCAATCTGAAACATCTTACATTTCAGCATTTCTGTAAGCAGTTTTGCTTGTGGAATGGTTTGACAGTTGGTGCTGATGATTGTTGTGCAATATTGACAGTTGGTATGTGGGAAATAGTCAGGTCAGGGGTCAGAGCTGAGCAAAAAAGTATTATATTTTAAGTGCTACTTACTAGAGATGGCCGAAATTTTGAAGTTCGAAAGGTCTAAAACGGACCCATTAAAGTTAATGGGAGTCAAATAGTTTGAAAAGTTCTAATGAAATACAATAAAATACGTATATACTCGAGTATAAACCGAGTTTTACAGGCTGAAAAATCAGCCTGAAAACTCGGACTCGGTTTATACTCGAGTTAGTACCTTACCTGAGCATTCCGCAGCCGCACGATCTTCTGTGTACTGGCGCGCGGCCTGACGTCACATCCGCGCCAAGCCCGGCGCGGGGCAGTGACGTCAGCGGTGCGCCAGTACAAGAAAGATCGCACGGCTGCCAGAATGCTCAGGATACCGCACTGTACCTGCCAGGAAGCCCTTGGATGGAGGAGAGCCCACAGGAAAGAGGACCACAGGGAGAAGAGACCACAGGACAAACTTGGTGGGATGGTGAGGGGGGGCATTCAAGATGTTTGGGAACTACAAACTCCCAAGCATGCTTTATTAGCTGGGAGTTGTAGTTTCCAAACATCTTGAATGCCAAGTTTTCTACCCTCGGTTTATTACTCGAGTCAACAACTTTTATAGGATTTTTAGCTGAAAATTGGGTACCTCAGTTTATACTGGGTCGGTTTATACTCGAGTATATACGGTATTAGTGGTTACTAATGTAAATGGCTGTGGGACTGGGAAATGGTCTGGGTAACATATTCAAATATCCAGGATTCCAAAAAATCAATTTTACTCTCACTCGCGCTATTTCGAGGCTCGTTCGCGCCTAGGTACCATGTACATTTTACTCGCGGATTCGATGTTCGCGTATAAGCTTTAATGGACACTTTACTCGTAGATTCGATGTTCGCGCCTAGATACCATGGACATTTTATTCGCGGATTCGATGCTCGCGTATAGGCTTTAATGGACACTTTACTCGTAGATTCGATGTTCGCGCCTAGATATCATGTACATTTTACTCGCGGATTCGATGTTCACGTATAGGCTTTAATGGACACTTTACTCATAGATTCGATGTTCGCGCCTAGATACCATGGACATTTTGCTCGCGGATTCGATGTTCGAGTATAGGTTTTAATGGACACTTTACTCGTAGTTTTGATGTTCGCGTCTAGGTACCATGTACATTTTACCCGCGGATTCGATGTTCGCGTATAGGCTTTAATGGACACTTTACTCGTAGATTCGATGTTCGCGCCTAGATACCATGGACATTTTACTCGCGGATTTGATGTTCGCGAATAGGTTTTAATGGACCCTTTACTCGCGGATTCGATGCTCGCATTCGCGCCTAGATATAAAGGTGCTGAAATAATGTTATCCAGATCCTTCTAAGTCATTGTACAGCAGCAGAGTTAAGTGGATCCGCTGGTGTGTGTGCTCTGCTGATGGGCATGGGGACATCCCCAGAGAGAAACAGCAGAGATACAAAGATAAATGTAAATATATTCCTTTACGGATCTTAAGATTTTTGGCTTAGTTCTTTAGAGTCCAGATTTCATTGTCTGGAGGTTGGGTACTTAGACCTGGTACACAGGGGCTGACTGGCTGCCTAATCGACGATTGTTCACGTGTATCGGTCGATCAGGCCGAAATAATTGCATGTTTTTTCAGACAAGACCGATCGTGGTTGTCCGAATCGGACAAACGCACGATCGGATATGCCTGAAAACCAGGGCCAATCGTGTGGTACTCTATGGACAGCATGCTCAGTAGAAGCAAACTTCTTCCTGGCAAACTGGTCGTAAGTGCGCAAACAGTTGGTCAGGAGGAAGGATCTGACAGTGTGAATCCAGGTTAAAGGGTGTGCACTGGAAAATTTGTTTTATTAAATTGCCCATTAGTGGAAATATTAATTCATAATATCATAATTCATATCACTGGACCATTTTTTGTTGATCTGCCCCTTATTTCATTAGATATCCAATCTGAAACATCTTACATTTCAGCATTTCTGTAAGCAGTTTTGCTGTGGAATGGTTTGATAGTTGGTGTGCTGTATGTTGTGTGCAATATTGACAGTTGGTATGTGGGAAAATAGTCAGGTCAGGGGTCAGAGCCTGAGCAAAAAAAGTATTATATTTTAAGTGCTCTTACTAGAGATGGCCGAAATTTTTAGAAAGTTCGAAAGTTCTAAAACGGACCATTAAAGTTAATGGGAGTCAAATAGTTTGAAAAGTTCTAATGAAATACAAATAAATACCGTATATACTCGAGTATAAACCGAGTTTTACAGGCTGAAAAATCAGCCTGAAAACTCGGACTCGGTTTATACTCGAGTTAGTACCTTACCTGAGCATTCCAGCAGCCGCACGATCTTTCTGTGTACTGGCGCGCCGGCCTGACGTCACTACCCGGCGCCAAGCCCGGCGCCGGGCAGTGACGTCAGCCGGTGCGCCAGTACACAGAAAGATCGCACGGCTGCCAGAATGCTCAGGATACCGCACTGTACCTGCAGGAAGCCCTTGGATGGAGGAGAGCCCAGGGAGAAGAGACCACAGGGAGAAGAGACACAGGTACAAACTGGGTGGGGATGGTGAGGGGGGCATCAAGATGTTTGGGAACTACAACTCCCAGCATGCTTTATTAGCTGGGAGTTGTAGTTTCCAAACATCTTGAATGCCAAGTTTCTACCTCGGTTTATACTCGAGTCAACAACTTTTATTAGGATTTTTAGCTAAATTGGGTACCTCAGTTTATACCGGGTCGGTTTATACTCGAGTATATACGGTATAGTGGTAACTTAATGTAAATGGCTGTGGGACCTGGGAAATGGTCTGGGTAACATATTCAAATATCCAGGACATTCAAAAAATCAATTTTACTCTCACTCGCGCTATTTTCGAGCTCGTTCGCGCCTAGGTACCATGTACATTTTACTCTCGCATTTGATGTTCGCGTATAGGCTTTAATGGACACTTTACTCGTAGATTCGATGTTCGCGCCTAGGTACCATGTACATTTTACTTGTGGATTCGATGTTCGCGTATAGGTTTTAATGGAGACTTTACTCGTAGATTCGTGTTCGCGCCTAGGATACCTGTACATTTTCTACTCGCACTGATGTTCGCGTATAGGCTTTAATGGACACTTTACTGTAGATTCGATGTTCGCGCTAGGTACCATGTACATTTTACTTGCGGATTCGATGTTCGCGTATAGGTTTTAATGGAACTTTACTCGTAGATTCGATGTTCGCGCCTAGGTACCAGTACATTTTACGCGGATTCGATGTTCGCGTATAAGCTTTAATGGACACTTTACTCGTAGATTCGATGTTCGCGCTAGATAACATGGACATTTTACTTGCGGATTCGATGTTCGCGTATAGGTTTTAATGGAGAATTTACTCGTAGATTCGATGTTCGCGCCTAGGTACCATGTACATTTTACTCGCGGATTCGATGTTCGCGTATAGGCTTTAATGGACACTTTACTCGTAGATTCGATGTTCGCGCCTAGATACCATGGACATTTTACTCGCGGATTCGATGCTCGCGTATAGGCTTTAATGGACACTTTACTCGTAGATTCGATGTTCGCGCCTAGATACCATGTACATTTTACTCGCGGATTCGATGTTCGCGTATAGGCTTTAATGGACACTTTACTCATAGATTCGATGTTCGCGCCTAGATACCATGGACATTTTGCTCGCGGATTCGATGTTCGAGTATAGGTTTTAATGGACACTTTACTCGTAGTTTTGATGTTCGCGTCTAGGTACCATGTACATTTTACCCGCGGATTCGATGTTCGCGTATAGGCTTTAATGGACACTTTACTCGTAGATTCGATGTTCGCGCCTAGATACCATGGACATTTTACTCGCGGATTTGATGTTCGCGAATAGGTTTTAATGGACCCTTTACTCGCGGATTCGATGCTTCATCGCTCCAGATATCATGTACATTTTACCGTGATTCGATACTCACATATAGGCTTTAATGGACACTTTACTCGCGGATTCGATGCTCGCGTTCGTGCCTAGATACCATGGACATTTTACTCGCGGATTTGATGCTCGCGTATAGGTTTTAATGGACCCTTTACTCGTGGATTTGAGGCTCGCGTATAGGTTTTAATGGACCCTTTACTCGTGGATTCGATGCTTGCATTCGCGCCTAGATATCATGGACATTTTACTCGTGGATTCGATACTCACGTGTAGGCTTTAATGGACACTTTACTCGCGGATTCGATGCTCGCGTTCGTGCCTAGATACCATGGACATTTTACTCGCGGATTTGATGCTCGCGTATAGGTTTTAATGGACCCTTACTCGTGATTTGATGCTCGCGTATAGGTATAATAGGCATTTTACTCGCATATCGAAAATCCGGTTCCGGGATAGTTCGAGAAGTCCAAATTCGAATAGTTTGGCTCTACTACTTACATATATTTATTTATAGATTAAGATGACGCAAAGTAATTTTATCAGTATACATACACTTTAAGGCACAATAGGTCAGTTGGAATAATAAAACAGTAATTCATAGCCAATTGGAGGTATTGTAGGGCAAAATATCTGTGCTGCGGCTTTCAATTGAGACGCCAGATTGGTATTAAATTAAGTAGATCTGTTGGTCTAAATATCAGGCCAGAAAGTTAACCCTTGTGTACCAGACCAAAGATTTGCATTTGTAAGCTCATTGTACAGTTCTGCAAAGCATATGAAACACGGTATAAGAAAGTGACACAAATATTAGTGGCATACATAGGCAAGACTAGTGATAAATCCCGTCTCATCTGACAGCATTTGCTGGTCATCAGGCAAAATTTTAACATATGTTTTTCAAGGAGGTAGGAAAGCCTATTCCTATCTCTTTTCTGCTAATGCTGCAGCTGAGAGTTTACCGCTCACTTCTCTACATCCAGAGTGTGACTATCTCCCTTATCCCTACTGAACCCATCCCTGTGCAGAGCAATGAGCAGTAGGGATGGGTTCCGGGCTAATTTTGAACCCAGTTCTATTTCTATATTGGCGGTTTCGAAGTTCCAAAGAACTTTCGGAATTTCTAATATTCCTTGGGTTTGTCGACTATTCGATATGCAACTCGAATATTTACTATTGAACATCGAATATCCAATACCGAACATCGAATATTCAATACCAAACATCGAATATCCAATGCTAAACATCAAATATTCAATATCGAACATTGACTATTCAATACCGAACATCGACTCTTCAATACCGAACATCGACTATTCAATACCGAACATCGACTATTCAATACCGAACAGCGAATATTCAATACCGAACATTGACAATTTAATACCGAACTTTGAACATTCAATAGCAAATATTCAATACGGAACAGCGAATATTCAATAGAGAACATCGACTTTTCAATACCGAACATCGAATATTCAATACCAAACAGCGAATATTCAATTCCGAACAGCGAATATTCAATACCGAACATCGACTATTCAATACCAAACAGCGAATTCAATACGAACATTGACAATTTAATACCGAACTTGGAAACATTCAATAGCAAAATATTCATACGGAACAGCGGATATTCAATTGAGAACATCGACTTTTCAATACCGAACATCGAATATCATACCAACAGCGGAATATTCAATACCGAACATCGACTATTCAATACCAAACAGCGACTATTCAGTACCGAACATTGAATATTCAGTACAAAACATCGACTTTTTAATACCGAACATCTACAATTTAATACCGAACATTGAATATTCAATATATAACATCGAATATTCAATACCGAACATCGACTATTCAATACCGAACATCGAATATTTAATACATAACATCGAATATTCAATACCGAACATCAAATATTTAATACCGAACATCGAATATTTAATACAGAACATCGAATATCCAATACCGAACATTGAATATTCAACACCGAACATTTAATACTTAATGCAGGAAACAACCAGAACGTTCGATTGGGTTTAGAATCTTCTAAACTTTTTGATAAAACAAAAATCCGATTTCCAAATGAAACTCACTAGTTTCAAACTTCTCTACTGACCAGTGAACCAACAGCCACTGGCACGACGGAACTGTGATAGCCAGCCAGGGAGGTGGGGAAAGGCTTTCCTACCACCCCGGGAAATAGACTTTAAAACATTTTAGAGTTAATATTTGGATTATAGCTGTCCTTTAAATGCCAAACTGCAAAAATCATTATCATTCTAATGTACAAAGTGGAAGCTCAAAAGTTTTTTTTCTTGCAACAGGGACTAAATAAATAGCAGTGACCAGGCAGCATGTTTAATGTTCAGGGTCCTCTGAGCTGTTTTCAGGCCTATTCTTTTTCATCTCTATCCATCACAGAAAATGGATACTGCTAGGATTGAAATCATGGGGATGCTTACTATAAATACATCACTCCTGTTACGTGAATCACTCAGCTATCTAAATTTAAATCTATGGTTGTCCATCAAGGGGAGCTGCAAACTATAATTTACCTTGTGTCATTGACAGTGTGAAATATACAAGGAGAAATCAGTTGTAGAGATCATTTATTTCATTCATTTATTGCTCCTATAACATTGCTGGTGTACAGAGGGTCAGGTTGGGCCCCTATATGAATGTGGACCCCACAGATAACGGCAACATTTTTTCAGTACAGTTGCCCTTTAATTTAAATAAACTCCTGGTACAATTCACTGATTTTGGTTTGATAGTTCTGACTGACAGAGAAACCGATTGTTGCACCAATTTATTGTATGATGGTCAGAATTAATGTTGGACACATACAGGCCTAAGTAATAAAAGTTCATATTGTTAAAAATTTTGCTGATTTTGCCCCAACCAATAAGATGTTAGCTTTCAAATGGTAGCTAACATCTAGGCTTGATAATATTTTAATCTGACAGATCTTGTGACCTATTGAAGACAATTAATTGGTCGTGATTTTCCTACAATGTTTGACCAAACGATTTTGCAGAAAATTCGGTCTGAATCAATAAATCATGTTAGAGCAAGTTGGGCTAAAGTATTTGCCATTTAAACACCAAAAACACAAAAACGCATTGCATATAAACACACAACTAAACACATAAAAATGCACACCCTACCAGAGGTGTATAAAAATGTATTGTAAAAATGATTTCAATTGCGATTTATTGCGGAATTTATTGCATATTTTTTGTGCGTTTTGCGTGTAGTGTAACTGTATCCTTATACGGGGTAGCGAACATTTCCAAAAATATATAAAAACTCTGATTGTAATTAATTCTTGGTTCTTGTGCTTTGTAAATACATTTAATGCAAAAATGGTAAACATTACTTGTGTCGTTTAGTACATTATGTTCCATTGTTAAAATTATTTAACTTCTAGCATAAAAAGATCAGTCTTTATAATCAGGACAGATGTGATGCACTTCGAATTCCGTGAGCCGTTATCGGCAAACCGGCAATGCTATATGCCAATTTCATCTAAATTGCGCTAAGTGCTGGTATCTATTTCGTCACTTTTTACGCCAGCTATCCGCTTTTGCCATATAACATCGCTTGCAGCAGTTTGGCAGTTAACTTCCGTGTTAGCCACACAGCTGCCGCAACGAAGGAGTTTAAGTCATGCTAAGCCAAAAAACACCGGTTTGCGTGATTTAAACTCCAGAACAGAGATAATGCAGATTCTTTATACCACCTTCAAACTGAGTATTTTTTTAAAACCCTTTCATTGCCACCCATGGAAATTTTACTGTGCTCTATTCCTCCTTTTTTTGCCAAGCATGGTAAATTTACGATTGGTGGCAATGGCCCTTTAAATCTCCTCCCACAGGCTCCCCCGTGTGATCGGAGGGCACTATCAAGTGCCCTCCCCCCCCTCATCCCCATCCATCGGTTTGGTCCCACACCGATGGGGGATCTCAAAAATTAACCCCTAAATTGCCGGATCGTATAGGGAATCCCTCCCCCTCCCGTACTTCATTCCTTGCAGAGCCGCAGCGAAGGGAGTCCCGTGACATCACAGGACGTCCGGGCTTCCCTTTGGTGTCCATCCCCATATATGCCTGGTGGTCTAGTGGACTAGTAAACTGATATCGGTTCCGATCTCAGTTTACTACCGAAGTATAGCAGCAGGCACTATGTGCCTGCTTGCTATACTGCATCGAAAAAAATTAACTGCTAGGGCAATCGGGGGCAGCATTCAGGTGCCCCCCTAGCCCCCTCGATCCCCCCCTTGATTTCAAAAAATCCGTTTGGGTCGGGAGATAGCAGTGCCTGAAGTGGTGCCCCTCCTCTATTGCCGTCCCTCTCTGCCTCTGCTAGATCGGTAAGGAGACCCCGGTGACATCACAGGCTTTCCCTTTCACCGGGGCTTCCCTTTGCATCTCTGATGCCCCCTAGTTCTAGTAGAGGTACTGCAGTGTGTTCTCATATAGAGCATGCTGCAGTACCTGTATAGTAAAGCTGTCATGTAACAGCCTTACTATACATTTTGTGAATGAACTCAAAGTTCCATTCACAAATAGGATTTTTTCTACAGTCTTTGCTACTTAGCAAAGACTTAGAAAAAAAATGGGGACAGAGATCAAAATTTGGTGATCACTTCTGATCACCAAATTATTGATCTTTGCAATGAATGAAAAATCACTTCCTGGAAAATGATTTCCGGGAAGTGATTTTTCCGATCGATTTCGAATTGGAAAACGGGCATTTATGCCCGTATTCCAAGTTCGTTATCATTCCCTAAGATGATCTGATGATCATCTATGGGATGAGCCAAAAAAAGGGGAAATGCGCACAAAAAATTCTTAAAGTGTACACACCCCCTCTTTTTTTTTTTTTACCCTAAAACCTCTAAATTAGCAAAAAACTTTGTCTTTTCCAAGCTTCCCCATGCCCCCGTGTATCGGTAAAGTAAACGCAGATCATTATTTGTCCGATTTCAAGGGAAACTAAGCCTATTTTAGTAGATTTTTGCAGAGGTAGAGGTACCAAAAAAAGACCGGATTGAATTTTAGGAATCAGTAAAGTATGCAAAAACTTGTGTGACTCTCCGTACTAACGTTTTTCACTAAAATACCACTAAAAGGGGGGGGGGGTGGGTTGTGTCGGTTTTTTAATTTTTTCTTGTAATTGCAATTGCGCATGGGTTCCATTTGAGCTAGTTGGTGGCCCCTTCTCTGTTTGCAGCACCCCACCTATGGTATACTGTTTGATTCAGGCATGTGGAGATTGCCATTTAGCGGGGTTTTTTTTCTTGCCATGTGGGTTTAGGTAGGATTTCAACCTTGAGACCTCTTTTTTTTTTTTCTTCCAACAAATCTCCTAAAAGCACGGATTTCTATAATAACACCGTCTGATTCTTCATATATATACGAAGCATGATACCGTTCATAGCTGAAGGTGTGTATATCCAAAGAATATAGTTTTTGGGGGTATTTCCAAGTTGAATAGGCTGTTCAATTACAGAACACTGATTTTTTCTTGTAATTGCACTTCTGCATGCGTCCCATTTGAGCTAGTTTCGTGGCCACACCTCTGTGTGCACCCACCATATGGCATACCGTTTGATTCAGGACATGTGGGAGATTCACATTTATGAGTTTTTTTGCTTGCAAGTGGGTTTTAGGTAGAATTTCACCCTTTGAATCATCTATTTTATTTTTTTCACAATCTCTCCAAAAAGCATGGAGTTCTATGATTCTATGCGTCTGGAATTCTTCATGTATGTATGTAAGCATGGCACCATTATGTAGCTGAAGGTGAGTAGTTTCCAAAATATATAGTCCATGGGGGGTATTTCCAGTTTCTGGGCTGTTTCCTTTGAAAAGGAACTGTTCAATTACAGAGCACTTTAATTTTTTCTTGTATTTGCGCTTGTGCATGCATATCCCATTTGAGCTAGTTGTGACCACATCTCCTGTTTTGCACTCACATATATGGCATACACCGTTTGATTCAGATGGGGAAGATTGACATTTAGTGGGTTTTTTATTTGTGGGCGGCATTTCCAGGTTCAGGCCGTTTCCTTTGAAAAAGAGTAAGCTGTTTCAATTACAGAGCTCTTGATTTTTTTTTTCTTGAACGCACTTGTGCATGGCTCACTTTGCTAGTGCTTCCTCCACGTCCATGTGTGTAACCATGTATAATGCGATAATACCGTTTGAATCGGGCATTTGGGAATTGATACTTGACAAGTTTTTTTCTCTATTGCATGGGATTTGACATGCAAACTTTAAATTTATTTTTGGTACATTTTTCCAGAAAATCTGGTACAATGTGAAATTCTATGCAGACGGTGCCCACCACCATTTGGTGGTAGATAAAAGAATGGCAACCGTTGCATAGCTGAAGGTGTGTAGATTCCAAGAATTTAGTTTTGGGGAGTATTTCTAATAAAGAGGTTGTTTACAGTGTTCTCCCTAGGGTCTTTATGCCGGGTGGCCCCCCGGCTACTTTTTTCATGCCACCGCGGCTGAAAAAATTCTTAGAAGACACTTGTGATTTAAAAAAAATTAGATGTAGGGTTAAATAGGTGTACCAAATGTCAGTACAAAACTCCTGCTAAAACTGCCCATCCAGACACACTTGTAACCTTATTGTAGCAGGTTTAACTAGCTTTTCCAAGATCCCCCAAGGCCACAAAGGTTGGCACATGTATTTGTGCTGCCATTTTACATGGTTTACCTTCAGATGTTTGTAGAACTACAATTCCCTGCAGATGTTGTAAAACTATATATGAGCATGATGCAGTGCACATTTTTTTCCCCACCACCAAATTCCTTGTCCCACCCCACCCGGCTACTTTTTCATGGCACCCCGGCTTGAAAAATTTGGGGAGAACACTGGTTTTAGTCTGACAATCTGAAAAGTTGCTGTAATTGGACCACTGTGCATTGGCTTTCTTTGTAGCTACTCTATTCCACGTCTGCGTGTGTAACACTGCCTATGGCATACTGTTTGATTCAGGACATTTGGGAGATTGATATTTGGTAACTTTTTTTACATGTACTTGGATTTTGGCATGATTTCTAACTTTGAAAGTGTTTTTTTGTTATTATTATTTCAGAAAATCGGCTAAACATTCAAACTTCTACGAAGAACTGCTTCCAACATCTTGAAGGTATGAATGACAACTAAAGCATTACATACCTGAAGGTGTAGATTCCAATGATATATTTTTATGGGGAGTATTTCTGATTTTTGGGGTTGTTTTGGTGGTAATTTGATTATGACTGATATGTTTGCTGTTTTTTAGCCATCGTTCATTGTCTCACTTTCGTGACTAGTAGCTTCCCGTCCACGTGTGTAACCATGCATATGGCATACACATTTGATTCAGGACATTTTGGGGATTGATGTTTGGTAACTTTTTTTTACATTCCATGAGGTTTTGGGGCAGGATTTCTACCCTTTGAAGTTGTTTTTTTTGTTCATTTTTTCAGAAAAGTCACCAACTTCTCCCTACGAAAACAAACTGCGCCCACTCTATTGATGGTATGAAATGAACTAAACTACAGTGTTACCTAGCTGAAGGTGTGTAGATTTCAGGAATATATAGTTTGTGGGGGTTGTTTTCTTCTAGCTAGGGGTTGTTTTTGTGGAAAACTCAGACTGTCCGAATTCGAATTGGCTAAATATTTTCGCTGTTTCTGAGCCCATCGTGTCATTGTCTCACTTTGTGGGCTTTTCGCTTCCACGTCCGCGTGTGTAACCACACCATGGCATATACCATTTGATTCGGACATTTGGGTATGTGATAATTTGGTAACTTTTTTTACATTCCGTGAGGTTTTTGGATGATTTCTACCCTTTGAAGTTGTTTTTTGTTTAATTTTTTCAGACAATGGCGAACTTCTATGAAGCCTCGCCCACACCATTTGATGGTATGAATGAACAACCTACAGTGTTACATAGCTGAAGGTGTTGTAGATTTCAGAATATATGTTTGGTGGGGGTTTTCTAAGTTACGGGGGTGGTTTTGTGGAAAAACTGGCAGACTGTGTCCGAATTTGGAATTGGCTAAAATAATTTTCGCTGTTTCTGAGCCATCGTGCATTGTCTCCTTTGTGGCTTTTCGCTTCACGTCCGCGTGTGTAACCACACAATGGCACTACCATTTGATTTCAGGACATTGGGGGATTGGTATTTGTTAACTTTTTTTTACATTCCGTGTAGGTTTGGCATGATTTCTACCTTTGAAGTTGTTTTTTTGTTCATTTTTTCAGACAATGCGAACTTCTATGAAGAACTGCGCCCACACCATTGATGTATGAATGAACAAACTACATGTTACATAGCTTGAGGTTGGTAGATTTCAGGAATATATAGTTTTGTGGGGGTTATTTCTAAGTTACGGGGGTGTTTTGTGGAAAAACTGCAGACCTGTCTGTCACATTCGGAATTGGCTAAATTTTTCGCTGTTTCTGACCATCGTGCATTGTCTCACTTTGTGGCTTTCTCTTCCACGTCCGCTTGTGTAACCACACATATGGCATACCATTTGATTCAGAGACATTGGGGGATTGAGATTTGGTACTTTTTTTTTAACATTCCGTGAGGTTTTGGCTGATTTCTACCCTTTGAAGTTGTTTTTTTGTTCATTTTTTCAGAAAAGTGCAAACTTCTACGAAAAACTGCGCCCACTCTATTGGATGGTATGAATGAACTAACTACAGTGTTACAAATAGCGGAAGGGTGTAGATTTCCGGAATTATAATTTTGTGGGGGTTGTTTTGAGGCTAGGGGTTGTTTTGTGGAAAACTGCAGACTGTCCGAATTCGGAATTGGCTAAATATTTCGCTGTTTCTGAGCCATCGTGCATTGTCTCACTTGTGGCTTTTCGCTTCCCACGTCCCGCTGTGTAACCACACATATGGCATACCATTTGATTCAGGACTTTGGGGGATTGATATTTGGTAACTTTTTTTTCATTCCGTGAGGTTTTGGGCATGAATTTCTACCCTTTGAAGTTGTTTTTTTTTGTTATTTTTTCAAGACAAATGCGAACTTCTATGAAGAACTGCGCCCACACCATTGATTGTATGTAATGAACAAACTACAGTGTTTACATAGCTAAGGTGTGTAGCATTTCAGGAATAGATATTTGTGGGGTTATTTCTAAGTTACGGGGGTGTTTTGTGGAAAAAACCGCAGACTGTCCGAATTTGGATTGGCTAAATATTTTCGCCTGTTCTGAGCCATCGTGCATTGTCTCACTTTGTGGCTTTTCGCTTCCACGTCCGCGTGTGTAACCACACATCTGGCATACCATTTGATTCAGGACATTGGGGGATTGGTATTTGGTAACTTTTTTTACAATTCCGTGAGGTTTTGCATGATTTCTATTCTACCCTTTGAAGTTGTTTTTTGTTCATTTTTTTTCAGACAAATGCGAACTTCTATGAAGAACTGCGCCCACACCATTGATGGTATGAATGAACAAAACTACAGTGTTTACATAGCTGAAGGTGTGTAGATTTCAGGAATTATAGTTTGTGGGGGTTATTTCTAAGTTACGGGGGTGTTTGTGGAAAAAACTGCAGACTGTCCGAATTCGGAATTGGCTAAATATTTTCGCTGTTTCTACCCATCGTGCATTGTCTCACTTTGTTGGCTTTCGCTTCCACTTCCGCGTGTGTAACCACCATATGGCATACCATTTATTAGGACATTTGGGGGATTGATATTTGGTAACTTTTTTTACTTCCGTAGGTTTGGCATGATTTCTACCCTTTGAGTTGATTTTTTTTGTTAATTTTTTCAGACAATGCGCATCTGCGATAAGAACTGCGCCCACACCATTGATGGTATGAATGAACAAACTACAGTTGGTTACATAGTTGAAGTGTGTATATTTCAGGAATATATAGTTTGTGGGGGTTATTTCTAAGTTCACGGGGTGTTTTTTGGTGGAAAACAACTGAGACTGTCCGAATTCGGAATTGGCTAGTATTTCGCGTGTTTCTTTGAGCCGTCCGGGCATTGTCTCACTTTGTGGCTTTCGCTTCCACTCCGCTGGTAACCACACATATGGCATACCATTTGTTCAGACATTTGGGGGATTGGTATTTGGTAACTTTTTTTCTACATTCCGTGAGGTTTTGGCATGATTTATTCTACCCTTTGAATGTTGTTTTTTTTGTTTCATTTTTTTTCAGACAATGCGAACTTCATGAAAAGAACTGCGCCCACCACCATTGATGGTATGAGAACAAACTACAGTGTTACATAGCTTGAAGGTGTGTAGATTTCAGGAATATATAGTTTGTGGGGGTTATTTCTAAGTTACGGGGTGTTTTGTGGCAAAACCTGAGACTGCCGAATTCGAGATTGGCTACATATTTTCGCTGTTTCTGAGCCATCGTGCATTTGTCCTCACTTTGTGGCTTTTCGCTTCCACGTCGCGTGTGTAACCACACATATGGCATACCGTTTTGATTCAGGACATTTGGGAGATTGATATTTAGTAACTTTTTTTTTATACATTCCATAGTTTTGGCATGATTTCTACCTTTTGAAGTTGTTTTTTGTTATTTTTTCAGACAATGCGAACTTCTTGAAAACTGCGCCCCACCATTGATGGTATGAATGAACAAACACAGTGTTACAAGCTGAATGGTTGTAGATTTCATGAATATATAGTTTGTTGGGGTTTATTTCTAATTACGGGGTGTTTTTGGAAAAAACTGCAGTACTGTCCGAATTCGGAATTGGCTAATATTTTCGCTGTTTCTGAGCCAATCGTGCATTGTCCACCTTTTGTGGCTTTTCGCTTCCTCCACGTCCGCGTGTGTAACCATGCATATGGCATACCGTTTGATTCAGGACATTTGGGAGATTGATATTTAGTAACTTTTTTGTTACATCCATGAGGTTTTGGCATGATTTCTACCTTTTGAAGTTGTTTTTTGTTCATTTTTTCAGAACAATGCGAACTTCTACGAGTAACTGCGCCCACACCCAATGATGGTATAATGAAACAAACTACAGTGTTACTAGCTGAAGAGGTGTGTAGATTCAGGAATATATAGTTGTGGGGGTTTATTCTAGTTACGGGGGGTTTTGTGGAAAAAACTGCAGACTGGTCCGAATTCGGAATTGGCTAATATTTTCGCTGTTTCTGACCTCGTGCATTGTCTCACTTGGTGGCTTTCACTTCCACGTCCCGCGTGTGTCACCACACCATATGGCATACTGTTTGATTCAGGACATTTGGGAGATTGATATTTAGTACTTTTTTTCATTCCATGGGTTTTGTGCATGATTTCTACCTTTGAAAGTTGTTCTTTGTTAATTTTTTCAGAAAATCTGCCGAAGTGGCGACTTCTACTACGAAGAGCTGCACCTATACCATTGATGGTATGAATGAAAGAATTACAGCGCTATGTTGCTGAAGGTGTCTACATTCCAAAAATTATAGTTTCTGGGGGGTATTTCCAAGCTACAGGGGTGTTTAGTGTAAAAAAACTGCAGAATGTCAAAATATAGAGATGGCTACATTTTTTTACTGTCACTGCCATTTGGCATTAGTCCCACTTGGGTTAGTTGGTAGCCATGTCTCTGGGTACACCCATGAATGTGTGCATACCGTTTTATTCGGGAGGGATTAGGCTTTCATATTTGAGATGCGTTTGAACATTCCTCCACAGTTTTTAGCTGAAATTCCGCATTTGATTTCGTCTCTGATTTTACAGTTGAGGAAAAAAAGGAAAATGTGGAAAATAACTTACAATTGGGACGAGAGTTTTGCGTCCGGGTATCTGCATTTTGGATCGAAACTATACCTCACTCATAATATCCTGCGGGTGTGTATTTCTAAAAATATCTCACTTGTGGGGATATTTTAGTTTAATTTGGTAGATTTTCTATGTTAACTGTCAGTAGTGGTTATACTTTTAATTTGGTGTAATATTCTGTGAAGGTGCATTTTTAGTTTGTGGGCGCTCCTTGTACAGGAAAAGTCGGGTACCTACATATATCTGTATCGTTGTACTCGGGAGTATCAGAGCTTTTAGAACAGTAAGATTTTTTGTGCGTAACCTTAAGATACTGTAAGTAAAACGGGAAACATCTGGAAAATCCTAATTTTTTTAATTTTTTTAACATATTTTACCCATAATTCCAATTAATCTCCAAAAAGTTAAAAATTTTGATACCAGCTAAAGTCAACTTTGTGCTGAAAAAACAATGTATAATATTCCTAATTTACTGGGGGGTTTCCTGCTGTAAATTAGTTTAAACCATATGAGTGCAAATCCTGAAAATTTTTTTGGCAAAAAGGGTAGACACTTGCAAACCTGTCTGGCCACTGAAAAGGTTTAAGGAACACTAAACTTAAAAAAAACAAGTATTTGGCATCCGTTTCTATTATTCACAGGGAGGTGAGAACGCTTATTCCCACCTCCCTGTGAATAATAGAAATGGATGCCAAATGCTTGTTTTTTAAGTTTAGTGTTCCTTTAAGCTTCAGAAATTATCCAAGGTTATTCTTCCTTTAATGGTTGGCCTACAGTACAGTATACTTCATTTCTGCGAATTGTGTAGCTGTGGTCTTCATACAAGTGCCCTTTACTAAAAAGAGCACATGTATACCTTTAAAATGACTCCAGGCTTCTCTCTGCAGTCTATCCAAAGTTACAGCAATATAAAGGGTGATGTTTCCAGCTAGCACATGACCAGCACCATTGCTCCGTCCCCACTGCCACAGACACTGAGCATGCCCAGTTGTATCCTACTGCTGCAACCTGATAATCCCCGCTCCAAACTTCTTAATAATTTTTAGAGCTAGGAATGGACAGAGGATGATTGAAGGCCTTTAAAAAGTGACTGTGACACACTTTCTTGTTTATCCTGACTGTCTGAGTATAAATGTAAAAGCCTATAACCTTAAACCTTACGAAGCTAGACACATCCTAGACTTGTTTGAAAGGTATGAAAGAGCTCTTGTAAAGTTGTATGGAGACCATAGTTACCCTGTGGTTGAAAGTTCTTTTATTGATTAGCTATGTTTATCTAAATCAAAGACAAATCTAGTAAAAGCATCACCTGATGTAATTGAAATTCCTTATAAATTCCCCACCCAAAGGGTTAATTTATGTATCCAGTATCATAAGAGTTTACGTTTCTTGGCTCCTTCCTTAAAATCAATGAATACAAATATTTTACGAAAACAGAAGTGAGGCTGCATGCATTTATTAACCCTTTGGTTAAGGGAGTTGCTGAAACCATGATTACATACATTTTTACATAGTGATTCCTCTTTATAGATAAAAGGGAAGTTTGAAACACATTTACCCCTGGCTTATAGGTCAGAAACTGTTTATTAATACAGAGATACAGGGTAATACTTTTGAGAGGAAACATGAAAAAAGTGATGTATTGATGTGTTACCTTTATTGCCAAACTGAGATGATAATCATAGCAAGCTCTATTGACTAACTGAGATGGAAACCATAGCAAGCTCTATTGACTAACTGAGATGATAACCACCATAGCAAGCTCTATGGCATCTGAGATTCCCAACCAAAGCAAGCTCTATTGAGTAACTGAGATGATAACCATAGGCAAGTCTATTGACCAACTGAGATGGAAACCATAGCAGCTCATATTGACTACTGAGATGAATAACATATCAAGTTCTATTGGCACAACTGAGTGATATCCATAGCAAGCCTATGGTAATGAGATTTCCAAGCCAAGCAGCTCTTTGAGTAAACTGAGATGATAAACCATAGCAAGCTCTATTGACTATGAAGATGGTAACCATGGCAAGCTCTATTGATTATCTTGAAAATGATAACCATAGCAAGCTCTTTGGCAAACTGAGATAATGAACCATAGCAAGCTCTATTAGTCAACTGAATATTAACATAGCAAGCTTTATTGGCTAACTGAGATAGTTAACCAAGAAAGCTCTAGTGACTACTGAGATGATAACCCATAAGTCAAGCTCTATTGACTAACTGAGATGGGAAAAACATAGCAGCTATTGACTAACTGCGGATGATAACAATATCAATTTCTCTTGGCAAACTGAGTGATAGCCATAGCAAGACTCTAATGCTAACTGAGATTCCAACCAAGCAAGCTCTATAGTAACTGAGATGATAACACATACACGCTCTATTGACACATGAGATGGTACTATGGCACAGCTCTTGACTATCTGAAATGATAACCATAGCAAGCTTTTTTGGCAAAATGAGATAGAAGTAAACCAAGCAAGCTTATTAGTCAAAACTGAGATATTAACATAGCAAGCCTTATTGGCTAACTGAGATAGTACCATAGACAGCTCTATGCGACTAACTGAGATGATACTCATAGCAAGCGTTATGGCTTACTGAGATGGTAACCATAGCAACTCTATTGGCAAACTGAGATGATAACCATAGTAAGGCTCTATTGTCAACTGAGAGATACACCTAGTAAGCTCTATTGTGCAAAACTGAGATGATAACATAGCACGCTATTTGACTAACCTGAGATGATGCAACCATACCAATGTTATGGACAAATGAGATTAAACTATAAGCAGCTCTATGGCTTACTGATGGTAACCATGCAAGCTTGATATTGAATTGATTTATAAAACCATAGCAAGCTCTATTGTCCAATTGAATGATAACCATAGCAAGCTCTAGTTGATTAACTGGATAAATAACCATAGCAACTCTGTGACAAAACTGAGATGATAGCCATTGCAAGCTCTATTGGAAAACTGAGATGATTAACCAATAGCAAGCATCTAATGGAAAACTGAGAATGATAACATAGCAATATTTCGAACCTACAGTTTTCAGGCTGATTGTAATGAAAGAGATATTTGGTTAGTGGTATTTACACCAGAACTTTTCTTTACACAGCATGTTGAGATGCAAAATAATTAATAATACAGACATTTGGAGGGAGAGAGAATCTCCACAGTCACATATTAATTCGGTTACATATGTCTGGACTGAATTGGTCAAGGTTAAAAACAACATTTGATACGGATGAAGTGTTAACTGGGGACACAAAGTTCGTAATTTTGAAACACGTTTGCTCAGACAGTCACAAGCATTCTCCTTCTATTACTGAAGTGAATAAAGATCAAAGGGAAATTTTCCTCACTCCAAACTATCGCCTCGCCATTGCAAATCTATGCACAAAGACATGCTAATTATCAGTGACTCACCATTGGGGTCCAATTGAACGAAATATCAGCATGTAGCTGGCATTAAAGGATTCAGAAAAGGTTAATAATACCCCATTCACAAGTGCAGGGAGAAGCAGCTAACCAGGCTCCAGTTTATTGCCTAAGGGGCAATTGGGGGAAATTAGGCTTTCCATTGGCATAGCCCTATTTGATCTCCTTGTAACACTTTATTTCTTGCGTAAAACTAAAATACAGAGTCATGTTGCAAGTGTGTGCAGGTTTAGCACCTTGCTTCATGGTAGAGAGCAAGGAAGACGTCTAAATCTACTCAAAGCTATGCAGCCACACAACTATGATCATCGGAAAGTCTTGTTCCAACTGTGTCCAATAACCTTCAGTTGGAACCTGTGACGGAAAGAAGAAAGGAAACCTTCTAAATGTGCGTAATCAGCGATAAGCGATCACAGAGTATATTCAGCAAAGGTCTTGTGTTTTGTGCACAGGCAGTACGAGTAGCACAGTATGTGGTTCTAGAGAATCCTCACCTCTTTGCGTAGGCTGGAAGATAGTAGAGATAGGAATCTGGATAATTACCTGGTGAGATGGTAGGATGTGGACAGCCAGTTGGGATCAAGAAGGTAAGAAACGGACCATTACCTCCTTTCCTAAAGGGCCCACAATGGGAACCACAAGTAGAATTTCCCTTTATTCTGTCACTACACTGCACATTCTGCTTATATAGCCTTGCGTTATAACCCTTGACAGTAATTGCCTTGCTTATATTAACCTGCTTACAGTATATTAGCCTGCTTATATTACCTTCTTTGTTTGTGTAATTAAGAACCCTGCTACCTATGCACTTCACTTGTGCAGCAAAGGGCTACCCCAACCTCCTGGACATCACTTTCTGTTTATTCTGTGGGTGCCCAGATTGGTTCTTCTGATTGGTTTATGTAATCCGTGGGGGTGGTATTTTTGGAGGTTGGAGGTATTGAGTAGTCAGCTATTTGATAAACCCCATATTTTGATGATATTTGGCTGGCAGGGTTTATATCTACCACATTTTTCATTTACTCCCATCAGTGAGGAGTTTATTTTCCTGACCAATACATCGGTGAGGCCGCCATTCCAGGGATATAATGTTTCTGGGTTACTTGGGAGAGAGACATGGCCTTGCTGCTGGTTACAAGAGAGGTTCAAATCAAGTCTAGATTCACTCCATAGCACCCCAAGTCTGGGCAATTGCCCCCCCAAGAATCAGTATGTGCAATCCTCCAATCAGGCCCCTATCTGGGATTGCTGAATAACCTCAAATCAAGTGTAAGGAACACACTAATCAGGTATCGACATGTAGTGTGCAAACACATTAATGTTAATCTATTACAGTTCTACCACTGTATCTCTCCTGCTATCTTTCTTTTATCTGAAGTTAAAAACTATTGTGTTGGGCACTAATGCAACTATCCAACCTGCCTCACTGATAAATCCATATCCGAGCCATAAGGTCTTTTTAGTGCATTTATTTTTAGTGCAACATAACATGGCCAACGTTTCCGTCCTGTTGTAGTAGGACCTTTATCAAGCCACATTTTAAATTGTTTCATTGTCGACTAAAGCAAATGCACTTAACAAGAAACCCCCCTGTGTGTGCACCTATATCATGATATATATAATATGAATATATATATATATATACTATTATTATGGATATTGGCATTTGAATCACCTAGGTAGGTCAGGTAGTAGGTAGGTGCACTTAAGGGGGTAATATTATGAAATTTTATTATATGCCAACAATTAGGCCTACATTGTGTTGCACATAATCAATTTGTTGATATACCCTTGAGTGCACTACAGTATCTGCACCTTGACAGTATCGGAGTATTGATTACAGGACTATATTTGTGAATCTGGGTAGCTCAGGGTAGCATAAGGTTGGAGTGAGGTGTGCCCTGACATCTATACATAGTTATGTAATATATAATAAAATAATTTCTATTTTTTATAGCTTTAATTTCCTTGTGGAGTTTTATTATTATTTACGAAATTCCGAGGGTTATATCTCTTTGTATTCAGTTAGATCCACTGGATTAAAAGTTTAGGTTCTTGGAGACGTTTCGCTAGTCATCGACTGGATCTCTTCAATTCAGAATGACTTTGTACAAGAATCTGTGGGCAATTATGTACCCTGGAGAATCCCATTAGCATATCACACAGGTGTAAGGTGGGACTTTCCAGAGTACATAATTTCCACAGATTTTATAAGTCATTCTGAATTGAGAGATCCAGTCGGATGACTATCGAAAGCATAACTAAACGTTAGTCCATTTGATCTACTGATCCACAGATATACCATGACCTGGATGATGACTATTACAGATATACATGACCTGGATGAATGAATATTGACATATATACCATGACCTGGATGACTATGAAATATTAGATTACCGTGACCTGGATGAATGAATATTACAGATTATACCGTTGAATGACTTTACGTAAGTGAGATAGATAATAGAGATTATACTACATGAAGATAACGTATCCAGACCGGAGGATGAATATTAAGATATACCTGAATTGGATGAATGAATATAATACAGATCGAAACCGTGACCTGGATGAATGATTATACCAGATTCCATGACTGGATGAGTATATATTACAGAATAACCGTGACCTGGATGAATGAATATTACAGATATACCGATGACCTGGAGGAAGGAATATTACAGATATACCGTGGACGGATGAATGGAATTAATACGATATACACGTGATCCCTGGATGATGAATTACAGATATACCGGACCTGGCATGAATGAATATATACAGATATCTGCTGATAGATACGTGGACCTGGATTGAATGAATATTAACAGATATACCGTGACCTTGAATGAATGAAATTCCAGATTATCCAGTGACCTGGATGAATGACATCTTACAGATATTATACCGTATGACTGGGATAATGAATATTACAGATATACCATGACCTGGATGAATGAATATTACAGATATTACCACCTGGGATAATACAGATACCGTGCTGGTTGAATGAATATCAATATACCATGACCTGGATGAATGAATATAACAGAATTACCATGACCTGATGGATTGATATATACAGATATACCATGACCGTGGATGGATGAATATTACAGATATCATGACCTGGAGTGAATGATATTACAATATACCATGACCTGGATGAATGAATATTTACAGAATACTAAGGTGACCTGATGACTGAATATAACAGATATACCATGACACCTATGAATGCAATATTAAGAATTACCCTGACCAGGATGGATGAATATTACGATATACCATGGACCAGGATGATGATATAACAGATAACATGACCTGGATGAATGAAATTTACAGATAACCCCATGAACCAGTGATGGATGAATATTACAGATTATACCCTGGACCGGCCTGAATGAATATAACAGATATACCATGCCTGGATGATGAGACCTTTACAACATTCAAAGTGTATTTTTGAATTTTCACACCCGGGTTGGAAACATCAACATAAATACAACACCTTGGAAGATCGCTATTCTATAAATAGTATCAAATATCCTTTGTACTTTTTTCTCTGTGAGTGCCATCTTTCATGGTACCATCTGAACTGAAGGGTTGTTGTTTTTTTGCCTTTTTTCAAGACAACCAGATTCGTGGGAGAACCTTGAAGTTCCTATTCTGTTCTCAGATAGGTCCGCCCAGAGACAGAAATACATAATATATTTTTGTTATAGAACAAACTCAGTGAAGTTAAATTTTAATAAGACTGACACTCAGATCGCTAAAATGAAATGTTTATATTGTTTTTTGGATAGGCCAGTGTCCCCAGTAATAGTATTCTTTATTTCCATCATGAAGTTTTAAACATGGTAATAATGTACTCACAGTAGCATCGGATCGCAGAAGAATTTTTACTTTTTACATTTTAATCCTGATGTCAAAGAGAAAAGGGAAAAAATAATTTCACAAACACAAACCCAATACAATTACAGAAATTGTCAGAACATTTTATGAGTTTGAGATATAAAGTAAAGGAACCACTGATCCCTTAAAAAAAGGGTTGTTTTTCTTACCAAAAAGGTACAAGTTCAAGACTTAAAGACATGTCACCTTAACCAAAAAAAAAAACGTATATTGTCTGCCTGCAACCCACTGATATTTTACCCGTGTTCACCTTGTATTTGTAAGCGATATTGAATAATAATTTGTTTCCCTTTTGGAAAAAGGTCCCTCTGCTCAATGAAGATTTTGTTAGAAGTCTTAAAACTTGAGCATGTGTAGAGAGGAGCGCAGTGAAACGCAGTCACAATTGGATGTATATGTCAGTTGTCACATCCCTTGATTGTTGGCATGGAGGGAGGGGTCAATTACTTTATTGCCAGGAATTATCAGTAATATCTGGTTCAGTCAATGGCAGGTATAAAGTTTGCAAAATATATTGTTTGGGTTAGGAGCAGATAAAGGACATTTGAACATTAAAATCCAACTGATGGGTTACCTGACTGTAGCCAATATGTACAGACTGATTAAAGAACTTACAATTTAGCTCACCTACCACTTCTTTTCCTTATTGCCATTTGAAGTTCCAGGGGAAGGAAATAAAATCTGCTGATCCCACCCCTGGAAACAGTTGCTGATCACCCGTTGGTTCATTCTTCTTACGACTTTCCTCCCTCAGAGTGTGTCATTCTATTGGTGTTGTTAGAGTGGTCAAAACTATTGAAAGTTACGAATACGGACCATTAAAGTCTATGGAGGCAATTTCGAAAAGTTCGAGTCAAATACAACTAAAATATAATGGTAACTTTTGTAATGGCTGTGGGGACAGCGGGAAATGGTTCTGGTGAACATGTTCCAATAGCCAGGATAAAAATCGATTTTACTCTCAAGCGCGCTACTTTGGCTTTCGAGTTCGAAACGTTTGAGGTACATGGACATTTACTCGCAATTATGATACATCTTGCGTATAGGCTGTAATGGAGACTTTTACTCGCAGATAGGATGTTCGCGCATAGATACCATGGACATTTTAACTCGCGGATTCGATACTCGACATTCAATAAGATCGCGAAATCCGCGTCCGACGATAGTTCGGAAGTCCGGGTCCGTTCGAACTCGACAGTTCGGCTCGAACCGGGTTCGAGTTTCTTATGCCATCCATAGTTGTGTACCTGATTTTTTTAAAAATTGTTACACATTAAAACACTATTACAATTGTACGAGGGGTGAGTGGACTTAGCAGTTTATCCTCTCACCCCTGGGGGTACTGTCAGACTAATGATTGATAACACCAAATAGCGCGCCTACTGCATACTGTATTTTGCCTCACTTGACTGATATTATGGGAAAACTGTGCGGTTGAGGGAGGTCCTACCATTACCTACGCCCAAACTTATTAAAGTGATTTAGAAAACTGCAAACTAGGGAACAATGGTTGGGACAATGGTATCCGCTTTATGGGTGAACTAGAAGATGCTTGCTTAAGATTTTTTCCATTTATTTTATTTAAAACACATTCAAACACTTACTTACAATGGACGGAGCAAAGCAAGACAGTGATGAAGCTTTCTCTCTTCCATGGTTTCCAAATTAGTTAAACCAAACATTTCCCCTCCAAGATTTACTCTTGGGTAAAATTTTTGTGGTTTTGTTGGTTGATTAATGAACATCTTGATAAATGATGAGAAGATCTATAGGGAATATTGAAGTTTTAATGAGAGAAAGATGACATTTTTTATAGAACTTTGAGCCGCCATCTCGTGTCTGGTCCCCACTATAAGCGACTAAATTAGGAGTCAATGTTGGAAATGAGGGTGGGTGTTGATTATATTACACTAGCAATAGTCAGCAATGACAAATACATCATATATGAAGATAGGTGATTTTACATCGGTTGCTTTAGGCCCAGTGTCCTTGGTTTAACAAAGAAAAACCGGAAGATGCGTCCGTTAAGTGAATAAAGCAAGTGCTACTTTCACTGCCAAAAAAGGAAAATCATTGTTTAGGATGAAAAGCCTCATATATTAAAGCCATGTCATGTGAATCTATACCAGATATTTCGTATAAATGATTTCTTTCTAACAAAAAAAGGGGGAAAAAAGCAGCTACATGATTAAACCATCCTGCAAGCCATCACAAAAGCTAGATTTCAAGAAAATGTAACTGGTTGTCTTCACTTTTCTCATAACTGCGGTGAAGATGTTTTTCCCCCCACTCTGGTTGGTTTGGCTATGTAATTAATACCAGGGAAGTTACATAAACAAGAAGAGACGGTCCTACAAACCAACAAAGTTTTTTTTTTCCAGTATTAATTTAGTCTTACTACTACATCTACATACTTACCTTAAGTAAACCAGGATTTTTTTAAAAAAACCAGTGTGAGGTCAATTTTTAGTATATTAGTTTCTAGTATTGAGACATATACGTACATCCAGTCCAACCTACGTCAGCAATTATCAACATTTCCCTGCTAACTGTTGATCCATAGGAAGACAAAAAAAAAGAATCACCAAAATTATGAAGGGAGAAAAAAAAAATCTTTCCTGACTCCGAAGTGGGCATCGGAAATATCCCTGAACTCAACTCCCACTTATAGGTATCATACGCAGTAAACAATGCTACTGTACATTCCTTGTTGTAGGGATTGTTTTAACTACATGTCTTCCATTAGCAGATAAGTCCTGTCCACTGAGTGTTCTTTACTGTACTGGGTCCATTTAGTCTGTTTTAGGCAGATACCGTATTTGCATCTTATATTGTAATTTGCCACATTTTCACCGAACGACAAGTCTGTGTTAAACAAAAGTTTTAAAAATCTATATATAGAAAGTCAATGTAGTTTTAGTTTCAGCAAACTGCCAGGACAATTTGATAGACGGGTTAAAGTACATTACAGGAGCCAGAAAAAAACATAGTGCTATTTTTACAACTTTCCCAACAACCCTTATCCCTTGTTTTTTTGACCCCCTTTTAAGTTAATTGGGATGAATATTTAAACGTGTGCTGGTCCATCTGGTGGTCAATCCCCAGTCATCGATAAATTAATTGAGAGGACTCTGTCCCTTTGTTCGTGATCTTGTTGGTGATCGGGAGAGTGAGGTTAAAATTGGGGGTGAGCTCTGTCCTTTGTTCTGTGATCTTTTGTGAATCGGAGAGGGTGAGTTAATTTGGGGGGTGAGCTTGTCCTTTGTTCTGGGCGTTTGTGTAATACAAGTCAGTGATTTAATTGGGGATGAGACCTGACCGTCTTTCATGGGTTAATACCAAGGTTTACCCGATTGCGGGTCATGTTGTGGGTACAAACCCAGTGAATTTAAATGGTGGTTTTATGACAATTTTTGACCCGCACATGACTATAACCAACCTTTGTGTGACCTCTGTCAGGTAGTCTAACTTATTTAAAAAAACATAAGCAGAAAGAATGTAGTATATTATTTCCACTCAAATACTGTACCGGAAACAAGTTTGCTAAGTCATTCAATTAAAAAGTGGTTTATAAAGGGCTTTGTTTTCACAGTATTTGTTCATGTGCAAAGTTTGTTTATTAACTCTATGATCTGTCTAAGTCTGTGATCTGACTACTCGCAGAGAAATATCTCAGAATGATGTTTTGTTATCAATCAAAGCCCATGTGTTTTCAACGACCCACACTCCATTGAAATGTGAGTACTCCTAAAACGCTTTTACTGGGGAATTCTCTGATATGTTGTCCAAATGATCATTATCTACTGTCAGTTTGGGTATCCACTTCTAGACACCCCAAAGGACACTTAATACCTTGATTTTTCCCACATTGCTTTTTCTATGGGCCACATTTATACGTTTCTCTTCACTTGGCAGCTTACCTTGGTGCCGCCCCCACCCTCCAACATGATTTCTTTATAAGTACAATATTGAGAAATACATGGGCACAGATCTTGTGAGATTCAGTTCACTTTCAGATTATCCCCATCTTGCAGCTCTGCACTGTTTTTTACCTATTAAAAGGGGGGATGCTGTGATGTATGTTCCCATCCCTAACAAAAAAGGTAATGCTGGGTGACCCATGTTTTTTAATGCCACCCCCTAACAGTTGTGCTTCCTAGGCAAGGGCCTAGGGTTTCCTAGTGAGAAATCAGGCCTCCTAGTTTATATCATGTGGTCACTTCACTGGGTTGCCCATGTTTTATGGGCTTGTACTAGTTCATCAATATGGGTGCTGCTGGGAGGTCAATGTAAATGGCCCTGGGTAGTCTCAAAGGCTGTGGATGGTAATGCTCATTATAGACATTTTTACATAAACATAATGCAGCTAGTGACCACAACATATAATATTAACTTACTCACAGTTCTAATATCATTAAGTTTGTCCCTATCCTTAAGGAATTCTGGCACCTGCACAATTCCGATGGTAATGGCCTTTCGTTTGTATTTTGTATATATTTTGCATAAAATGCCTTTTTACTAAAATGACTTGGGTCATTAAAGGACAAATAAATTGGAAACATTACATTAGTACCTAATAAAAAGGGAGGGAGGTAAGGGTGATTATTCCACCTCTAATATCAATTTTGTCGAGGAGTTACGGTGTTTTTTCTGCCTGGGCCTTCTGTATTAACCATAGTGATGAAGCACTGAGGAAGCCTGGCAGAAGCAGTTTTCTTTATGTTGGTGCCCCTCAGAAATGATAATAGTAGGTAGGAATAACTATTCCCTACTTCCCTGGCCCAGGTTTCTTCCATTTTAACTGTTTGGGTTTTTTGTGCACTATAATATGTACACGTTTCTCTGCTGGAATTGGGCCGTCTAGAAACATGTGAAGTTCTCTTCATCCAGGTCTGGTATAATGGTGTATGTCAGTTAGATCAACTGGATTAAAGTTGGCATACAGTTGTGTACAATATATTCTCAAAGGTGAACATCTCGAAAATCACAGCGCAATGATTATTTTTCACGCTAACTCAAAATGATACAAACGGAGTAAAATTAAATATCTTTAATCAAATCTCAATATTCCTATGTACAATGGCATTTGAGATTGTAAACCATTTTTCTTGCGTTTATGTTTTCAGAAGGATTGAAAAGCGAATCGCCGAGTGAACATTGACATCGAGAGCTTTCCAAAAGTCTCCCTAAGCTAAGTACCTGTAAGGAACTCCTTAAATATTAAGTAACATTTGCTTCTTGTGTTTAAAGGTGACTGGTTTCATAGAAAAAGGAGCCAATCAGTGGTTTGCACTTATGGCGACATTCTTTGGTTGGATCTTAAAAACCATGTGGTCCTCAGTGGAAAGAAAAATACTAGGAAGAATCCTTTTTTCATTAAGGGGCGATTGTCGAAAAGTTATCGCTATTGCTGCAACAGGGGTCCACGCAGGATGCAAACAGTACAGTATATTTTATTTGCATAATGGTGGTTTTTTTCAAAGCGCATCGAAAAGACAAAAACCGCCTACAATGTAAATTTAAAGTTAACTTTTGGTTAAAAGTTCATTTTTAAATTCTGCACATCGTTTTTTTAGATTTTGAAGAATACAGCTCTCCGCCTTAATACAGGTTGTGGTACCTGACCTTAATAGTGTATAAACCGGGGCACTGGTTCCTATAACAGATAAGAATTAAATAGATAGTGAATCATTTTTTTAGAACATATAGTTTGTTATATTTTAAGGATATTCTTAAAGATATATTTGCAATTCTCTTAGTTTAAAATTAATATGGGCCTACAATATTTTCCAACTAAAAAATCCGGAAGAGCCGATTAAAATAGAGATGTCCGAACTTTGCAAACTCCGGTCCGCTCGAGGATCGACTAATCTTTTTTCCAAAAAATCCGAACATTCGAAAATCCGCGAGCGGACCCCCGTTAAAATGAAAAATATTCTCAAAATCACGAGATTTCTTGTATTTGTCGAAAATGTTCGAAATTTACGAGTTTCGCATATTTCAGAAATGTCCCGAAAATACTGTAAATCTCGTAATTTCGAAAATTTTGTAAAATAGAATTTCGAAAATACGAGTAATCCCGTAATTTCGAATTTTCGAAAATACTATTAAACCACGAAAATACGAGAATCTCGTAATTTCGAAAATGTTCGAAATTACAAAAATCCGCGGTTCGGCAAGTTCGAAAGGCGGAAATCCGCCGTGTTCGCGACGGATAAATTCATAAATTTCGTGGGCATATCCGGTGTCGGATCCGCGAACCGCCATCCCTATTAAAAAAAACCTCTCCAAAAATATACCGTGTGTAGTGTATATAAGTTACATGCATTTATATGTTTTATTGTTCTCAATGATGTGCAATGCCATTTGGAGTTTTAATGTTTTCTACCTTCATTCATGTATTAGTAGTAACTTACACAGTGTGTAATGTTTGAAGTCCTAGAGCTATCTTGGTTCTGTAAATTCAGAACAATTGCACTGTGCATGCTGAGGTGGGAACTTTACGATTTAAATATAACATTCTTTTCCATAGCCCCTAAAATGTATTTCTGTTTTCTTTAGAATAACTTGTGGTATTTACAAAGTGTAATGTCCCATCTACTGTAATTTATAATGAATACCAGAAGATCACTGGGAGTACAGTAAGCCCATAGAAAGCACTCCTTGCTAACACTAAAATCCTGTATACATTACAAAGCCATGCATTATCCGCGAGGGGCCTATGTTTTTTTTAAGTTCAAATTTTTTATTGCGCCTTGTCGAAGGGAACATTACTGTTGGAAGGAAATTCCATCGGCCAGAAAGAACCATAATTGTGTTTATATTCCATGATTTTCTTTAAAATTTCGGTGAACATTTACTAGAAATAAACCAAGAACAATAACAAAAAAAAAATATTACTACCGCTAAATAAATCCTTTCATTGCAGTTTTCACTGCATACCTAGAAGACTCTAAAATACATTACATGTAATTCAGGTTTTTTTGTTACCTTAAGCAATTAACGTAAACGTCTACGTATTTTTCCTTATGTCAATGCCAGTAATCATACCCTACCGAGTTCCTACTGCGGAGACATTGGGTTGATGTAGACCATAGTAAAACAATGATGCTTACTACTCCCCTGGAGCTGAATCCACTTAATTTCTTGCTAAAGACTAAATAAAATGAAGCTAAATTAGATCCTGGAGGGGACAATAACACATGGATGCGTTTGCCGTGATGTAAAGAGAACGAATGTCCACAAATAAATGAATAAGATGTCAAACCTTCATGTGTTTGACCAAATGTTTTGTTGGAGTTGGGGAAAAAAAGCAACTTTTATTTATTGTAGCCTTAGTTGATACTTAATCATTCAAGTCATATTTCCCTTTATTTCTGGCCTCACCTCCTGCTGATTTTTAAATAGAGATGTTATTTTGCTTTCTGTTTTAGCCATGTTGTTTTTATTTTTATTTTGTCTTTTAAAAAGGTGCATAAGTAGTTTGCCCAACGCGTAAATAAAGCAAACCCAAGATCAGGCTGTAAAGTTTAGTGTGGACCTTTAACGAAGCTTACAATAGTCCCTTTTTATAATGAAAGATGACCACTAATGATCCTAAGATAGAACTTGGTATGGGAACTTCCTGTGCTGTCCCTATTTGCTGTTCATTGTTGCAGAATGCATTACATACCTTTAACGGAATCTATGTGAAAACAACACATACCCCTTGCAAGTTAATTCATGTACTCTGTGATGCCTTAAGCCTATCTCTGCCAGTGACTCTGTTTAACATGGTGTCAGATCTCTCTGCAGCGCTCCCCATCCCTTCCCCCTCCCCTCTGTTACCAGTTCCCGCCTCCATGTCTCAACTCGACCTACCCGACATCTTATCATGTGGCAGTAGGAGTTCAACGTGCAACATCCTGAAAAACCCACCCACACAGTGGCCAATAGAAACAAGCTGTCCTGGGACCGGATAAGAAGGAGAACGGTCAGTTACGATCTCCACTTTGTGACCCCACATCAATCAGTGAAAGCTATTAATAAGGGGGGTCAAGTGCAGCCTATATCTACCATCAAAGCTAACCTCTCTCCCCTGCTAATGCTCTTATCTCTGGTCATTACAGAGCAGGGAGGGGGATCATTCACAGGGGATTTGATTAACAGTCCCAAGTAGGGTAGAGGAATACATCACATATTCTTCTACTGGTTATCTCAGGACAGAGAGGGATCGGAAAACTAAAGACACTCTGGGGTTTGGGGAATTCATAGAAGTTTCATTTCCCCTATAGAGCCCTTTAAGTGTTGATGACAGGTGCAGAAAAATCTGGTGCTAATATTTGCAGCATTAGGTGTTGGCATTTTAAAAAGGTTACTGCCGTTAGGTAACATTTGATTGGATGCTGCTGTATATAGAACATGCACACTTTGTTACCTTTACTTTTGTTTGCTTGGCCTATATTCGCAAAATTCAGTAAAAGCAGGATCCATAGAAAGGTCTGGTCTTCAAAAACCCGGAAGAAGACAGGTCTTTATAGTGTATCGGAGCTATGATATGGCTTCTTGTGTTCATCAGCCAGCCAACATCTTTATGGTCCAACTGCTGACCCATAAGCTCTATTGGGGGTAAAGGTATAGGGTAGCTGGCCTAGGGAGTGAGAAAAAATGAGATGGAAACCATAGCAAGCTCTATTGACTAACTGAGATGATAACTATCAAGTTCTATTGGCAAACTGAGATGATAACCATAGCAAGCTCTATTGGCAATCTGAGATTCCAACCAAAGCAAGCTCTATTGAGTAACTGAGATGATAACCATAGCAAGCTCTATTGACTAACTGAGATGGTCTAAGTAGGATATAACGACAAGATTATGGGAATGAAAGTCTTAAAGCTTTCTGGCCAGGTGTGAATTCCTCCCACGAATGTTCCATTCGAACAGGGACGCGAAAAAGACCTATATGGGTACAAAAGTATAACAAAGCAGGGGCGATAAATACCGGAAGTGAGTAATGCATGGCTTTCGTTTATAATTTATAGGCATCGTAGGGTTTGAATGGAAACCACAGGAGTGCTTTTAATGGTGCTTTACTATATACTCCACAAGTGAGTTTGGCGTAATGATATCATTCATAAAGGATTAGGCGGATGATGAGCGAATGGGTAACCAGTTGCCGGGGTCAGAATGTGTAATACCCAGTTAGACTTGCTAATAAGACAAAACATAAATACATGTGTGTTGGATCACGAAAGGTTTGGATTTTGAGAACAAGAAGTTAGTAATTTTAAAATCGAAGTCTCACCACCAATAACAACAAAAAGTCATTAAACAGCAACAGAGTACAGGGGGGAAATGGTGGGTCTTGGATGGATTTGACAAAAACCAGGATTAGCGCGGGGGGTAAGACTGGTCAAAAGCAAATTGGACACACTTGTGGACGGGGTATGCCTACTGAAAATGGCGCCTGAACTAGAAATGTACAAGACAACACCTGTAAAACACTACAAATAGGGCATTAGGCAAACCTCCTTGAGGAGCGAAAGAAAAGGGACGATATAAATGAACGTGAAAAAAACAACGGTAGAGTCCCATAACCCACAGTATAGTAATATGAAATTAAGTAATAGAGGGTGGATAAATTATATTTAAATAAGGGAAAAATGGGCAAACAGAGGGTGTAACGCGGGACGACCGACCAAAAACCGGATCTGGCCACAAAAATCATCACGAGCGTTTTCGCGAAAAAAAAAACAAGGGGCTGGGGGATAATATATTCCGCCTGAAAGAAAGGGAAATCCGAACTATCCGACGCCAGGGACTGGATTGAATCAAGTTGTGATTGTTAGGGGGGTCGAAATTATGTCGAAATTAAAAAACGAAAAGATTTCTCGGTGTAATATTTCAGAAAGATACAATAAAGGGGCACAAAAACAGTAAAGAAATTTCGGCAAATGTTGGTAGAAAGGATATACGAGGTAATTGGACTCGATACAGTAAATTCGAAAATATACTCATATAAAAAAAAAAAAAAAATAAAGGTTTCGCCAACTTTCGTGAACAAAATAAAGACGAAGATTTGTAGCTGGACGAGACGAAAAAAGGATGGGAATTTGCGGTGGGAATTCATAAAAATCGTGAAAGATGCGGAACTCGTGAACACAAGTGTTCGAGGGGGGACAATTAATTCGAAACGGCCAATACACAAATAAAATCATATCTCGTAGATGGTGTAATAAGAAGACAAAGGTTTGGGAGTTGTGGGCGAGGTTTTAAGGCGGGGCCCGCACGAAAAAAAGGAAAAAAGAAGAGGAATCAAAAAAGGCGGGCGGAAAGTGTTGCGTGAATTGGGAATCGGATTTTTCGGAAAAAAAAGATTAAGTTCGGGGATCCTCGAGCGGACCGGATTTTGCAAAGTCGGACATCTCTCTTGTTTAATCGGCTCTTCCGGATTTTTTAGTTGGAAAATATGTGTATGGCCCCATATGTAATTTAAGACTAAAGAATTGTCAAATATTCTTAAGAATATCCTAAAATATAACAAAAACTATATTTCTAAAAAAATGATTTCACTATTATTTAATTTCTTATCTGTTAATAGGAACCAGTGCCCCGGGTATATACACTATTAAGGTAGGTACCAACCTGGTATAAGGCGGAAGAGCTGTAATTCTTCAAAATCATAAAAAAAGATGTGCAGAATTTAAAAATGAACTTTTAAACAAAATGTAACTTTAAATTTACATTGTAGGGTGTTTTTGTCTTTTCTGATCGCGCTTTGAAAAAACCACCATAGGCAAAATACAAAATATGTACGTGTTTGTCACCTCGTGGACCCCTGTTGCATTGCAGATAGCGATAACTTTTCGACAATCGCCCTCTGTATGAAAAAAGGATTTTCCTAGTATTTTTCTTTCCACTGAGGACACACATGGTTTTTAAGATCCAAACCTACAAGAAATGTCATAAGTGCAAACCCTGATTGGCTCCTTTTTCTATTGAACCAGTCACCTTTAAACACAAGAAGCAAATGTTACTGATAAGATTTAAGGAGTTCTTACAGGTACTTAGCTTAGGGAGACTTTTGGAAAGCGTTCTCAGTCAATGTTTCACCAGCGATTCGCTTTTCAATCCTTCTGAAAAATAAACCAAGAAAAATGGTTACAATCTCAATGCCATTGTACATGGAATATTGAGATTTGATTAAAGATTGATTTAATTATCCTTTGTATCATTTGGTTATCGTGAAAAATAAGTCATGCGCTGTGATTCTTAGATTTACCCCTTTGAGAATATATTGTAACACAACTGTATCCAACTTTAGTCCAGTTTGATCTAACTGAACACACCATTATACCATGACCTGGATGAAGAGAACCTTCACATGTTTCTAGTACGGCCCAATTCACAGCAGAGAGTGTACATATTATAGTGCAAAAAACCCAAACAGTTAAAATGGAAAGAAACCTTGGGCCAGGGAAGTAGGATAGTTATTCCTACCTACTCATTATCATTTCTGAGGAGCGCACCAACATAAAGCAAAACTGCTCTGCCAGGCTTCCTCAGTGCTTCATCACTATTGTTAATACAGAAGGCCCAGGCAGAAAAAACCCGTAACTCCTCGACAAATGATTATTAGAGGTTGGAATAATCACACCTTACCCCCGCCCTTTTTATTAGGTATAATGTAATGTTACATTATTTGTCCTTTAATGACCCAAGTCATTTTAGTAAGATACATTTTATGCAAAATTATATACAAATCAACACGAAAGTCCATTACACATCGGAATTGGCAGGTTGGACCAGAATTCCTTAAGGAAGGGACAAACTTAATAGAATTAGAACTGTGAGGTAAGTAATATTATATGTGTGGTCACTAGCTGCATTATGTTTATGTAAAAATGTCTATAATGAGCAGGTTACCATCCACAGCCTTTTAGACTACCCAGGCCATTTACATTGACCTCCCAGCTAGCACCCATATTGAGAACTAGTACAAGCCCATAAAACAGGGCACCCAGTGAGTACCACATGATATAAACTAGGCCTGATTTCTCACTAGGAACCCCTAGGCCTTGCCTAGGAGACGCACAACTGTTAGGGGTGGCATTTAAAAACATGGGTCACCCAGCATTACCTTTTTTGTTAGGGATGGAATACCATCAACATCCCCCTTTTAATAGGTAAAACAGTGCAGAGCTTGCAGAGGGGATAATCGAAAGTGACTGAATCTCAGCAAGATCTGTGCCCATGTATTTCTTCATATTTGTACTATTTAAAGAAATGTGGAGGGTGGGGGCGGCACCAAGTAGCTGGCCAAGTGAAGAGAAACGTATAAATTGCCATAGAAAAAGCAATGTGGGAAAAATCAAGGTAATATGTCCTTTGGGGTGTCTAGATAGTGGATACCCAAACCTGACATAGATAGAGTGATCATTTGTACAACACATCAGAGAATTTCCCCAGTTAAATAGCGTTTTAGTGAGTACTCACATTTCAATGGAGTGTGGTCGTTGAAAAACACATGGGCTTTGATTGATAACAAAACATCATTCTGAGATATTTCTCTGCGAGTAAGTCAGATCACAGACTTAGACAGATCAAGGTTAAATAAACAAATTTGCACATGAACAATTACTGTGAAAACAAAGCCCTTTATAAACCACTTTTAATTGAAGACTTAGCAAATGTTTATCCGGTTACAGATTTGAGATGGAAATAATAATACTATTCTTTCTGCTTATGTTACTTTTTAAATAGTTAGACTACCTGACAGACATGTCACAAAGGTTGGGTTATAGTCATGTGCGGCGTCAAAAATGTTCATAAAACACACCATTTAAATGCACTGGGCTTTTACCCAAACATGACCCGCAAATCGGGTAAACCTTGGTATCTAACCCGATGAAAGACGGTCAGGTCTCATCCCCAATTAAAATCACTGACTTGATATTAACACAACAGACCAGAAACAAAGGACAAGCTCCACCCCCCAAATTAACTCACTCTCCCTCCCGATTCACCAACAGATCACAGAACAAAGGACAGAGCTCACCCCCAATGAAACTCTACTCTCCCGATCACCAAAAGATCACGAACAAAGGGAACAGAGTCTCATCTAAATTATTTATACGATGACTGGGGATTGACCACCAGATGGACGCAGCACACGTTAAATATTCATCCACAATTAACTTAAAGGGGGTCAAAAAAACAAGGGATAAGAGGGTTGGTTTGGAGAAAGTTTAAAAATAGCCTATGTTTTCTGGCTCCTGTAATGTAAGTTTACCGTCTACATCAAATTGTCCTGGCAGTTTCTGAAATAAAAACATTGACTTTTCTATATATAGATTTTAAACTTTTGTGTAACACGACTTGTGTTCGGTGAAAATGTGGCAAATTACAATATAAGATGCAAATACGGTATCTGGCCTAAAACAGACTAAATGGGACCCATACAGTAAAGAACACCTCAGTGGACAGGACTTATCTGCGTACTGGAAGGACATGTAGTTAAACAACTCCCTAAAACAAAGGAATGTACAGTAGCATTGTTTACGGTATGGATACATCAAGTGGGAGTTGATCAGGGATATTTCGATGCCAACTTGGAGTCAGGAAAGATTTTTTTTTTTCCCTTCATAATTTTGGTGATTCTTTTTTTTTGTCTTCCTTGGTCAACAGTTAGCAGGAAATGTGGATAATTGCTGACGTAGGTTGGACTCGGATGGACGTATATGTCTCAATACTATGAAACTAATTTATACTAAAAATTGACGCTCAATGGTTTTTTTAAAAAAAATCCTGGTTTACTTAAGGTAAGTATGTAGTATGTAGTAGAAGACTAAAATTAATAACTGGAAAAAAAAAACTTGTTGGTTTGTAGGACCGTCTTCTTCTGTTTTAGAACTTCCATGGTATAATACATTAGCAACAACCAGAGTGGGGGGAAAAAAATCTTCAACCGCATTGATGAGAAAAGTGAATAGACCAACCATTCAGTTCTTGAAATCTAGGCTTTGTGATGGCTTGCAGATGGTTTAATTCATGAAGTGCTTTTTTCCCCCTTTGTTTTGTTAGAAAGAAATACATTTATACGAAAATATCTGGGTATTAGATTACACATGAACATGGCTTATATATGAGGGCTTTTCATCCTAACAACATGATTTTCCTTTTTGGCAGTGAAAGTAGCCTTGCTTTATTCACTTACGACGCATCTTCCGTGTTTTTCTTTGTGTAAACCAAGGAACACTGGGCTGCTAAACAACCATGTAAATATACCTATCTTCATATTATGATGTATTTGTCCATTGCCTGCTAATTGCTAGTAATTAATAACACCCACCCTCATTTCCAACAATTGACTCCTAATTAGTCGCATCTATAGTGGGGACCACGAACGAGATGGCGGCTCAAGTTCTATAAAAAATTCATCTTTCTCTCATTAAAACTTCCCATATTCCCTATAGATCTTCATCATATTATCAGTAGATGTTCATTATCAACAACAAAACCACCAAAAGATTTATCCCAAGAGTAAATCTTGGAGGGGAAATGTTTGGTTTTAATATATTTGGAAACCATGGAAGAGAAAAGCTTCTCAACGTCTTGCTCTTCTCCGTCAGTTGGTAGTAAGTGTTGAATTGTTTTTAAAATAGAAATAAATGGAAAAAATCTTAAGAAGCATTCTCAGTTCACCATAAACGGATACCATTGTCCAACTCATTGTTCCTTAGTTTGCAGTTTTCTAATATCACTTTAATAAGTTTGGGCGTAGGTAATGGTAGGACCATCCCTCAACCGCACAGTTTTCCCATAATATCTAGTCATGAGGCAAAATATTCAGTATGCGAGGGCGCTATTTGGTGTTATCAATCATTAGTCTGACAGTACCCCCCCAGGGGTTGAGGGACTAAAACTGCTAAGTCCATCACCCCTCGTACAATTGTATAAGTGTTTTAATGTTGTAACCAATTTTTAAAATCAGGTACACAAACTAGGGATGGCATAAGAAACTCGAACCCGGAGTTCGAGCCGACTGTTCGAGTTCGAACGGACCCGGACTTCCGAACTATCGTCGGCGCGGACTTTCGATGATTTATTGAAGTCGAGTATCGAATTCCGCGAGTAAAAGTCCATGGTATCTATGCGCGAAACATCCTAATCTGCGAGTAAAGTCTCCATTACAGCCTATACGCAAGAGTATCTAATCGCGAGGTTAACATGTCCATGTACCTCAAACTTTCGAACGCGAAAGCCGTAAAGTAGCGCGACTTTGAGAGTAAATCGATTTTATCCTGGCTATTGGAACATGTTCACCCAGAACCATTCCCATGTCCCCACAGCCATGTACATAAAGTTACCATTATATTTTAGTTGTATTTGACTCGAACTTTTCGCAATTTGCTACCATAGACCGTTAATGGGTCCGTATTCTAACTTTCAATATTTGACCACTCTAACAAGACCATAGGAATGGACACACTCTGAGGAGGAAAGTCGTACGAAGATGAACCAACACGGGTGATCAGCAAACTGTTTCCAGGGGTGCGGACTAGCATTTTATTTCCTACCCCTGGGAACTTCAAATGGCAATAAGGAAAAGAATAAGTGGTAGGTGGTTAATTGTAAGTTCTTAATCAAGTTCTGTACAATTGCTACAGTCAGGTAACCCAGAGTTGGATTTAATGTTCAAAATGTCAGTTTATCTGCTCCTAACCACCAAACAATATATTTTGCAAACTTTATACCTGCCATTCGACTGAACCAGATTACTGATAATTTCCTGGAGCAAAAAAGTAATTGACCCCTCCCTCCATGCAACAATCAAGGGATGTGACAACTGACATTACAAACAGCCAATGTGACTGCGGTTTCACCTGCTGCCTCCTCATCTACACATGCTCAAGTTTGTTAAGCTTCTAAAAACAAGTCTCATTGAGCAGAGGGACTTTTCCAAAAGGGAAACAAATTATTATTCAATATCGCTTACAATACAGTGATGAACACTGGTAAAAATATCAGTTGGGGTGCAGGCAGGACAAGTATAACGTTTTTTTTTTTGGTTATACGGTGTACAATGTGCTTTAATGTCTTGACTTGTACCTTTTTGGTAAGAAAACAACCCTTTTTTTAAGGGGATCAGTGGTTCCTTTACTTTTATATCTCAAACTCATAAATGTTCGGCAATTTCTGTATTGGTATGTGGGTTTTTGTGTTTGTGAAATTATTTTCTTCCTTTCTTTTGACTCAGGATAAAATGTAAAAAGTAAAATTTCTTCTGCGATCCGATGCTATGTGAGTACATTATTACCATGGTTTAAAAATTCAGTGATGGAATAAAGAATAACTATTACTGGGGACACTGGCCTGCATCCAAAAACAATAAAAATTTCATTTTAGCGATCTAGTGTCAGTCTTATTAAAATTTAACTTCACTGAGTTATGTTTCTATAACCAAAAAATAGTATTATTGTATTTCTGTCTCTGGGCGACCTATCTGAGAACAAATAGGAACTTCAAGGTTCTCCACGAATCTGGTTGTCTTGAAAAAAGGCAAAAAAACAAACAACCTTCAGTTCAGATGGTACATAAAGATGGCCACTCACAGAGAAAAAAAGTACAACAGAGTATTTGATACTATTTATAGAAATGCGATCTTCCAAGGTTTGTATTTATGTGATGTATTCCAACACCGGTGATGAAAATTCAAACAATCACTTTGAATGACTTGTAAAGGTCTCATCATCCAGGCATGGTATATCTGTTATATTCATTCAGCGGTCCAGGTATATCTGTAATATCATCCATCATGGTCATGGGGATATCTGTAATTTTCATTCATCCAGGTCATGTCTATCTGTTATATTCATCATCCTGGTCATGGTATATCGTAATATTCATCCATCCTGGTTCATGGGTATAAATATCTTAATATTGCATTCATCAGGGTCATGGTATATCTGTTATATTTCAGTCATCAGTCCGGTTTCTGTATCATGTCATAGTCTGGTAATATGTACATTATCATCATTATTCGTAAATGGTATGTATAAGTCTGTAATATTCATCAGCCCGGTCAGGTATATCTGTAATATCATCCATCGCATTGGTTACTATGTATTATCCGTCATGTTATGATATTCATTCAGCCAGGTCACTGTATATCTGTTATATTCATCTCAATCCAGGTAATGGTATATCTGTAATATTCATTCATCCAGGTCATGGTATATCTGTAATATTCATTCCCAGTCCGAATAAAGTAGTATACGCATGGTATCATCTGGAATATTCATTCATCAAGGTCACGGTATATCGTAATATTCATTCATATCAGGTCACGTAATATTGTTATATTCATTCATCCAGGTCAACGGTATACGTGTATTCATCCAATCCAGGTCACGTGTATATCTTGTAATTACATTCATCCAGTCCACGGTATATCTGTATATTCCCTTCATCCAGGTACGGTATATCTGTATATTTATTCATCCAGGTCACGGTATATCTGTAATATATTCCTCTCAGGTCATGGGTATACTCTGTAATATCATTCATCCAGGTCACGGTCTTTCTGTCAATATGTCATCATCCAGTTTCATGGGTACATCTTAATAATTCATTCATCCCGCATGGTATATACTGTAACTATTCATTCATCAGGTCACGTATATCTTAATATTCATCCATACCAGGTCACTGTATCTCTGTAATATGTCATTCATCCAGGTACGGTATATCTGTAATATTCATTCATCCAGGTCACGGTAATCTAATATTTCATGTTCCAGGTCATGGTATATATGTAATATATTCATCCAGGTCATGGTATATCTGTAATAGCATCATCCAGGTCATGGTATATCTGTGGATCAGTTAGATCAATGGACTAAAGCGTTTTAGTTATCTTTTCGTAGTCATCCGACTGGATCTCTCATTCGAATACTTATAAAAATCTGTGGAAATTATGTACTCTGGAAAGTCCCACCTACACTGTGTGATATGCTAATTGGGATTCTCCAGGGTAACATAATTGCCACAGATTCTTGTACAACGTCATTCTGAATTTGAGAGAGATCCAGTCGGATGACTACGACGAAACGTCTCCAAGAACTAAACTTTAATCCAGTGTGATCTAACTGAATACAAGAAGAATATAACACCTCTGGAATTTATAAAGAAAATAAAACTCCACAAGGAAATTAAGCTCTAAAATAATACGAAATTATTTTATTATATATTTACATAACTATAGTATAGATGTCAGGGCCACACCACTCCAACCTTATGCTAACCCCTGATGCTACCAAAATTCACAAAATAGTCCTGTAATCATACTCGATCTGTAAGGTGCAGATACTGTAGGTGCACTCAAGGGTATTATCAACAAATTGTATTATGTGCAACACATTAGGCCTAATTGGTTGCATATAATAAATATTTCAATAATACTACCCCTTAGTCACCTACCTAATACCACTACCATAGGTGATTCAAATGCCAATACCATAATAATATATATATATATATATATATATATATATATTCATGATATAGGTGCACACACAGGGGGTTCTGTTAAGTGCATTTTTTAGTGCGACAAAAACAATTTACAAATGTGGCTTGATAAAAGGTCTACACAACGGACGGAAACGTTGGCCACTGTTATGTTGCACTAAAATAAATGCACTTAAAAAGACCTATGGCTCGGATATGGATTTATCAGTGATGGCATGTTGGCATATTGCATAGTAGCCAACACCATAGTTTTACTTCAGATAAAAGGAAAGATGCAGGAGAGATACAGTGAGATAGAACTGCTAATAGATTAACAATTAATGTGTTTGCACACTACATGTCGATTACATGTTAGTGGTTCCTTACTGATTTTGAGGTGATCACATCCCAGATTAGGGCCTGATTGGAGGATTGCACATACTGATTCTTGGGGGGGCAATTGCCCAGCTTGGGTGCTATTGGCAGTGAATCTAGACTTGATTTGGACCTCTCTTGTAACCGAGCCAGAAGGCCATGTCTCTCTCCCAATAACCCAGAAAACATTATATCCCTGAATGGCGCACCTCACCACCTGTATTGGTCAGGAAAATAATCCTCTGAGGGAGTAAATGAAAAATGTGGTAGATATAAACCCTCCAGCCAAATATCACATAAATATGGGTTTTATCAAATAGCATGACTACTCAATAACCCCTCAACCTCCAAAAATAACCCCCACATTACAAAACACCAATCAGAGAGAACCAATCATGGGCACCCACAGAATAACAGAAAGTGATGTCCAGGAGGTTGGGGTTAAGCCTTTGCTCTACAGTTGAAAGTGCATAGGTAGCAGGGTGTTCTTAATACACAAACAAAAGAAGCCGTAATAATAAGCAGGCTAATATACTGTAAGCAGGTTAATATAAGCAAGGCGAATATACTGTAGCAAGGGTTAATATAGCAAGGCTAATATAAGCAGAATGTGCAGTAGTAGGAACAGAATAAGAGGGAAATTCTACTTGTGGTTCCACTTGTGTGGCCTTTAGGAAAGGAGGTAATGTCCGTTTCTACTTCTTGATCCCAAACTGCGTCCACATCCTCCATCTCAACAGGTAATTATCCAGATCTCCTTCTCTACTATCTTCCGCCTACGCAAAGAGGTGAGATTCTCTAGAACCACATACTGTGCCTACTCGTACGCCTGCTGCATCAAAACACAAGACCTTTGCTGAATTAACTCTGTGATCGCTTATTCGTGATTACGCACATTTTAGAAGGTTTCCTTCTTCTTTCCGTGCACAGGTTCCAACTGAAGGTTATTGGACACAGTTGGAAAAGTTTCCGATATCATAGTGTGTGGCGCATCAGCTTGTGAGTAGATGTTAGACGTTCTCCTTGCTCTTACAATAAAGCAAGGTAGCTAAACCTGCACTACACTTCAAATGCGGTCGTGTATATTTAGTTTTTACGTCAGAAATAAAGTGTTACAAGGAGATACAAATAGGGCTATGCATGGAAAGCCTAATTTTCCCCCAATTGCCCCCTTAGGCAATAACTGGAGCCGGTGAGCTGCTTCTCCCTGCCTTGTGAATGGGGTTATATACCTTTTCTGAATCCTTTAAATGCCAGCTACATGCTGTATTCGTTAATGGACCCCATGGGATTCACTGATAATAGCATGTCTTTGATACGATTTGCAATGGCGACGGCGATAGTTTGGGTGAGGAAAATTTCCCTTTGATCTTTATTCCTTCCAGTAATAGAAGGAGAATGCTTGTGACTGTCTGAGCAAACGTTTTCAAATTACAGACTTTGTGTCCCCAGTTAACCTTCAGTCCTGTATCAAATGTTTTTGTTAAACCTGAACTAATTCAGGTCCAGACATAGTAACCGAATTAATGTGACTGTGGAGATATCTCTCCCCTCCAAATGTCTGTACTTATTAATTTATTTGCATCTCACATGCTGTTGTAAAGAAAAGTTCTGTGTAAATACCATAACCAAATATGCTTCTTTACATACAATCAGCCTGAAAACTGTAGGTTCTGAAATATGCTATGTTATCATCTCAGTTTTCCATTAGATGCTTGCTATGGTTAATCATCCTCAGTTTTCCAATAGAGCTTGCAAATGGCTATCATCTCAGTTTTTGTCAACAGAGTTGCTATGGTTTTATCCAGTTTAATCATAAGCTTGCTATGGTTATCATATCAATTGGACAATAGAGCTTGCTATGGTTTTAAATCAATTCAATAATAAGCTTGCATGGTTACCATCCAGTAGCCATAGAGCTGCTTATAGTTAATCTCATTTCCAATGGAGATTGCTCTAGGTTATCATGCTGCTAGTATCACAGTTTTGCCAATAGAGCGTGCTACATGGTTATCATCTCAGTTTCGCACAATAGAGCTTCTAGGGTGTTCTTTGAATAGACCTATAGTTCATCTCAGTTTGCCAATAGAGCTTGCTATGGTACCATCTCAGTAAGCCATAACGCTTGCATGAGTTATCATTCAGTTAGTCGATAGAGCTTCTATGGTGTACTATCTCAGTTAGCCAATAAAGCTTGCTATTGTTAATTATCTCAGTTTATATGAGCTTGTTATCATCTATTTGCAAAGAGCTTGCTATGGTTATATCAAATCTAGGTTGCCTAGTACTCAGTATGTCAATGCGATGTATCATATTACCATAAGCTTGCTTGTGTCTAGTTACTGGGCTTCTATGCTATCTCTCAGTCCAAGAATATTGTTATATCTCATATCAGAGGCGTGCTCAGAGTACCATCTCATTAGTCAATAGAGCTTTGCATGGTATCCATCTCAGGTGTACAATAGAGCTTCTTGGTTAGGAATCTCAGTAGCATAAAGCGCTAATTATAAGATTACTTGCTATGGTTCTATCTCGATTTTGCCAAAAGACTTGCATATTGTTATCATTTCAGTCATTAGTCAATAGACGCTTGCCTATGCTTCCATCTCAGTTAGTCAATAGAGCTTGCTATGGGTTATCATCTCAGTTACGTCATAGCAGCTTTGCTATGGTTACATCTCAGTTAGCCAAAGCTGCTAGTAAGATCTTGCTATGGCTTCTGGATATTATCTCAGTTTGCCAATAGAACTTGACTATGTTATTCATCTCAGTAGATCAATAGAGCTTGCTATGGTTACCATCTCAGTTGAGTCATGAGCTGCTATGGTTATCATCTCAGTTTACTCAATAGAGCTGCTTGGTTGAATCTCATTGACCCATAGGCTTGCTATGGCTATCACTCATTTGGCCATAGAAGTTGATATGTGATCATCTCATTTGTCAATTGAGCTGCTATGGTTTCCATCTCAGTTAGTCATAGTAAACATTGCCCATAGAAAGCTCTATTGACTAACTGAGATGATAACCATAGCAAGCTCTATTGACTAACTGAGATGGTTCTATTTGACTAACTGAGATGATACCATAGCAACCCTATTGAACTACCTGAGATGGAAACCATAGCAAGCTCTATTGACTAACTGAGATGATAACAATATCAAGTTCTATTGGCAAACTGAGATGATAGCCATAGCAAGCTCTATTGGCTAACTGAGATTCCAACCAAAGCAAGCTCTATTGAGTAACTGAGATGATAACCATAGCAAGCTCTATTGACTAACTGAGATGGTAACCATGGCAAGCTCTATTGACTATCTGAAATGATAACCATAGCAAGCTCTTTTGGCAAACTGAGATAATAACCATAGCAAGCTCTATTAGCAAACTGAGATAATTAACATAGCAAGCTTTATTGGCTAACTGAGATAGTAACCATAGAAAGCTCTATTGACTAACTGGGATGATAACCATAGCAAGCTAGAGTGAGAACAGTGTGAACAGAGTGAGAACAGAGTATTAACAGACTGAGAACAGAGTATTAACAGACTAAGGACAGAGTGAGAACAGAGTGAGAGTGAGAACAGAGTGAGAACAGATTGAGAACAGACTGTTAACAGACTGAGAACAGAATGAGAGTGAGAACAGAGTGTGAACAGTGTGAGCAGAGTGAGAACAGAGTGAGAACAGTGTAAACAGAATGTGAACAGAGTGTGATCAGAGTAAGAGTGAGAACAGGGTGTCAACAGAGTGAGAATAGAGTGTGAACAAAGTGAGAGTGTGAACAGAGTGTGAACAGAGTGTGAACAGAGTGTGAACAGAGTGTGAACAGAGTGAGAACAGTGTGAACAGAGTGAGAACAGATTGAGAACAGAGTATTAACAGACTGAGGACAGTGAGAACAGAGTGAGAGTGAGAATAGTGTGAACAGAGTGAGAACAGAGTGAGAACAGATTGAGAACAGAGTATTAACAGACTGAGGACAGAGTGAGAACAGAGTGAGAGTGAGAACAGTGTGAACAGAGTGAGAACAGAGTGTGAGTGAGAACAGAGTGTGAGTGAGAACAGAGTAAGAACAGCTTGAGAACAGAGTGTTAACAGACTGAGGACAGAGTGAGAAAAGAATGTGAAAAGTGAGAGTGAGAACAGAGTGTGAACAGTGAGAACAGAGTGAGAGTGAGAACAGAATGAGAACAGAGTGAGATTGAGAACAGAGTGAGAGTGAGAACACAGTGAGAACAGATTGAGAACAGAGTGTTAACAGACTGAGGACAGAGTGAGAACGTCCTGTTAACACTTGTTTCTCAATCTGTTCTCACTGTGTTCTCACTCTCACTTTGTTCTCAATCTCACTCTGTTCTCATTCTGTTCTCACTCTGTTCACACTCTTTTCTCACTGTTCACACTCTGTTCTCACTCTCACTCTGTTCTCACTGTTCACACTCTGTTCTCACTCTCACTTTTCACATTCTTTTCTCACTCTGTCCTCAGTCTGTTAACACTCTGTTCTCAAGCTGTTCTTACTCTGTTCTCACTCACACTCTGTTCTCAACTCACACTCTGTTCTCACTCTGTTCACACTCTGTTTCACCACTGTTCTCACTCTCACTCTGTTCTCACTCTGTCCTCAGTCGTTAATACTCTGTTCTCAATCTGTTCTCACTCTGTCTCACTCTGTTCACACTATTCTCACTCTCACTCTGTTCTCACTGTCCTCAGTCTGTTAATACTCTGTTCTCAATCTTTTCACTCTGTTCACTGTTCCTCCACTCTTTCACACTCTTGTTCCACTCTGTTCACACTCTGTTCACACTCTGTTCACACTCTCACTTTGTTCACACTCTATTTCTCATCTTTCTCACTCTGTTGACAACCTTTCTCACTCTTACTCTGTCACCTCCTGTTCACATTCTGTTTACACTGTTCTCACTCTGTTCTCACTCTGCTCACACATGTTCACACTCTGTTCTCACTCTCATTCTGTTCTCAGTCTGTTAACAGTCTGTTCTCAATCTGTTCTCACTTCTGTTCTCACTCTCACTCTGTTCTCACTCTGTTCCTTAGTCTGTTAATACTCTGTTCTCAGTCTGTTAATACTCTGTTCTCACTCTGTTCACACTGTTCTCACTCTATTCACACTGTTCTCACTCTGTTCACACTCTGTTCTCATTCTCACTCTGTTCACACTCTGTTCTCACTCTCACTTTTCACACACTTTTCTCTCCCTGTCCTCAGTCTGTTAACACTCTGTTCTCAAGCTGTTCTTACTCTGTTCACACTGTTCTCACTCTCACTCTGTTCTCACTCTGTCCTCAGTCTGTTAATACTCTGTTCTCAGTCTGTTAATACTCTGTTCTCACTCTTCTCACTCTGTTCACCTGTCCACTCTGTTCACCACTGTTTCTCACTCTGTTCACACTGTTCTCACTTCGTTCACACTGTTTCTCATCTTTTCACACTGTTCTCACTCGTTTCACACTGTTTCTCCTCTGTTCCACTCTGTTCCTCACTCTGTTCACACTGTTCTCACTCTGTTCACACTGTCTCACTCTGCGCACACTGTTCACACTCTGTTTTCACTCTCATTCTGTTCTCACTCTGTCCTCAGTCTGTTAACACTCTGTTCTCAATCTGTTCTCACTCTGTTCTCACTCTCACTCTGTTCTCACTGTTCTCACTCTCACTCTGCTCACACTCTGTCTCACTCTGTTCACTGTTCACACTCTGTTCACACTCTCACTCTGTTCTCACTATGTTCTCACTCTGTTCAAACTCTTTTTACACTGTTTCTCACTCTGCGCACCCTGTTCACACTCTGTTTTCACTCTCATTCTGTTCTCACTCTTCCTCAGTCTGTTAACACTCTGTTCTCAATCTGTTCCCACTGTGTTCTCACTCTCACTCTGTTCTCAATCTCACTCTGTTCTCATTCTGTTCCTCACTCTCACTCTGTTCTCACTGTTCACACACTCTGTTCTCACTCTCACTTTTCCACATTCTTTTCTCACTCTCTGTCCTCAGTCTGTTAACACTCGTTCTCAAGCTGTTCTTACTCTGTTCTCACTCTCACTCTGTTTCTCACTCACACTCTGTTCTCACTCTGTTCACACTGTTCTCACTCTCACCACTCTGTTCTCACTCTGTCCTCAGTCTGTTAATACTCTGTTCTCAATCTTTTCTCACTCTGTTCTCACTCTGTTCACACTTTCTACTCATCTCACTCTGTTCTCACGTCCTCAGTCTGTTAATACTCTGTTCTCACTCTGTTCTCACTCTGTCACACACTGTTCTCCACTCTGTTCACACTCTGTTTCACCTCTGTTCACACTCTCACTTTGTTCACACTCTATTCTCACTCTGTTACACCTGTCTCACTCTTACTCTGATCACTCTTTCACTCGTTTACACTTTCTCACTCTGTTTCCACTCTGCTCACAACACTGTTCACACTCTGTTCTCCACTCTCATTCTGGTTCTCAGTCTGTTAACAAGTCCTGTTCTCAATCGTTCTCACTCTGTTCTCACTCTCACTCTGTTCATCACTCTGTCCTTAGTCTGTTAATACTCTGTTCTCAGTCTGTCATACTCTGTTCTCACTCTTTGTTCACACTGTTCTCCACTGCTATTCACACTGTTCTCACTCGTCATCACACTCGTCTCACCTTCTCACTCTGTTCCACTCTGTTCTCACTCTCACTTTTCACAACTTTTCTCTCTCTCTGTTCCTCAGTCTGTTACACTCTGTTCTCAACTGTTTCTACTCTGTTCACACTGTTCCACTCTCACCTACTGTTGTTCTCACTCTGTCCTCAGTCTGTTAATACTCTGTTTCCAGTCCTGTTAATACTCTGTTCTCACTCTTCTCACCTGTTCACACTCGTTCTCACTCTGTTCAACTGTTCTCACTCAGTTCACACTGTTTCTACACACTCTGTCACACTGTTCTCACTCTGTTCACCTCTGTTCTCACTCCTTTTCACCACACTGTTCTCACTGTCTCATCTCACTCTGTTCACTATGTTCTCACCTGTTCACACCTGTTTCTCACTCTGTTCACACTGTTCTCACTCTGTTCACACTGTTTCTCACTCTGTTCACACTCTTTCTCACTCTGTTTCACAACTCTGTTCACACCTGTTCACATTCTGTTCGTTCTCACTCTGTTCTCACTCTTCTCACTTCTACTTGTTCACACTCTATTGACACCTCTTTCTCACTCTTACACTCTCACCTGATCACACTCGGTTCTTCTCACTGTTCACATACTCTGTTCTCATCCTGTTCTCACTCTGTTCTCACCTCTTTTCTCACTATGTCTCAACTTGGTTCTCACTCTCACTCGTTCTCACTCTCCAGTCTGTTCTCATTCTGTCTCAGTCTGTTAACACTGTTCTCAATCTGTTCACTCGTTCTCACTCTGTTCTCACTTTGTTTTCATTCATCTGTTCACACCTCTGTTCACACTCTCACTGTTCACACTCTGTTCACACTGTTCACAATCTGTTCTCACTCTCAACTTTTACACACTTTTCTCTCTCTGTCCTCAGTCTGTTACACTCTGTTCTCAAGCTGTCTTACTCTGTTCCACTCACACTCGTTTCTCCCATCTTTCACTACTCTGTTTCAACTGTTCTTGTCTCGCTCTCACTCTCTGTTCTCACTCTCACTCTGTTCTCACTCTGTTCACACCTCTGTTCACACTCTCACTGTTCACACTCTGTTCACACTGTTCACAATCTGTTCTCACTCTCACTTTTTACACACTTTTCTCTCTCTGTCCTCAGTCTGTTAACACTCTGTTCTCAAGCTGTTTTCTTACTCTGTTCTCACTCATCACTCTGTTCTCACTCTGTTCACACTCTGTTTACACTGTTCTCCACTCGTCACTACTGTTCTCACTCCTCACTCTGTTCTCACTCTGTTCTCACTCACATCTGTTCACATGTTCTCACTCTGTTCACAGCTGTTCCACTCTGTTCACACTGTTCTCACTCTGTTCACACTGTTCTCACTACTCTGTTCACACTTCTCACTCTGTTTCACACTTGTTCTCCACTCTGTTCACACTCTGTTCTCCACTCTGTTCACTCTGTTCACACTCTGTTCACACTCTGTTCACACACTGTTCTCTATCACTCTGTTCTCACTCTGTTCTCACTCTGTTACTCTCTACTCTTACTTTGTTCACCTCTATTCTCACTCTGTTGCAACCCTGTTCTCACTCTTACTCTGATCACCTTGGTTCTCACTGTTCATACTCTGTTCTCATCCTGTTCTCACTCTTTTCTCACTATGTTCTCACTTGGTTCACACTCGGTTTACACTTGGTTCTCACTTCACATCTGTTCACAACTCTGTTTCTCACTCTCACTCTGTTCTCATTCTGTCCTCAGTCTGTTAACACTGTTCTCACTTTGTTTTCACTCTGTTCTTTTTCACTCTGTTCATAATCTGTTTACACTGTTCTCCACTCTCACTCTGTTCTCACACTCACTCGTTCTCACCTCATTTCACAGTGTTCTCACTCTCACTCTGTTCTCACTCTCACTGTTCTCACTCTGCTGTCACTCTGTTCTCACTCTGTTCGCACTCTCACTCTGTTCTCACTATGTTCTACCTCTGTTCACACTCTCACTCTGTTCACACTGTTCTCATTTTCACTCTGTTCACACTCTGTATTCACTCTGTTCACACTCTGTTCTCACTCTCTCTCTGTTGTCACTATTTTGTCACTCTGTTCACACTCTGTTCTCACTCTCACTCTGTTCTCACTCTTTTATCACCATGTTCTCACGTCTTCTCACTCGGTTCTCACTTTGTTCACACTCTGTTCTCACTCTCACCCAGTTCACACTCTGTTCTCACTCTAACTCTGTTCTCACTCTGTCCTCAGTCTGTTAACACTGTTCTCAATCTCTTCTCACTCTGTTCTCACTCTGTTTACATGTTCTCACTCTCACTCTGTTTCTCACTCTCACTCTATGTTCCACTAGGTTCTCACTCGTTCGCACTCTCACTCTGTTCTCACTATGTTCTCACTCTGTTCACACTCTCACTCTTGTTCACACTGTTCACACTCGTTCTAACTCTGTTCTCACTGTTCTCACTCTGTTCACTCTGTTCTCACTCTCAATCTGTTCTCACTCTCACTCTGTTCTCACTAGGTTCTCACTCGGTTCACACTGTTTCACTCTCAATTTGTTCTCACTCTGTTCTCACTATGTACTCACTCTGTTCACACTCTGTATTCACTCTGTTCACACTCTGTATTCACTGTCTCTCTCATTCTCACTCACTCTGTTCCACCGCACACTGTTTTCACTTTCACTCTGTTCTCCTCACCTGTTTACACTCTTGTTCTCACTTCTCTTGTTCTCACTCTGTTCACGCTATGTTCTCATTCTCTTCACTATCTGTATTCACTGTGTTCACAATCTGTTCACACTCTGTTCCCTCGCGATTGGATGGGGCCATATGGGCTGTAATGGAAGGGGCCAGGGGAGCCTGCAAATGGAGGGGCCATGGGCAGAGCAGGGTTGTCCACAAGGCAAACCTGCACTTGCCTAGGACCAGGAACTTCTGGGGGTCCAGCTTCAAAAGCAATAACAATATTATAGACTATACAATATATGTAGCAAAAAAAAGGGGGGGGTGGTGGGGGCCTAAATGATGGCCCTGCCCTGGGCCAATATGACCTTAATCTTATCTCTCGCCATGAGGTCCATGAGTGGGAGGGACCAGTGGGGCTTGCAAGAGGAGGGGGGCTACAAGGGGAGGAGGAGACACAGGGAGAGAGGACTGTCACATGGTTCAGAGCAGGAAGTGCAGGGGACCTGGTGATTCTGCTGCCATATCACACACAAAAATGTAAATATCTTCAAAACTATGCAAAATAGACAATGAAAAGAAATTGCAATAATTCTCAGGAGAGCAATTTATTTCCTTAGTGACGTCTGTCCATACGCGCTTCGCATTGCAAATCCAGAGGCCTACATTACACGATGATGGCTCAACAAGGTCAAAACCAGTCTGTAGCTGGCACACTGGTTTAACATTTAGCTTGTGAAATGCTGTTAAAGCCTCTAAAAAAACATTTCTAACAGGAAACATTACCCAGAAGTTTTGTCCTTACGCATATGGCATATTTAGCAAATGCTACATTTTTGCATATTTACATAATTACTTTACAGTAAACTTCTCTACCTTTAACCACATATTTCAGTAAAGAAACATAACTCACATCTCTCTCTTCCAGTTTGCAAATGCACAGCAGTGACTGGGATAGGTCAAAACTGCCTCAATCAGTTCTTTATTTTTCTCCAGCGATGGAAGCTTTTTTAAATGATAAACTGACTTGGCCTTGGAGTCTCTTGATTTTTTCCAGTCCATGGCTTGGTAAAGAACCGATTCTTGTGTTTGAAATATCCCTTCACCAGAGAAACAATTTAGTTAGATATGTAAATGTAGGATGTTTTATTAATAGGTAGTTTTAACCTGAAAAACAATAGAGATGGCTGAACTTCATATAAAGTTCGATCCGTTTTCGAACTTCAATAAAGTTCAAAAGTTTGAATTGGATCCATTAAAGTCAATGGGGAGTGATAGTTTGAAAATTCGAATGATTACAGCTAAACTAACAATGGTAACTTACTGTAATGGCTGTGGCACCTGGGAAATGTCTGGGGAACATGTCACTATCACCAAAAACACACACTTCTTAAACACAAGCGGGCAATTGCAGGGTGTTGGCGCAAGCTACATTCGAGGGTTACGGCCAATTCGAGGTTACCGAACGATACTTTCGAGGGTTATCGAAAAAGAACCATAAACTCGAGGGTTACCGAAATCAAACGATTCTTTCGAGGATTACCGAAAACGAACAATACTTTCGAGGGTTAGTGAACGATACATTCTAGGGCTAGTGAAAACGATCCGTACATTTGATGGTTACCGAAAATGAACTAAACATTCGAGGTTTACCGAAAATTAACAATACTTTCGAGGTTTACCGAAAATCGAAGGCTACATTTGAGGGTTAGCGAACATACATTCTAGGTTGGAAAAATGATCCGTACATTCAAGGGTTACCGAAAACAAACAACACATTTGAGGGTTAGCGAACAATACATTTTAGTGTTGCAAACGGCCCATAAATTCGATAATTATCGAAAATATAGCCGCAAGTCCGGAAAGTCCGAGAAATCCGGGTCTGGATAGTTCAAGAAGTCTGAGTCCGTTCGGAATTGTTAAGTTAATGTCTAAAAAATAATTCAAATTTTGTTGCACGTCTCATAATAGGGCCAACTATCTTTCTGGAATTGGAGCATCTGTAAGGTAATTTCATTCCAAACCTAGTAACGGGTCAAAACAACCATTTTAATCACCAAATAACCACCAAAGTTTCAACACAAAACTGATTTCAAAAGTTAAAACCAAGTTTTGGCATAAAAATTTCACACGCAGAATTTTGGTTTGGACCAGCAAAATTCCGTGTTGCAACCTCTCTGTTCCCGAACTTGCCATTGGAATTTTGCGGCACACCTGGAGCGTTGATAACCATAGTAAGCTCTATTGGCAAACTGAGATGATAACCATAGCAAGCTCTATTGACTAACTGAGATGATAACCATAACAAGTTCTAGTGGCAAACTGAGATTATAACTATAGCAAGCTCTATGGCTTACTGAGATGGTAACCATAGCAAGCTTTATTGACTATCTGATATAATAACCATAGCAAGCTCTATTGTCAAATTGATATGATAACCATAGCAAGCTCTATTGATTAACTGAGATAATAACCATAGCAAACTCTGTTGACAAACTGAGATGATAGCCATTGCAAGCTCTATTGGCAGACTGGGATGATAAAACCTAGCAAGACTCTATGGCAAACCGAGTAATACCATAGCAAGCTCTATTGGAAAACTGAGATGATAACCATAGCAAGCTCTAATGGCAAACTGAGATGATAACCATAGCAATATTTCAGAACCTACAGTTTCAGGCTGATTGTAAAGAAGCATATTTGGTTAGTGGTATTTACACAGAACTTTTCTTTACACAGCATGTGAAGTGCAAATAAATTAAATAAGTACAGACATTTGGAGGGGGAGAGAGATATCCACAGTAACGATTAATTCGGTTACATATGTCTGGACCTGAATTAGGTACAAGGTTAAAACAAACATTTGATAAGGACTGGAAGGGTTAAACTGGGGACACAAAGTCTGTAATCTTTGAAACACGTTGCTACAGACAGTCACAAGCATTCTCCTTCTATTACTGTAAGTATAAAGATCAAAGGGAAATTTTCCTCAGCCCAAACTATCGCCGTCGCCATTGCAATCTATCCAAAGACATTGCTAATATTCAGTGAATCCCATTGGGTCCAATTAACTGAATATCAGCATGTAGCTGGCATTAAAGATTCAGAAAGGTTTAACCCCATTCACAATGCAGGGAGAGCAGCTACCGGCTCAGTGTATTGCCTAAAGGGGGCAATTGAGGGGAAATTATGGCTTTCCATGCATAGCCCTATTTGTATCTCCCTGTACACTTTATTTCTTGCGTAAAACTAAATATACACAGTCATGTGAAGTGTGTGCAGGTTTAGCTACCTTGCTTTCATGTGTAGAGAGCAAGGAGGAACGTCTTAAAATCTACTCAAGCTTATGCAGCCACAACTATGATCATCGGAAATCTTTCCAACTGGTCCAATAACCTTCAGTTGGAACCTGTGACCCGGAAGAAGAAAGGAAACCTTCTAAAATGTGCGTAGATCACTAATAGCGATCACCAGAGTTAATTCAGCAAAGGTCTTGTGTTTTGTGCACAGGAGTACAGAGTAGCACAGTATGTGGTGCTAGAGAATCTCACTCTTGTGCGTAGGCTGGAAGCATAGTAGAGATAGGAGATCTGGATAATTACCTGGTGAGATGGAGGATGTGGACAGCCAGTTTGGGATCAAGAAGGTAGAAACTGGACAATTACCATCCTTCCTAAAGGGCCAACAATGGAACCACAAGTAGAATTTTCCCTTTATTCTTTCACTACCGCACATTCTGCTTATATTAGCCTTGCTTATATTAACCTTGCTTACAGTATATTAGCCTTGCTTATATTAACCTTGCTTACAGTATATTAGCCTTGCTTATATTACCTTGCTTTTGTTTGTGTATTAGAACCCCTGCTACACTATGCACTTCAACTTTGTCAGCAAAGGGCTACCCCAACTCCTGGACATCCATTTTCTGTTTATTCTGTGGGTGCCCAGATTGTTCTTATGATTGTGTTATGTATATGTGGGGTATTTTTGGAGGTGGTATTGAGTAGTCATGCTATTTGGATTAAACCCATATTTATGATATTTGGCTGGATGGTTTATATCTACCACATTTTTCATTTACTCCCATCAGGAGATTTATTTTCCTGACCAATACCGGGTGAGGGCCTCCCATTCAGGGATATAATGTGTTTCTTGGGTTCTTGGGAGAGAGACATGGCCTTTGCTGGTAACAAGAGAGGTCAAATCAAGTATAGATTCACTCCATAGCACACCAAGGCTGGCAATTGCCAATAATCAGTATGTGCAATCCTCCAATCAGCCCCTATCCTGGGATTGATCTAACCTCAAATCAAAGTGAGAGGAACACACTACATCAGTGTATCACAATGTATTGTGCAAACAACATTTAATGTTAATCTATTATCAGTTCTATCCACTGTATCTCTCCCTGCCTATCTTTCCTTTTATCTGAAGTTAAACTATGGTGTTGGCACTATGCAATATGCCAACATGCCATCACTGATATAATCCATATCCAGACCATAAGGTCTTTTTAAGTGCATTTATTTAGTGCAACAATAAACAGGGCCACGTTTCCGTCCTGTTGTAGGACCTTTATCAAGCCCCATTTTAATTGTTTATTGTCGCACTAAATAAATGCACTTAAAAAGACCCTGTGTGTGCACCTATAATATGATAAATATATGTATATTTATATATATATTTTTAAATATATATGGATTGCATTTGAATCATATGGTAGGTAGGTAGGTAGGTAGGTGCACTTAAGGGGTATTATTAATGAAATTTTATTATATGCAACAAATTAGGCCTAATTTGTTGCACATAATACAATTTCGTTGATAATACCCCTTGAGTGCACCTACAGTATCTGCACCTACAGTATCTGAGTATCTGATACAGGACTATTTTGTGAATTCTGGGTAGCATCAGGGGTAGCATAAGGTTGGAGTGGAGTGTGCCCTGACATCTATACTATAGTTATGTATAATATAATAAAATACATTTCTATTATTTTAGAGCTTTAATTTCCTTGTGGAGTTTTATTTTTACTTTAAATTCCAGAGTGTTATATCTCTTGTATTCAGTTAGATCAACTGGATTAAAGTTTAGTTCTTGGAGACGTTTCGCTAGTCATCCGACTGGATCTCTCAATTCAGAATCTGTGGCAATTATGTACCCTGGAGAATCCCAATTAGCATATCACAGCCAGGTGTAATTGGGACTTTCCAGAGTACATAATTTCCACAGATTCTTGTATAAGTCATTCTGAATTGAGAGATCCAGTCGGATGACTAGCGAAACAAGAACTAAACTTTAAGTCCAGTTGATCTAACTGAATACAACAGATATACCATGACCTGGATGAATGAATATTACATATATACCATGACCTGGATGAATGAATATTAATGAATATTACAGATATACCATGACCTGGATGAATGAATATTACAGATATACCATGACCTGGATGGATGAATATAACAGATATACCATGACCTGGATGGATGAATATTACAGATATACCATGACCTGGATGGATGAATATTACAGATATACCATGACCTGGATGAATGAATATTACAGATATACCATGACCTGGATGAACCAGAAGCCACAAAGGGGTAGGTTATAATAAATAATGCACCCCCAACTGTAAATTAAAGGGATATTATGAGTCACCTTGGAGTTCCATGCCCTGTATAAAAGGGCCCGCGGCCTCGTTCTTTTATATGGTCACGGAACTCCTCGTGACTTCTAATATCCTTATAATTTACAGTTGGGGTGCATTATCCACTATATTATATATCTATATTAAATTTGTTGGGTGGGTCAAGGAAACTAAAATTAAAATGAGACTGGATCCATAAATGAACTCTGGGTGAGGGTATTTTACTGCAGTGCCGTTAGGAGCTTCTACTGAATGAATATTCATCAAACTTTAACAAGCCACATCTCTGAAATTCAATGTGATGTAAGGAAAACTGAGACACCATTTTATTCAGCTAAACACGGACTTAGTCCTCCTTTATACACATTTCCTAACAATAGTGTATACCTAGATCGTCATCTAGTGGTAAGTAAACATAGCTGCAACTAGTTCTAGAGTGCTTGCAAGGGGAATGGGGAAGTTGTAGTTTTCAAACATCTGAAGGTGGAGACTGGCAGATTGGAGATTACTAATCAATGATTAATGATATCCAGATATCTTCATTGGAATGATAGATTTTCGAAGTTCCATCTGATCAGAACCCACCAGGATCTGTTGTAGGTCAATAAGAAACAAAGGGGCGTATTTATAAAGCCTCGGTATTGCTTTTTAGCGATACCGCGCCTGTAACGATCGGTAAAACGATCCTTAAACCGATCATTAATTTCCAATCGGTTTAGTGATCGTTAATCTCTGATCAATCTAACGATCATAAAATTACGATACGATCGTAAGTTAGTGGTACCGATCGCAAATCTACAATAACGAAATCGTAGATTTATGATCCCCATAGAATACCATTGCGATAGTTTGGTCGTAAATGTACGATCGCGATTACTTTTTCCAGCTTACAGAGCTGAAATACTTTCTTTACATTCTTTTATCTGGACTGTCTAAAAGGGCCAGAGAATACAATTCCACAGGGAGCAAAGCATACATTAGGGCTTTGACCACACTGCCGGGCTAAAGGGAAAGAAGGTATTTTGTTTGATGGATTGATAAAGGACCAGGACCTTTACATGTTAAAGCAGCAGCAGTGGAGGCTCGACTGGTAATAACCGTTAGCCATTGGTCATGTTGTCACTATGACAGTGGCTGACAGACATTAGCCAGAAGTAGTAGGGAGCTGCGCAGGTTGATCGGGGATTTTAAAGGTGAATATCTAACTGTGTGTGCAGATCTGCTAAATGTAAGTATAGCCTAAAGGGGGTTTTAGGGGGTGCGCTACAGTATACAAAAATTGTCTAGGAGGGGCAGAGATACCCTTTAAGCAACACAACTTTCTGAGCACTTCCTGCTTTCAGCAGCTTAAAGCCATGTGGCCACCACACTGTTCTGCCTGCATTGACAGCCTTGTACGTGTTGGAAACTTTGCATCTGTACTTAGCTTAAGTCTTAAGCATGCACGGAACCTGGGTAGACAGTATACAGGTGATTCTACCCAAGTTACTAAGAGCAGGCATAACAATTTTTGGCAATGTAAATTCTCACTGGATACATTTCTAGATGTGATCAAAGGTCTTAAAGGAAAATTCTCATCCTGTTCTGCATCATTTCCACTCCTGCCAGTACTTGCGCTCCCCACAGGAGGTCCTGAGACCTGCAATGATGCTAGTTTCCCCTTTAGATTCTGCACCTCAGATTCCAATCGGACAAACCACACCCATCTGACACAAACATAGGTCCCCGGATGGGCTGCTCCAAGATCCAGGATGCATTTTACGTTGCATCAACCAAACTGTCCATCCTAAAACATGAATGTCTTTAGAATAATCAGATACCTGGAATATCTTTGTACTGAATATCATTGCTCTTAATATTGTTGTGAATACATGATATTACTGTTTGGCATCAATATGACATGCACCATACACAGGAGTTCTGTTCTATTTCACCGCTTTATTCTGTATTTCAGATGAAGCCCCTTCTCTGACTCTCTGTCATAAATGAATTTGAACAGGAAGCAGATCCGTAAGGAGCTGTAGCACTTTCATCATCTGGCGCTGGGTTTTTAGGTTTTATGTTTGACCTTTGGGAAATAGAAATGGTTTTATATTTTCAGATTTGTGGAAATCAAAGTCCAGATGGAGTGTTTGGGGACAGACTTGTCTGTGTGACGAGTCTTTAATCAACGGGATAAAAGAGAAACAGGTCTCATCCCTTCACATCTCCAGACTTTCAAAGGAAACCGTACAGAGATTGGTCAAATGTATTCAAATTGGAACTTCAGGAAAACTTAAAGGGTAACCGTGGTCTCAAATTCTTCCAAACTAATAAGAATTATATAAAAAGCCTTCTATCGTACCTTCAATATAAAACCTAAATCACATCTCTAGATAAAATTTGTGAGAAGTTATTGCTAGAAAGGTTCAGCAATATTACTTCCTGTTTAAACACTTCCTGTTTTCAGCCATGTGACCTGCTTGTAGTCATGTGACCAGCCTCTCCCTGCATTAATAGGCTCCCCTTCTCAACTGTCATTTTTTTCTCCAGGTACTTCCTGATTTCCCCAGTATTAAGTCTTAACTGAGAATGCTTCTCCCCCGGGGCAGACGGCGTGGCAGAGGTCAGGTGATGTCACTCAATCTACTGGAAGCAGGAAGTTTGAACATCCGCAATGAAATTTCTCACAGGCTCCAGCCAGAGATGTGATTGTCGGCTCATTTTAAAGGAAATACGGCAAGCTTTCATTTAACCCTAACTTGTTTTGAGACCACAGTTGCCCTTTAAGGAAAAAGAGGTTTAAATAGATTTCCTATGGATAGGTAGACACAAGGTTAACTTAATGCAAATAAATGTGCCTAAACTTCTCTATGTAGACCCAACTAGTGGAGAAAAGAGGAATATTTAGAGATTGTGTAAAGTAATTGTTTACTTCTAGTTAAAGGATATGGTGTAGTGTAGACCAGGTATTATCTACCTCTGCCTCCACGTTATTCTCCCTGTATCTAGCATTGAACACATGTCACAGCATTGAACACTTTGGGGCTTATATACCACTACCAAGTTTTAATCTGGCTGTAATATGCAGCAACCAATCAGATGTTATCAAATGTTTCTTAAAGGCGAATTGACTTTGGGAAATTCAGTTTAATTGAAGAACGGGAGGTAAAGTAACTTTGTCTTACTTTCCCATTCTTAAACGTGAGTGTAAACCTGCAGGAGCCAGGAACAAAGCAGGGGTATGAGAAAGCTACTTCTATTAAACCAAAATCCCCAAAGTCATTTTGCCCGGTGGAGATACCCTTTAAAGCTGGGGACACACATTACATCAGTATCGACGTGACTGGCCCTTTATCAGTGATGTGTGTACATCTGTAATGACCATTTTTGATGCTGATGACCATTCAGCGTCTGCATCGGATACAGACATTACGAGCAGAAAATTTCCCTCTGTCAGCTCCCTGTGCTTATGGTTATCACATGTTAGGTTATCGCAATCGCGAGTGACCTCTCTATCTGGGTTATTCAATAAAAGTTATTTTCGTTAAAAATGGTGCTAATTTTGCCCCAACCAATTAGATGTTAGCTTTCATATGTTAAATACGTTCTGATTGGTTGGGGCAAAATTAGCACCATTTTAAACGATAAGAACTTTTATTGAATCTCCCTGTATATTTTTATACATAAAAGAGAAAAGCTTTCCAACCATGGAAGGTCCTGACTAATTACCTTGGCTCATTTATCTGAGACCGGCTGACACTTTTAGATTGAACCAATCCTTTAAAGATCCAAGAGCCCTATCCAACATCTCAATAATAATAATGGTGTACATGGCAGACAGATGGTGTCGAACCCCCCCACCTCTATTTAGGCTTGGTTTCTTTATTTTCACATAAATGGCCTCCTTAACACCTCTCTTGAACCAGTCACATTCCTTTGCCAATATGTTAACATTACAATCTTCAAAGGTATGTCCTTTATCCTTAAGATGCAGGTACACGGCTGAGTCCTGACCCGAGGAATTGGCTCTTCTGTGCTGGCATGTACAATGCTGTTTTGACACCTTACTCTGGGCGTTCCTATAACACCTCTTAGCCACTATCCAATCCTGCCCTTAACACTTGGCTGTGATATGCTAATTGGGATTTTCCAGGGTACATAATTGCCACAGATTCTTGTACAATTCTGAATTGAGAACTTCAAGAACTACATTTCAAGTCCAGTTGATCTAATTAAATATAACAGATATACCATGATCTGGATGAATGAATATTACAGATATACCATGACCTGGATGAATGAATATTACAGATATACCATGACCTGGATGAATGAATATTTCAGATATACCATGACCTGGATGAATGAATATTACAGATATACCATGACCAGGATGAATGAATATTACAGATATACCATGACCTGGATGAATGAAAATTACAGATATACCATGACCTGGATGGATGAATATTACAGATATACCATGACCTGGATGAATGAATATAACAGATATACCATGACCTGGATGAATGAATATTACAGATATACCATGGCCTGGTATGAATGAATATTACAGATATACCGTGACCTGGATGGTGAATATTACAGATTACCGATGACCTGGGATGAATGAATATAACAGATATACCGTGACCTGGATGAATGAATATTACAGATATTACCGTGACCTGGATGAATGAATATTACAGAATACCGTGACCTGGAGATGAATGAATATTACAGATATACCGTGACCTGATGATGAATGATATTAAAGATATAACATGACCTGGATGAATGAATATTAAAGATATACCGTGACCTGGATGAATGAATATAACAGATATACCATGACCTGGATGAATGAATAATAACAGATATACCATGACCTGGATGGATGAATATTACAGATATACCATGACTGGATGGATGATATTACAGATATACCATGACCTGGATGAATGAAATATTACAATATACCATGACCGATGAATGATGAATGAATATTACAGATATACCGTGACCTGGATGAATGAATATAACAGATATACCATGACCTGGAGGATGAATGAATATAACAGATATACCATGACCTGGATGAATGAATATTACAGATTATCCATGACCAGGATGGATGAATATACAGATATACATGACCTGAGGAATGAATATTACAGAGATACCATGACCAGGATGGATGAATATTACAGATATACCATGACCTGGATGAATGAATATAACAGATATACCATGACCTGGATGAATGAGAACCTTTACAAGCATTCCAAAGTGTTGTAATTTTATTCCACAGGTGTTGGATACATCAACATAAATAAAACCTTGGAAGAATCTGCATATTCATATAAATAGTATCAAATACTCTGTTGTACTTTTTCTCTGTGAGTGCCTCTTTTCATGGTACCATCTGAACTGAAGGTTGTTGTTTTTTTGCCTTTTTTCAAGACAACACAGATTCGTGGGAGAGACCTTGAAGTTCCTTATTTGTTCTCAGATAGGTCGCCCAGAGACAGAAATACAATAATAATATTTTGGTTATAGAACTATAACTCAGTGAAGTTAAATTTTAATAAGACTGACACTCAGATCAGCTAAAATGAATGTTTATTTGTTTTTTGGATGAGGCCAGTGTAGTAAATACGTATTCTTTATTTCCATCAATGAATTTTTAAACATGGTAATAATGTACTCACATTAGCATCGGATCGCAGCAGAAATTTTTACTTTTTACATTTTATCCTGATGTCAAAGAAAAGGAAAACATAATTCTACACAAACACAAACCCAATACAATACAAGAAATTGTCAGAACATTTTATGAGTTTTAGATAAAAGTAAAGGAACCACTGATCCTTATAAAAAAGGGTGTTTTCTTACCAAAAAGGTACAATTTCAAGACCTTAAAGCACATGTCCACGCTTAAACCAAAAAAAACGTTATGACTTGTCTGCCTGCAACCCCAACTGATATTTTTACCAGTTTATCACTTGTATTTGTAAGCAGATATTGAATAATATTTGTTTCCCTTTCTGGAAAAGGTCCCTCTGCTCAATGAGCTTTTTAGAAGCTTAAAAACTTGAGCATGTGTAGAGGAGGCAGCAGGTGAAACAGCAGTCAACCATTGGCTGTAATGTCAGTTGTCACATCCTTGATTGATGGCATGGAGGGAGGGGTCAACTTACTTTGCCAGAATTATCAGTAAATATCTGGTTAGTAATGCAGGTAATAAAGTGCAAAATATATTGTTTGGGGTTAGGAGCAGATAAATGACATTTGAACATTAAATCCAACTGCTGGGTTACCTGATCTGTAGCAATATGTACAGAACTGATTACAGAACTTACAATTATACTCACCTACCACATTTCTCTTTCCTTCTTGCCATTTGAAGTTCCCAGGGTAAGGAAATAAACTGCTAGATCCTCACCCCTGGAAACAGTGCTGATCACCCATGTTGGTTCATTCTTCTTACGACTTCTCTCCTCAGAGTGTGTCATCCTATTGGTCTTGTTTAGAGATGGTCAAACTATTGAAAGTTAGAATACGGACCCATTAAAGTCTATGGGAGGCAAATAGTTCGAAAAGTTCGAGTCAAATACAACTAAAATATTAATGGTAACTTAATGTAAATGGCTGTGGGACCTGGGAAATGGTCTGGGGAACATGTTCCAATATCCAGGATAAAATCGATTTTACTCTCACGCGCGCTACTTTCGAGCTTTCGCGTTCGAACGTTTGAGGTAACATGGACATTTTACTCGCAGATTCGATACTTGCGTATAGGCTGTAATGGAGACTTTACTCGCAGATTCGATGTTCGCGCATAGATACCATGGACATTTTACTCGCGGATTCGATACTCGAACATTCAATAAATCATCGAAAGTCCGCGTCCGAGATAGTTCGAGAAGTCCGGGTCCGTTCGAACTCGAACAGTTCGGCTCGAACTCGGGTTCGAGTTCTATGCCATCCCTAGTTTTGTTACTGATTAAAACATGTTACAACATTAAAACACCTTATTACAATTGTACCGAGGGGTGAGGACTTAGCAGTTTAGATCCTCACCCCTGGGGGTACTGTCAGACTAATGATTGATAAACCAAATACGGCCTACTGCATATTTTGCCTCAATTGACTAGATTATTATGGGAAAACTGTGCGGTTGAGGGAGGTCCTACCATTACAGCCCAACTTTATTAAAGTGATATTTAGAAAACTGCAAACTAAGGAACAATGGTTGGCGACCAATGGTATCCCTTTATGGGTGAACTAGAATGAATTGCTTAAGATTTTTTCCATTTATTTCTATTTAAAAACAATTCAACAACTTACTTACACTGACGGAGCAAAGAAGACAGTTGAGAGCTTTCTCTTTCCATGGTTTCCACATTAGATTAAAACAAACATTTCCCTCCAAGATTTACTCTTGGGTAAAATCTTTTGGTGGTTTGTTGTTGATTAATGAACATCTCTGATAAATGATGAAGATCTATAGGGAATATTGGAAGTTTTAATGAGAGAAAGACTGCATTTTTATAGAACTTTGAGCCGCCATCTCGTTCGGTCCCACTATAGATGACTAATTAGGAGGTCAATTGTTGGAAATGAGGTGGGTGTTGATAATTACCTAGCAATAGCAGCAATGACAATACATCATATATGAATGATAGGTGATTTACATGGTGCTTTAGAGCCCAGTGTCCTTGGTTACACAAAGAAAAACAGGAAGATGCTGTCGTAAGTGAATAAAGCAAGGCTACTTTCACTGCCAATAAAAGGAAATCATTGTTAGGATGAAAAGCCTTCATATATTAAAGCCATGTCATTGTGAATCTATATACCCAGATATTCGTATAAATGATTTCTTTCCTAACAAAACAAAAGGGGGAAAAAAGCATCTTACTATGAATTACACATCTGCAGCCATCACAAAAGCCTAGATTTCAAGAACTGAACTGGTTGGTCTATTCACTTTTCTCATAATGCGGTTGAAGATTTTTTCCCCCCACTCTGTGTTTGTGCTAATGTTAAATACCATGGAAGTTACATAACACAGAAGACGGTCCTACAAACCAACAAGTTTTTTTTTCCAGTATTAATTTATCTTCTACTACATACTACATACTTACCTTAAGTAAAACCAGGATTTTTTTAAAAAAAACCATGTTGAAGGTCAATTTTTTAGTATAAATTTAGTTTATAGTATTGAGACATATACGTCCATCCAGTCCAACCTACTCAGCAATATCCACATTTCCTGCCTAACTGTTGATCCATAGGAAGGCAAAAAAAAAAATCACCAAAATTATGAAGGGGAAAAAAAAAATCTTTCCTGACTCCAAGTGGCAATCGGAAATATCCCTGAATCAACTCCACTTTATGTATCAATACCAGTAACATGCTACTGTACATTCCTTGTTTTTAGGGATTGTATTTAACTACATGTCTTCATTAGCAGATAGTCCTGTCCACTGATGTGTTCTTTACTGTTATGGGTCCATTTAGTCTGTTTTAGGCAGATACAGTATATTCATCTTATATTGTAATTTGCCACATTTTCAATAACGACAAGTTGTGTTACACAAAAGTTTTAAATCTATATATAGAAAAGTCAATGTATGTTTGTTTCAGAAACTGCCAGGACAATTTGATTAGACTGGGTAAAAGTACATTACAGGAGCCAGAAAAAAAACATAGGCTATTTTACAACTTTCCCAAACCAACCCTTATCCCTTTTTTTTGACCCCCTTTAAGTTAATTGGGGATGATATTTAACCTGTGTGCTGCCATCTGGTGGTCAATCCAGTCATCGTATAAATTAATTGAGGATGAGCTCTGTCCTTTGTTCTGTGATCTGTTGGTGAATCAGGAGAGTGAGTTAATTGGGGGTGAGCTCTGTCCTTTGTTCTGTGATCTGTTGGTGAATCGGGAGAGTGAGTTAATTGGGGGTGAGCTCTGTCCTTTGTTCTGTGATCTGTTGGTGAATCAAGTCAGTGATTTAATTGGGGATGAGACCTGACCGTCTTTCATCGGGTTAGATACCAATGGTTTACCCGATTTGCGGGTCATGTTTGGGTAAACCACAGTGAATTTAAATGTGTTGTGTATATGAAAATTTTGACCCGCACATGACTATAACCAAACCTTTGTGCTGACATCTGTCAGGTAGTCTAATAGTTTAAAAATAAACATAAGCAGAAAGAATTAGTATTATTATTTCCATCTCAAATACTGTACCTGGATAACAATTTTGCTAAGTCTTCAATTTAAAGTGGTTTATAAAGGGCTTTGTTTTACAGTATTTGTTCATGTGAAATATTGTTTTATTTAACTCTATGATCTGTCTAATGTTCTGTGATCTGACTTACTCTGCAGAGAAATATCTCAGAATGATGTTTTGTTATCAATCAAAGCCCATGTGTTTTCAGACGACCCACAACTCCATGAAATGTGAGTATCTCCTAAACAGCTTATTAACATGGGGAAATTACTGCTGATTGTTGTCAAATGATCATCTATCTACTGATTCAGTTTGGGTAATCCACTATCTAGACCACCCCAAAGGACCTTATTACCTTGATTTTTCCCACATTGCCTTTATATCTAGGGCCAAATTTATACGTTTCTCTTCCCTTGGCCAGCTACCTTGGTGCCGCCCCCACCCTCCAACATTATTCTTTAAATAAGTACAATATTGAGAAATACATTGCACAGATCTGTGCTGAGATCAGGTTCACTTCATTATCCCCATCTTGCAGCTCTGCACTGTTTTTACCTATTAAAAGGGGGGATGTTGGATGGTATGTCCCATCCCTAACAAAAAAGGTAATGCTGGGGTGACCCATGTTTTTATGCCACCCCCTAACAGTTGTGCTTCCCTAGGCAAGGGCCTAGGTGTCCTAGTGAGAAATCAGGCCTAGTTTATATCATGTGAGTCACTTCACTGGGATGCCCATGTTTTATGGGGCTTGTACTAGTATCAATATTGGGTGCTGCTTGGGAGGTCAATGTAAATGGCCTGGGTAGTCTAAAGGCTGTGGATGTACTGCTCATTAATAGACATTTTTACATAAACATAATGCAGCTAGTGACCAAACATATAATATTACTTACTCACAGTTCTAATATCATCTTAAGTTCTGTCCCTCTCCTTAAGGAATTCTGTCCACCTGCCAATTCCGATGTGTAATGGCTTTCGTTTGATTTTGTAATATAATTTTGCATAACAATTCCTTATAAAATGACTTGGGTCATTAAAGGACAAATAAATTGTAAACATTACATTATAACTAATAAAAAGGGAGGGAGGTAAGGTTGATTATTCCAACCTCCTAATATCATTTTGTCGAGGAGTACTGTTTTTTTTCTGCCTGGGCCTTCCTGTATTAACAATAGTGATGAAGCACTGAGGAAGCCTGGCAGAAGCAGTTTTCTTTATGTTGGTGCTCCTCAGAAATGATAATAGTAGGTAGGAATAACTAGTCCTACTTCCCTGCCCCAGGTTCTTTCCATTTTAACTGTTTGGGTTTTTTGCACTATATATGTACTACAGTTCTCTGCTTGAATTGGGCCGTATAGACATGTGAAGGTTCTCATTCATCCAGGTCATGGTATATCTGTTGTATTCAGTTAGATCAACTGGACTTAAAGTTGGCATACAGTTGTGTTACAAATATTCTCAGAAGGTAAATCTAGAAAATCACACGCATGACTTATTTTTCACGATAACCAAAATGATACAAACGGGGATTAAAATAAAAATCTTTAATACAAATCTCAATATTCCTATGTACAATGTCATGTGAGATTTAACCATTTTCTTTGGTTTATGTTTTCCAGAAGGATTGAAAAAGCGAATAGCCTGGTGAACATTGATCGAGACGCTTTCCAAAATCTCCCTAAGCTTAAGTACCTGTAAGAACTCCTTAAATATTTCTAATACATTTGCTTCTGTGTTTACAAAGGTGACTGGTTCAATGAAAAAGGAGCCAATCAGGTTGCACTTATTAGACATTCTTTATGGTTGGATCTTTAAAAACATGTGTGTCCTCAGTGGAAAGAAAAATACTAGGAAAATCCTTTTTTCATAAAGGGGCGATTGTCGAAAAGTATCGCTATGCAATGCAACAGGGGTCCACGCAGTTGCAAAACAACGTACAGTATTTGTATTTTGCATAATGGTGGGTTTTTTCAAAGCGATCGGAAAAGACAAACACGCCTACAATGTAAATTTTAAAAGTTAATTTTGTTAAAAGTTCATTTTTAAATTCGCACATACGTTTTTTTTAGATTTTGAAGAATACAGCTCTTCCGCATTAATACAGGTTGTGGTACCTACTAATATTGTTATACCCGGGGCACTGGTTCCTATAACAGATAAGAAATTAAATAGTGAATCATTTTTTTAGAAATATATTTTGTTATATTTTGGATATTCTTAAAGATATATTTGCAATTCTATTAGTCTTAAAATCTAACTATGGCCATAAACATATTTTTCCAACTAAAAATCCAGAAGCCGATTAAAAAATAGAGATGTCCGAACTTTGCAAAATCCGGTCCGCTCGAGGATCCGCAAATTTTCGAAAAAATCCGAAAATTCGAAAATCCGCGAGCGGACCCGTTAAAATGAAAAATATTCTCAAAATCACGAGATTTCTTGTATTTTCGAAAATGTTCGAAATTACGAGTTTCGCATATTTTCGAAAATTCCCGAAAATACGGTAAATCTCGTAATTTCGAAAATTTTGGAAAAATAGAATTTTCGAAAATACGAGTAATCCTCGTAATTTCGAAAATTTTCGAAAATACGTATTACCGAAAATACGAGAAATCTCGTAATTTCGAAAATTTTCGAAAATACAAGAAATCCGCGGTTCGGAAGTTCGGAAGGCGGAAAATCCGCCGTTCGCGAACGGGATAAATTCGTGGCAGATCCGGGGTCGGATCCGCGAACCGGCCATCCCTATTAAAAAACCCTCTCCAAAAATATACCTGTGTGTATGTGTATATAAGTTACATGCATTTATATGTTTTATTGTATACTCAAGGATGTGCAATGCCATTTGAGTTTTAATGTTTTCTACATTCAGTTCATGTATTAGTAGTAACTTACACAGTGTGTAATGTTTGAAGTCTAGAGCTATCTGGTTCTGTAAATATCAGAACATTGCACTGTGTAATGCATGAGGTGGGAGACTTTCGATTTAAAAGTATAACATTCTTTTCCAATATCCAACTTAAAAATGTATTTCTGTTTTCTTATAGAATAACTTGTGTATTACAAAGTGTAATGTCCCAGCTACTGTAATTTATAATGATACCAGAAATCACTTGGGAGTACAGTAAAGCCCATAAAAGCACTCCTGGCTAACACCTAATATCCTTATAAATTACAGAAGCCATGCATTATCCTCTAGGTCTATGTTTTTTTAATGTCAATATAGTTTATTGCGCCCTTGTTCGAATGGAACATTACGTTGGAGGAAATTCCACGGCCAGAAAGAACCATAATTGTGTTTATATTCCATGATTTCTTTAAAATGTCGGTGAACCAGTAACTAGAAATAAACCAAAGAACAATAACAAAAAAAAATGATTACTAACCCGAATAAAGCACTTTCATTGAAGTTTCACTGCATACCTAGAAGACTCTAAAAATAAATTACATGTAATTCAGGTTTTTTTGTTACCTTTAAGCAATTTACGTAAACGTCTACGTATTTTCCTTATGTCAATGTCAGTAATTCATACACTACCGAGATTCCTACTGCCGGAAGACATTGTTTGATGTAGACATAGTAACATATGCTTACTCCCTGGAGCTGAATCCACTTATTTCTTGCTAAGACTAAATAAATGAAGCTAAAATTAGATGCCTTAAAATAACACGATGGCATGCGTTGGCGTGATGTAAATAGGATACGAATGTCACAAATAATGAATATAGATGTCACGCTTCATTGTTTGACCAAATGTTTATGTTGGAGGGGAAAAAAGCAACTTTTATTTATTGTAGCCTGAGTTGATACTTAATCATTCAAGTCATATTTCCCTTTATTTCTGTCCTCACACTCCTGATGGATTTTTAAATAGAGATGTTAGTTTTGCTTTCTGTTTAGCCATGTTGGATTTTTATTTTATTTTTCCTGTTTAAAGGTGCAGTAAGTAGTTTGCCCAACGCGAAATAAAGCAAACACCAAGATCAGGCTGTAAAAGTTTATGTGGACCTTTACAGAAGCTTTACAATAGTCCCTTTTGATAAGGAAAGATTACCACTAATGATACTAAGATAGAACTTGGTATGGGACTTCCTGTGCTGCCATATTTGCTGTTCAGTGTTGGCAAGTAATGCATTAAAATACCTTTAACAGGAATCTATAGTGAAAAAAACACATAGCCCCTTTGCAAAGTTAATTCATGTACTCTGTGCTGCCTTAATCCTATCTCTGCCAGTGACTCTGTTTAACCATGGTGTCAGATCTCTCTGCAGCACTCCCCCCTTCCCCCTCCCCTCTGTTACCTCCTCCATGTCTCAACTCCGACTAACCGACAAGCTTATCATGTGCAGTAGGAGTTAAACGTTCAACATCCTGAAAAACACACCCACACACAGTGGCCAATAGAAAGCAAGCTGTCCTGGAGACACGGAGGAAGAAGGAGAACGGTACAGTTTACGATCTCTCACTTTGTGACCCATCATCAATCCGTGAAAGCTATTAAGAAGGGGGGTCAAGTGCAGCCTTATATCTACCATCAAAGCTACCTCTCTCCCCTGCTAATGCTCTTATCTCTGTTCATTACAGAGCAGGGAGGGGGGATCAGTCACAGGGATTTGATTAACAGTCCAAGTAGGAGTAGAGGAATACAATCACATATTCTTCTAACTGGTGTATCTCAGGACAGAGAGGGAATCTGAAAAAAGTAAAGACACTCTGGGGGTTATGGGGAATTATAGAAGTTCATTTTCCCACTATAGATGCCCTTTAAAGTGTTGATGAACAGGTGCAGAAAAATGCTGGTGCTAATAATTTGCAGCAATTAGGTGTTGGCATTTTAAAGGGTTACTGCAGTTAGGTAACATTTGATTGGATGCTGCTGTATAATAGAACATGCACACTTTTGTACCTTTTACTTTGTTTGCATTGGCTATATTCAGCAAAATTCAGTAAAAGCAGGATACATAGAAAGGGTCTGGTCTTCAGACAACCCAGGAAGAAGACAGTGCTATAGTGTAGCGGAGCTAGGAGATGGCTTCTTGTGTCAGCAGCCAGCCAACATCTTTATGGTCCAACTGCTGACCCATAATCTCTGATTGGGGGTAAAGGTATAGGGTAGCTGGCCTAGGGGAGTGAGAAAAAAAAATTGAAATAGAGAACCTGTACCCTCCTGATCAGAGACTTGAGCCTACTAGATATGAAACTGCAGAGTTTTATCTGATTCTCGGAATTTATTGAAATTCTGAAGATCAGATTCAATTATATAGGATTTTTTTTATATTTTCAATTAAAATTTTTGAGTTTTTCTAAACTTATTTTTGATTTTTGAAAACAATCTTTCAATCAGAATTTTGAATTTTCAAAGATTTAGATGCTATAATGATAAGTTTCAAAGTTTCAAAAAATTTGAAGATCAGTGGATTTTGAAAACTTACAGTTCTGGTTTCAAACCAGGTTTAGTTAGAAACCAGAACTCATTACTCACCACTGCTGACTTTTTTTAAAGGGCACCAAATATATCATATTTTGGCCCATGACTTCTGACAATACAAAAGTTACAAAAAATAATCAAACACCCCAGACACTTTTCTGCATTTAAAGTGGCCATTTATGAACATTAATTCATATTAATAAAGGAAATATTTTCAGGAACCCCCCAAACAAAATACATTTATTCCATCTCAGAGTAGTTTATAATTAGAATAATTACTTTTTGGTGCGTTATAAACACTACTGAGCAAATTTTGCGTTAACTTGTGTTACAAAGTGCATCGTAAACAGAAAAACACCGAAAAACCAACACAGCTAAATTTAACAAATTTATAAATATCTGTTTACAAAAATTCACATAAATTCAGATGCAACGGATTACAGATGTTACCGTCTTCAACTGTTAGGTCGAGTAGGTTGGACTAATACTTTACTATACAATACATAAACTAAAAAGATGAGTACTGGATATAGTGATATCTTTGTATTACGGACCAACAGTTTATTTTTACAGGCAAGTAATTCAACAAACGCACAATGGGATCCTCTGCACTCATCCACACGTGGGTGCTCACTCCTCTAAGTAATCCAACCCTTTAATGGATATATAGTCACAAGGAACAGCAAAAAGTGAGGGTAGCACTCCAAAGTAAACTTAGATTTTATTGAAGACCACACAACATATCACAACGTTTCGGGGGGAAACTTTCCCCCTTCCTCAGGTGATCACCTGAGGAAGGGGGAAAGTTTCCCGAAACGTTGTGATATGTTGTGTGGTTTTCAATAAAATCTAAGTTTACTTTGGAGTGCTACCCTCGCTTTTTGCTGTTCCTTATTTTTACAGACAAGCTTTCCCCCTTCTTCATGCCAGGCAGCACTTTTTATGCTAATATTAAATAAGCGGAAATGGTCTGGGGAACACATATAAATCACCAAGACTTATTAAAAATGAACTTCCTCTATTGCCAGCTATTTTTGAGGTTCTGCAGGCTACATTCGGTAATCGAAAGTAGCTATATATTTTCAAGGGTTACCAGAAACATATAAAGTTCTGAGATCTGTATAGCGCTGCGTACCCAAGTGGCGCTTTATAAATAAAATTATACATACATACATTCATCTGAAAGTTCCGACTTGTTCAGACAGGACTTCAGAACCGGGAGTTCCAAGCTGGAACTGGGTTCGAAACTTCATCTCTAGTCAACTGCAGTTAGAAAACCTTTGATAACATCTGATTGGTCATTGCACAGGCAAACTTTTGCACTTTTTATTAAATAAGCTCCTTAGTGTAGCAGATACCCGTTAAAAGGACACTACAGCATCTGGCTCATCTCCCAGTCATAACCAGTGACTCTCCTCCCATTCTCTGTCGCTGGGAAGCATATGTAAATGAGTGATTGCAATCATATGTTAATCCATGAGTATTGTGTCTCTTTAAATTTTGTTTAAAGAATATCTAACAAAAAATTGGCTATTGTCACAAAGAACACATTTGGTATAAAATTACCTCTCTGATTTTTTTTTATCCCCTTAATTATAACAAATCCTATAGCAAGTCAGTGGAGGATGTTTCTTTTTTTTTATTTTTGTTGGATGAAAGACAATCATTTTATTCTATAATTATCGAGTTGTTTTACAGTGGCAATGAATGATTCATTCATAAAATAAGTGTATTTGTATAATTCCGATCACTACAATATTATCACAAATATCTTACCCTTGCTAAGCCCTGGGCAGTAACACTGGATCATGTTCAACCCTTTATCAGAAAACACACCGGGGACGAATTACAAACACATTTCTGTAGTTTATGGACACAGATGGCAGGAAATGTTATTGTGCAGTACTGATAGAGGCCTGGCGCGTTCCCCATAGACTGTACCAATGTTGTGTGTTAATTATCATACGGGGGATTTATTGTAACTAAGGAATAAAGGAGCAGAACACGTTAAAATATTTTTTTAATTGATGCCTCTGCAACAAATAAATCCCCCCATAATACATGATCCACCGTTAACGCTGATAGTGCTTTTGTACATCAACAACAAAAGGTTGTCTGTGCTATTCATCTGAAGAAATGCATAAAATGTTCATTGGTCTGGCTACAGAGGGGCCCCTGTGCAGAGGGTTTGGCAAATGTTGCTGGAACATTGCAGTTAGAATTACAATAAATTGTGTCTTCTAGGCTGTAAATTTTATTTTATTTGTTCTGTTACTTTACACCCTCAACACAATGGTGTATTTTTCGGGCACATACAAAATGAGATTTTGTGGGCTACACACTGCAGTTCTTCTGTTTTAGTATTATTTCTGTGTGCAACACTTTAACCAATGACATAACAGTGAGACACAACTTACAATTTGCTTTCCCTTTTAGGTTACTATCCAACACTGGAATTCATTTTATCCCTGTGGTTTCCAAGATTCAGTCCCTCAAATGGTGTTACTGTAGGTATTAAATAACATCACCAAATGGTACTACTGTAGGTATTAAATAACTTCACCAAATGGTGTTACTGTAGGTATTAAATAACTTCACCAAATGGTGTTACTGTAGGTATTAAATAACATCACCAAATGGTGTTACTGTAGGTATTAAATAACTTCACCAAATGTGTTTACTGTAGGTATTAAATAACTTCACCAAATGGTATTACTGTAGGTATTAAATAACTTCACCAAATGGTATTACTGTAGGTATTAAATAACTTCACCAAATGATGTTACTGTAGGTATTAAATAACATCACCAAATGGTATTACTGTAGGTATTAAATAACATCACCAAATGGTGTTACTGTAGGTATTAAATAACTTCATCAAATGATGTTACTGTAGGTATTAAATAACATCACCAAATGGTGTTACTGTAGGTATTAAATAACTTCACCAAATGATGTTACTGTAGGTATTAAAGAACTTCACCAAATGATGTTACTGTAGGTATTAAATAACATCACCAAATGGTATTACTGTAGGTATTAAATAACATCACCAAATGGTATTACTGTAGGTATTAAATAACTCCACCAAATGGTATTACTGTAGGTATAAATAACATCACAAATGATGTTACTGTAGGTATTAATAAATCACCAAATGGTGTTAACTGTAGGTATTAAATAACTTCACCAAATGGTGTTACTGTAGGTATTAAATAACATCACCAAATGGTGTTACTGTAGTTTTAAAAACTTCACCAAATGATGTTACTGTAGGATTAATACATCATCAAATGATGTTACTGTAGGTATTAAATAACATCACCAATGGTGTTACTGTGGTATTAAATAACTTCACCAAATTGTGTTACTGTAGGTATTAAATAACATCACCAAATGGTGTTACTGTAGGTATTAAATAACACACCAATGTGTTACTGTAGGTATTAAAACATCACAAATGGTATTACTGTAGGTATTAAATAACATCACCAAATGGTGTTACTGTAGGTATTAAATAACTTCACCAAATGATGTTACTGTAGGTATTAAATAACTTCACCAAATGGTGTTACTGTAGGTATTAAATAACAACACCAAATGGTATTACTGTAGGTATTAAATAACATCACCAAATTGTATTACTGTAGGTATTAAATAACATCACCAAATGGTGTTACTGTAGGTATAAATAACTTCACCAAATGGTGTTACTGTAGGTATTAAATAACTTCACCAAATGGTGTTACTGTAGGTATTAAATAACTTCACCAAATGGTATTACTGTAGGTATTAAATAACTTCACCAAATGGTGTTACTGTAGGTATTAAATAACATCACCAAATGGTTTACTGTAGGTATTAAATAACATCACCAAATGGTGTTACTGTAGGTATTAAATAACATCACCAAATGGTGTACTGTAGGTATTAAATAACTTCACCAAATGTGTTACGAGGTATTAAAACTACAAATGTATTACTGTAGGTATTAAATAACTCACCAAATGGTGTTACTGTAGGTATTAAATAACTTCACCAATGGGTGTTACTGTAGGTATTAAATACATCACCAAATGGGTATTACACTGTAGGTATTAAATAACTTCACCAATGGTGTTACTGTAGGTATTAAATAAACTTCACCAAATGGTATTACTGTAGGTATTAAAAACTTCACCCAAATGGTGTTGTTACTGTAGGTATTAAATAACATCACCAAATGGTGTTACTGTAGGTATTAAATAACATCACCAAATGGTGTTACTGTAGGTATTAAATAACATCACCAAATGGTATTACTGTAGGTATTAAATAACTTCACCAATGGTGTTACTGTAGGTACTAAATAACATCACCAAATGGTGTTACTGTAGGTATTAAATAACATCACCAATGGTGTTACTGTAGGTATAAAAAACTACCAAATGGTGTTACTGTGGATTAAATAACCTCACCAAATGGTGTTAATGTAGGTATTAATAACTTCACCAAATGGTGTTACTGTAGGTATTATTTAAACTTCACCAAATGGTGTTACTGTAGGTATATAATACCTTCAACAAATGGTGTTACTGTAGGTATTAATAACTTAAATAATGGTGTACTGTATAGGTATAAATAACTTCACCAAATGGTGTTACTGTAGGTATTAAATAACTTCACCAAATGGTGTTACTGTAGGTATTAAATAACTTCACCAAATGGTATTACTGTAGGTATTAAATAACTTCACCAAATGGTGTTACTGTAGGTATTAAATAACTTCACCAAATGGTGTTACTGTAGGTATTAATAACTTCACCAAATGGTGTTACTGTAGTTATAAATAACTTCACCAAATGGTGAGTGTAGGTATTAAATAACTTCACCAAATGGTGTTACAGTAGTATTAAAAACTTCACCAAATGGTGTTACTGTATGTATTAAATAACTTCACCAAATGGTGTTACTGGTTATTAAATAACTTCACCAAATGTGTGTTACTGTAGGTATTAATAACTTCACAAATGGTGTTACTGTAGGTATTAAATAACTTCACCAAATGGTGTTACTGTAGGTATTAAATAACTCACAATGGGTTACGTGGGTATTAAAAACTTCACCAAATGGTGTTACTGTAGGTATTAAATAAATTCACCAAATGATGTTACTGTAGGTATTAAATAACTTCACCAAATGGTGTTACTGAGGTATAATAAAATCACCAAATGGTATTACTGTAGGTATTAAATAACATCACCAAATGGTGTTACTGTAGGTACTAAATAACATCACCAAATGGTGTTACTGTAGGTATTAAATAACATCACCAAATGGTGTTACTGTAGGTATTAAATAACATCACCAAATGGTGTTACTGTAGGTATTAAATAACATCACCAAATGGTGTTACTGTAGGTATTAAATAAACTTCACAAATGGTGTTACTGTAGGTATTAAATAACATCACCAAATGGTGTTACTGTAGGTATTAAAAACCTTCACCAAATGGTATACTGTAGGTATTAAATAACATCACCAAATGGTGTACGTAGGTACTAAATAACATCACCAAATGGTGTTACTGTAGGTATAAATACATCACCAAATGGTGTTACTGTAGGTATTAAATAAAATCACCAAATGGTGTTAATGTAGTATTAAATAACATCACCAAATGGTATTACTGTAGGTATTAAAATACATCACAAATGGTTTACGTAGGTATTAAATAACATCACCAAATGGTATCACTGTAGGTATAATAACTTCACCAAATGGTGTTACTTGTGTATTAAATAACTTCACCAAATGGTGTTACTTAGGTATTAAATAACTCACCAAATGGTATTACTGTAGGTATTAAATAACTTCACCAAATGGTGTTTCTGTATGTATTAAATAACTTCACCAAATGGTGTTACGTAGGTATTAAATACTTCACCAATGGTGTTACTGTAGGTATTAAATAACACACCAAATGGTATTACTGTAGGTATTAAATAACATCACCAAATGGTGTTACTGTAGGTAAAATAACTTCACCAAATGGTGTTACTGTAGGGTATTAAATAACTTCACCAAATGGTGTTACTGTAGGTATTAAATACTCACTCCAAATGGTGTTACTGAGGTATTAAAAACATCACCAAATGTGTTACTGTATGTATTAAATACTTCACCAAATGGTGTTACTGTAGGTATTAATAACTTCAAAAATGGGCTACTGTAGGTACTAATAACATCATCAAATGGTGTTACTGTAGGTATTAAAAACATCACCAAATGGTATTACTGTAGGTATTAAATAACATCACCAAATGGTGTTACTGTAGGTATTAAATAAACATCACCAAATGGTATTACTGTAGGTTTAAAAACTTCACAAATGGTATTATGTAGGTATTAAATAAATCACCAAATGGGTTACTGTAGGATTAAATAACTTCACCAAATGGTGTTTACTGTAGGTATTAAATAACATCACCAAATGGTATTACTGTAGGTATTAATAACTTCACCCAAATGGTATTACTGTAGGTATTAAATAACATCACCAAATGGTGTTAGTAGGTATTAAATAACATCACCAAATGGTATTACTGTAGGTATTAAATAACATCACCAAATGGTGTTACTGTAGGTATATTAAATAACTTCACCAAATGGTGTACTGTAGTATTAAAACTTCACCAAATGGTGTTACTGTAGGTATTAAATAACTTCACCAAATGGTGTTACTGTAGGTATTAAATAACATCACCAAATGGTGTTACTGTATGTATTAAATTACTTCACCAAATGGTGTTACTGTAGGTATTAAATAAATTCAACAAATGGTGTTACTGTAGGTACTAAATAACATCATCAAATGGTGTTACTGTAGGTATTAAATAACATCACCAAATGGTATTACTGTAGGTATTAAATAACATCACCAAATGGTGTTACTGTAGGTATTAAATAACATCACCAAATGGTATTACTGTAGGTTTTAAATAACTTCACCAAATGGTATTACTGTAGGTATTAAATAACATCACCAAATGGTGTTACTGTAGGTATTAAATAACTTCACAAATGGTGTTACTGTAGGTATTAAATAACATCACCAAATGGTATTACTGTAGGTATTAAATAACTTCACCAAATGGTATTACTGTAGGTATTAAATAACATCACCAAATGGTTTTACTGTAGGTATTAAATAACATCACCAAATGGTGTTACTGTAGGTATTAAATAACATCACCCAATGGTGTTACTGTAGGTATTAAATAACTTCACCAAATGGTGTTACTGTAGGTATTAAATAACATCATCAAATGGTGTTACTGTAGGTATTAAATAACTTCACCAAATGGTGTTACGTAGGTATTAAATAACAACCACCAAATGGAGTTACTGTAGGTTTAAATAACTTCACCAGATGGTGTTACTCTAGGTATTACATAACTTCGCCAAATGGTGTTACTGTAGTTATTAACTTCACCAAATGGTGTTATGTAGGTATAACTTCACCAAATGGTGTTACTGTAGGTATTAACTTCACCAAATGGTGTTACTGTAGGTATTACACGTCCACTGAAAAAAACTTTATTCTAAAATGTAGATTACCCCAACAAAACCCATTTTCATGATATTTCCAGTTTCCAAAGACGCTCCTGAACTTCCTTACCTGAACCGGTCCCTCGCTGCTCCTACTCTGCTGCTGCTGCTGCTGACAGCCGCTCCACTTCCTGGTTGCACCTGGTTGTACCTGGCTTATCAGCTCCAACAGAGATTTTCTCGGATGATCTTTGAAAGAATGTCTGCATAATTTTTAATCCTTCTTAAAGGGCAACTAAAGCCACATAACAACACTGAACCGGAAGGCAGAACACCTTGATATAAAACCAATAATCTGTGTCTTACCTCTCATTTTGATACAGGCGCTGGGAAATTTACCTAAAAATATGGTTTGTGCTTCTCAGCATTCTAGTATCAGACAGTTTGGCAACGACCATTATGTTCTGACACTGCTCAGTCCTTGGCACAAACTTGTTACACTTGGTCACACCCATTAATAATCTCTAGCCAATCCTTTACCGGACAGATAAGCACAGGAAGAGCTGTGACTGAGGTCAGGAGGTGGGTCTGACACTGCACATACACACAGATACATCTCAGTTCTTAACAGGCTTTGATTTACTTTAACAGTTTACTAAAGTGCCATTTTATAGTTTATTGGTGTTTTTATGGGGGGTTGTTTTCAGATTCTGGAGTATAAAAAATTGGGTTTATGTTTCCTTTAAGGGCACGGCCACACTGCAACACAAATGCAATTGCACACCGAATCGCATGCAATTCCGATTCCAATGATTTGAAAAAAGTAAGGCCAAGCAGAAAGAAAAATGTCAGCAGTGTGGCCTAGCCTTAAGGCTCATACACACACGGGGGCAGACTTGCAAAGCACATGTTTATGAGCTGACAATTATCAGAAACGGACAATTAGTCAAGGTTCACTGAAAATCTACCTGGCAGATCGGGCAACAAACTCTGACTGAATTTCTTTTGGCTGAATATATAATCACAAAACAGGCCCTCCCAGGGTTGGCCCCCGCCATCGCACCGTGTATGAGCCTTTAGCCAGATAAAAAATAATATAACTTGGAGGGGTCCCTGGTGCAAAGAGAAAATACAGGCCTAAATAAACAGGAGGTCTCTGTGTGCCACAGTATTCAGTCTAGGCCAGATCCTACTGTCATGCTCCAGTCTAGGCCAGATCCTACTGTCATGCTCCAGTCTAGGCCAGATCCTACTTTCATGCTCCAGTCTAGGCCAGATCCTACTGTCATGCTCCAGTCAAGGCCAGATCCTACTGTCATGCTAGTCTGGCAGATCCTACTGTCATGGCTCAGTCTAAGCAGATCTAATGTCATGCTCCAGTCAAGGCCAGATCCTACTGTCATGCTCTAGTCTAGGCCAGATCCTCTCTCATGCTCCAGTCAAGGCCAGATCCTAGCCATGCTCAGTTAGGCCAGATCTACTGTTATGTCATCTAGGCCAGATCCTACTTCATGCTCCAGTATAGGCCAGATCCTACTGTCATGCTCCAGTCTCAAGCCAGATCTTACTGTCATGCTCCAGTCTAGGCCAGATCCTACGTCATGCTCTAGTCTAGGCCAGATTCCTACTTCATGCTCAGTCAAGGGCCAGATCCTACGTATCTGCTCAGTATAGGCCCAGATCCACTGTTATGCTCCAGTCTAGGCAGATCCTACTATCATGCTCCAGTATAGGCCAGATCCTACTGTCATGCTCCAGTATAGGCCAGATCCTACTATCATGCTCCAGTATAGGCCAGATCCTACTATCATGCTCCAGTATAGGCCAGATCCTACTGTCCTGCTCTTGTCTTGGCCAGATCCTACTGTCATGCTCGAGTCTAGGCCAGATCCTACTGTCATGCTCCAGTCTAAGCCAGATCTTACTGTCATGCTCCAGTCTAGGCCAGATCCTACTGTCATGCTCCAGTCTAAGCCAGATCTTACTGTCATGCTCCAGTCTAGGCCAGATCCTACTGTCATGCTCTAGTCTAGGCCAGATCCTACTCTCATGCTCCAGTATAGGCCAGATCCTACTGTTATGCTCCAGTCTAGGCCAGATCCTACGATCATGCTCCTAGTATGGCTCCAGATCTACTCAGCTATAGGCCAGATCCTACTTTCAGCTCCAGTCTAGACCAGATCTAATGTCATGCTTAGTCTAGGCAAGATCCTACTTTCATGCTCCAGTCCTAGGCAGATCTACTGTCATGCTCTAGTCTAGGCCAGATCCTACTCTCAATGCTCCAGTATAGGCCAGAGATCCTACTGTTATGCTCCAGTCTAGGCCAGATCCTACTATCATGCCTCCAGTATAGGCTAGATCCTACTGTCATGCTCCAATAGGGCCAGATCCTACACTGTCATGCATCCGTCTAGACAGATCTAATGTCAGCTCTAAGGCAAGATCCTACTTCATGCTCCAGTCTAGGCAGATTACTATCTATCTATTTTAATCTAATTTTAAATTCGAATTTATCAGCAAGGAATGAAGACTATTGCTATGGAGTAGTAGTTTGATTTGAACTAGAGTGTTATCAGTGTAGAGAACAGTAGTGGTGTTATAGCTTTTATGTTTGTAGTATTGTGTAGCAAATGACAAAAAATAACGCACCCCCATTTTAAAATAGTGCTTGTTGAAGTTACAAGTGAACTGCGTGTTCATATAAAAACCGATGCCACAGATTTACCTATACAGGTCCTAGCATTTCAAGTAATACTATAAATACATAAATATTAAACAATACTTTTATATAAGAATAAATACTGTGTATACTCGGACTGTTGGTTGTGGAAGACAATAATTCTAAAATTATAAAATATAATACTGTAATATCTTTGGCCATTGAAAGTAAGAAAAAGTGATTTTTTTTTCTGTGTTTATTTAGAGAGATTCAAGATAATAAAATATAAAGAAAATTGAGCAGAATTCGTTTGTGGACTGAGTACAGAGATGTAATGTTGTAAGTGTGTCCTTTTAGAGAAGTAGAAGAAGAATTTAATATTTAGAATTTTGAGGCTGATGCAATATTCTGCAGCACCCAATCAGATTTTCCCTAACTGCAGTAACCCAGTAAAACGCTAACATCTGATTGGTTGCTGCGCATCAGTAGCACAAGGAAGCTTTTCTACCTCTTATTGCCTAACACCTTTGGCTAATAAAGATAACTTAAGCCCAAAAACTTAAGCTTAAAGATACCATGGGTAAGGCCGGCCACACTGCAGCGCACTAGTGCACCAGAATCGATTAAATCCCGCATTAAAACCGTTAGTGTGGCCTAGACCTTACTGCACCATTCAACAACTTTAGTTCTCCTTTAGCAAAAAAATTAAAAAATGTAATCTCATTTAATGTTTCCAGACCATCTGCAAACGTTTCCCCTTCTGTGCTTTCCCTATTAGTTCTCCTGTAGAACAAAAATCTCATTGAGTGGCGTTTTTACATTATTCCCCTTATCAGCTCAACTCTTCACACCGTTTCCTCACCATCTAAGAAACATTTCCTCTTTCTGTGACTTTGCCTATACTATCTGACACTTCTACGAGCCACTACATCTCATCATTGTTATTACCCTTCGACTTCCTGCTGGATGGTTTTTACTCTATGTCCTTGGCCTGTCTGCAAACATTAGCTCACCAGTTTAGCTAGAATAATAATACAAATGAACGTTCCTTCACCGTGTAGCTGGGGTAGTAGGGTGGTTGGTATTGTAAATGGTGGCTGGCGTGTTTGGCATGGGAGGTGATAATGTTGATCACACAAGTTTGGAAATAGGAATCTATTTATTCATTTATGTAATGCATGGAACTATTTCTAACGGGACATTGTATATGAACTGAATTGATTTATCTGACATTCTACGCAGTTACTGTTGTCATTTAAAATGAGAGTAGAAATGGTTTTCTCTGAAAGGCCATCAAATACCAATAAACCCTTGAGGATCTTAAAGGGTAACTGTGGTCTACATACAAGTGCCTCTCTCATAGTTTTCAAGCTAGTCTAGGATGAGGTCTCTAGTGCCTGGGATCTTAAGGGTACACCACCCCCAAACAAATATATTACTGGGTGACCTGAAACCCCCCAAAACCTAGATCTCGCAAGGTCTAAAATACCTCAATCCGGCCTCTAAATGTACTTAGCAGCCCTCTTTCTCTGCAAATTCTGCTGTCTTCAATGCCTTTTTCATGCACAGAAGCAAGCAGAAGGGGCCGGACTGGCAGTCATGATAGTGATTTACTGAGACCTAATGTTGGTATTGGTTCTTGATAATTGTCCTCAAGTTCATCTAAATAAGAACAAGGCCAGTAACTTTTATGGACTTGTTAGTGCATAGACGTGCGTCTGTCATACTTACTATACTGTGCTGTACTGTCTATACTGTGCTTACTATACTATACTGTACGTACTATATGTACTTACTTATGTACTATACTATACTGTACTGTACTATACTGTACTATACTATACTATACTGTGCTGTACTGTACTATACTGGACTATACTGTGCTGTACTATACTGGACTATACTGATGCGTACTATTACTAATACTAATGAACTGTACTATACTGTTACTATACTGTGCTGTACTGTACTTGACTCTTTTACTATACTGCTGTTGTACTGTACGTACTATACTGTGCTGTACTATACTTACTATACTATACTGTACTGTACTTTGTACTGTACTTTACTTGTACTATACTGGCTGTACTATACTATAATGTGCTGATGTACTTACTGTATATAATGTGCTGTGTCTGTACTATACTGTGCTTGTACTTATAATGTGCTGTTACTAGTACTGTACTTTACTGTACTATACTGTGCTGTACTGTACTGTACTTGTACGTACTAACTGTGCGTTACTGTACTTATACTGTGGCTGTACTGTGCTATACGTGCTGTACTGTACTATACTGACTGTAGACTTACTGACTATACTGTGCTGTACTGTACTATACTGTGCTTGTCTGTACTTTACTGTGCTGTACTGTATTTACTGTACTATACTGTGCTGTACTGTATATACTGTACTATACGTGATGTACTGTACTTTTACTCTTCTGTGCTGTACTGTACTGTGCTATACCGTGCTGTACTGTACTTACTGCTGTACTGTGCTATTACTGTTAGTGACTGGTGCTACTGTACAATACTGTACTATACGTACAATACTTACATACTGTGCTGTACTGTACTAAGTAATATACGTGCTGACTGTACTTCTACGTGTACTTTACCATGTCTGTACTGTAATATTACATACTCTACGTACTTATACTGTACTGTACTGTACTATAATGTGCGTAGTGTACTATACTGTGCTGTACATACTATACTGTACTTTACTGTAGTATACTGTGCGTATTGAGCGTATACTGTACATCGTGCTGTGCTAGTACTGGTACTTATACTGTACTATACTGTACTGTACTATACTGTACTATACTGTGCTGTACTGTACTATACTGTACTATACGGTGCTGTACTGTACTATACTGTATTAATGTGCTGTTCTGTACTATACTGTGCAGTACTGTACTATACTGTACTACAATGTGCTGTACTTTATGTACTATACTGTGCTGTACTGTACTATACTTTACTACACTGTGCTATACTGTACTATACTGTGCTGTACTGTACTAAACTGTACTATAATATACTATACTGTGCTGTACTGTACAGTACTATACTGTGCTGTACTGTACTATACTGTACTATATTGTGCTGTACTGTACTATACTGTACTATAATGCACTATACTGTGTTGTACGTGTACTATACTGTACTATACTGTACTACACTGTGCTGTAACTTACTGTACTATAATGTGCTGTACTGTACTATACTTTACTGTACTATGCTGTGCTGTACTGACTAAACTGTACTATAATATACTATACTGTGCTGTACTGTACTATACTTTACTATACTGTGCTGTACTGTACTATACTGTACTATATTGTGTTGTACTATACTGTGCTATAATGCACTATACTGTGCTGTACTGTACTATACTTACTATACTGTACTATGCTGTACTGTACTATACGTACTGTATATACTTACTATACCGTACTATTCTGAGTCGTACTGTGCTATACTTTACTGTACTGTACTATACTGTGCTTACAATGGAAAAGTAATTAACTATATTATACACTAAACGGGATTCCTATGTAAATGACTACAGGAAGGGGGAGAGACAGTGGTAGTGGACAGTTTTTTTTTTTTAGTGGCTGACCTTATGTATTATCCTATATATAAAATGCAAGTGTGCGTCCTGTTGTGTGTGTGTGCCTGAGCAGGAGGTTTCCGACTCACTGTTAGAAGCAGAGCAGAGCTTACGTCACAATCTCATTCAGGTACAGCTACAGCTGTGTGCTGTACTGTAGCTAAACCTGTAAATAGCTGTGCTGTACTGTACGATACTGTACTATACTGTGCTGTACTGTACTTACGGTGCTGTACTAGTACTGTACTATACTGTACTGGACTGTACTAATACTGTGCTGTACGTACTTACGTACTAGCTGTCTTACGTACTATACTGTACTGACTGTTACTATACTGTTACTGTACTGTACTTCTGTACTATACTGTGCTTACTGTACTATAACTGTGCTGTATTGTACTTTACTGTGCTGTATGTACTACGTACTGTACTATACTGGCTTGATACGGTCTATACTGTACTATACTGTAGCTGTACTGCATACTTACTGTACTGCTGTATGAGTGCTTAGTACTTTGTTACTGCTGATACTGTACTATACTTACACACGTACTTACTGTGCTGCTGACTATACTGTGATGTACTTACTTACGACTATACTGTGCTGTACTGTACTATACCACTGTGCTGTTACTGTACTGTACTACTAAGCTGTACTTATAATGTGCTAGGTACTATATGTGCTACTGACTATACTATACTGTACCTATAACTGTAGTATACTGTGACTGTATTGAACTAATGCTACTATACTGTGCTGTATACTAAATGGCTGTACTGTACTATACTGTGCGTGTACATACTATACTGTACTTACTATTACTGGACTGTACATATACTGTACTATACTATTGTGCTGTACTGTTACTATACTGTTACTATACTAACTTATACTGTGCTTGTACTGTACTTAATGTATTAGTAACTGTGCTGTTCTGTACTATACTGTAACTATACTGGCAGTACTGTACTTACTAATGTGATGTAATGTAGTATATCTGTACTATACTGTGCTGTACTGTACTAACGTGTGTGTAACTGTACGATACTGTACTACAATGTCTGAACTTTACTACTATATGTGCTGTACTGTACTATTACTTTATAACTGTGCTATACTTACTATACTGTCTATACGCTTGACTATTGCTGATGTACTATACTGTCATAATGCTATATGTGTTGTACTGTAATACTGTACTACTGCTGTCTGAACTGTACTATACGTACTGTACTGTCTGTAACTTTACTAACTGTACATAATTACTATGTGTGATACTGTACTATACTACTATACGTACTATACGACTATCTTGTGTTGTACTATACTCGTATTGACACTCTGTGCTGTATTACGTATATTACTATACTGTAATATGCTGTACGGTACTAACTGTTATACTGTACTGTACTACTACGTATTACTATACGTACTATATACTATACTATACTTATAACTGTACTATACTGTACTGTACTATATTACTAGTACTATAACTATCACTATACTGTACTATACTTATAAACTGATATACTTTACTGTATATACTATACTGTACTGTACTGTACTATACTGTACTTACATACTATATACTTCTGTACTATACTGTACTAAACTGTACTATACTGTACTGTACTATACTATACTGTACAACTGAGCTGATGTACTGTGCTGACAATGACAGAAAATGTTGGTCCTTCTTTCCTTTTCAATTGGAACAGTAATATAACTATTTATACACTAAACCAGGGATTCTATATAAATGACTACAGGAAGGGGGGAGAGACAGTGGTAGTGGAAGTTTGTTTTTTTTGCTGACTTATGTATGATCCTATATATAATAAAATGCAAGTGTGGCGTCCCTGTGTGTGTGTGTGTGTGTGTGTGTGTCCTGAGCAGGAGGTTTCCGACTCACTGTTAAAAGCAGAGCAGAGCTTACGTCACAATCTCACTCAGGCTACAGCTACAGCTGTGTGCTGTACTGTACTAAACTGTACTATACTGTGCTGTACTGTACTATACTGTACTATACTGTGCTGTACTGTGCTGTGCTCTACTGTACTATATACTATAAGTACAAAATGTACTATACTGTGATGTACTGATACTATACGTGCTGTACTGTATTATACTGTAATTTACTGTGCTGTACTGTATACTTACTTATATATGTATACTGTACTTCTTGCTGTATTACTAACTGTACTATACTGTGATTTACTATAACTGTGCTGTACTATCTGTACTATCCAGAGCTGTCTGTACGTACTATACTGTGCTGTACTATACGGACTATACAGAGCGTGCTGTAACTGTATCTATACTGTGCTGTACTATACTGGTACTGATGACACAGTGATTGTAATATATAGTGCAATGTTCCCCAGAGTAAGGGGCGGAGATATGCAAAATACTCCTTATGGCCTTAGCTTATGCATGTGTGTCCAGAACCGTTGCCAATAACATGCAATATAGCCTAATATATAGAAGCCAATCATCTGACCTGCAGACACGACATGTTTCGATCTTGTTAGATCTCATAGTGCAAGATACAGATTCATGGATCTATGGTGTAGGAATTGGGCTTACAGTAGACAGGCAGTAGAAAGCTTAGGAGAGAGGGCCAAAGGAGCAAAAAAAAGGGCCAAAAGGAGCAAAAAGCATTCACTAGCAGATGATGGCTCTATATATTAGGCTAATATTGCATGTTTAGCCCAGCGGTTGTGGACACATGCATAAGCTTAGGGACATAAAGGAGTATTATAATATCTCCACCCCTTACTTTTGGGTATGGGAGTAAGAAATTATCGAATTTCAATAAGTTGGTACCCCAGTAGGTGCCTCCCCAAGGCCTGTGCCACAACACGGTAAGTATCATAAACCGTATAATAGTTGCAGGGAGGCACACTCAGATAAGTATGTAATAACTTTTATTTATTCAGGTGCTGGAACACAAAAGCCAGGTAAACAACGTTTCGGGGGGTCGGGGGTGACACCTGAGGAAGGGGTCGGGACCCCCCGAAACGTTGTGTACCTGGCTTTGTGTTTTCGCACCTGAATAAGATGAAAGTTATTAAACTTTATCTGAGCGTGCCTCCCTGACACTTTATACGGAGTGAAATTACTTCCTGTTTCTTAGAATTTTTGGCATTCTATTCATATAGTTTGGAGACTGCCAAGATGCCTTCTGTTATAAGAAGGTGTTTCTCCATTAAGGACAATTATACTCACTCCCCTCATTCTTTCTCACCCATCCTGCAAAGTACCTTGGGTGAGGACCTAAAACGCTAAGTCCTCACCTCTGGGTACTTTACAAAAGTCCTGCACTACTTACTTGTAATCTCCCTCGTCGCTCCGGTCATCTCTCCCACTGACACTTGAGTGACAGGGTTGCGAGGCAGCCAATGGGAAGAGGCTCTGCAAGGAGCTGTTGTCTTCCCATTGGCTGCCTCCCGGAACTGTCACTGACAGTGCCAGTGGGGAGGATCTGACCGGAGCGACGAGGGAGATTACAAGTAAGTTAATGCAGGACTTTTGTAAAGTACCCGGGAGGTGAGGACTGTAAGGATCGGGGAAATGTAAGTATAATTGGTCCTTTAATAGTACTGCTGGTGCTTTAAGACTGAGCCAGCCTCTAGTCACAGGCTATGTTGTTGATACATGTTTGTTAGTGCTTAGTGCTGTAAGTGTTGGACTCCATTTGTTTATTGTGCCTTCTTGCTGTTTGTCTTTTAATACTTCAGGAAGCCTGTTCTTCAGAATACATTTCCTGTGTTTCCTTGTAACCTGGTCACAAATTACCCACAAGCTCCGTAATACAGTCAAAAGACAAGACATGGGTCAGAAGTGGTAGCGCAACCAGAACACTGCAAGAATCAACCACAGAACTGTGAGTAACTGAAGCAAACGGTGCTGGTTATCCGAAGGGACTGGAACACAGATTGGTGTGTGTGCTTTAATAATAACATGGAGCAGTTTAAACCTCCTAATGCTTACTATTCACCTCAGTGAAACGTGGAGATGGGAACAGAAATGACAGTGATACCTGACAGCAACATGGTGCTAGCAAGTTCCCAAGGATCGAAAATAGCCGTCTTGCTGCACACTATAGAGGAAGGTTTAGCAGTGTGTATAACACTATGAACATTGGGCAGAGGATCCTGATGCCCTACAGAATGAGCTACTAGAAAGTTAAGAAATCACTGCACCCCAGAAAAAACAGTCAGGGAGATTCAAAACGTTCTTATCGTTTAAATGGTGCTAATTTTGCCCCAACCAATCAGATCTTATAAACATTTGAAAGCTAACATCTGATTGGTTGGGGCAAAATTAGCACCATTTTAAATGATAAGAATCTTTATTGAATAACCCTGAGTGGGTTTGAGAGAGATCAGTTCTGGACTCAATGCCAGACAGTGGGAGATAGACAGATTGTCACAGAGTTGAGCTAAAGATTGTGACTTAAAGACAGGAACATCTTCAGAGAGATCATAAAAGGTCTTATCGTTAAATATGTGCTAATTTTGCCCAACCAATCAGATGTTAGCGTCAAATGTTAAATAAGATCTTGATGGTTGGGGCAACAATTAGCACCATAGTTAACGATAAGAACCTTTATTGAATCTCCCTGTTTATGCTCAGGAGACAAATTTTATTCAGCTCAGCCAACTTACCTTGAAGAAAGACTGTTGATCCAGATCGAACCCTAGAAAAATCAGCTCAATCTGTAGAATCTAAAGAAAACAACAAAAGCACAAATTGAAACCATGGGGTGTAAACACCACTGAGGCCACATGCAAGTCCTTGCTAAATGGAGCAAAAAATTGGCAAAAGATAAAACAGGGAAACATAAGCAAATAATGTTCAGGGCCTGAATCCCACAAACTTACAAGCGCAAGCAATGTGGACAGCAGCACAAAACCAAAACAGTGTTAGCGTTATGGAGCAAAATGATCGAAAAAAAATCATTTTGCCAAATGCTGCAGAACAAAACATTTGTTTTAAAGCAAAATGAGAAGTCAAAAGAATAGACTCTCTGTTATAGTGTTTTACAGAAAACATAACCTACCGTATATACTCGAGTATTAGATCGATGAGTACCATATTTTACCTGAAAAAATGAGTAAAACCATTTCACTCAAGTTTCAAGTCGAGGGTAGAAATTATGACACTACTGCCTTCTGATTCCGTTTGAGGCTTAAGTTGCCCTTTAATGAACCGCAGATTCCCATACATTCAATCCCGTACAGTAATAGCCAAATCCAGTACTAGTAACCCACATTCCTTGGCATGTCCAGATGTTTGGAAAACTACAACTCCCAGCATGCTTTGGTTGCTGGGAGTTGTAGTTTCTAAACATGTGGAGTGGCAAGGTTTAGTAAAACTTTTAATTAAGCTTACATCATTTAGAATTTTACTGACCCCAATAGTAAAGGCTCTCTGACCCCAATAGTTTTAAAATGTCACATGAGAGTTGTATTTTCAAGCTGTCATTTGGCACTATACTAGCAACAGTTTTTTTGCCCCAAACTGAGGGACCCATCGATTTACAGCATCCAGATGAGCAGTGACAGTGCTGAGGTGAGTCAGCAGCCTGACTACAGGATCAGGAAGGATGTAAAGGCAGATCGTCTCTGTAACTTTCTATGCAGGTGAAGGATTTTTTTAACAACACTACTGGGTACTATATGCATGTGAGCATTGGATCTAAATTAGGACTTCAACCGAGTATAAGCGAGTTTAGGTTTTCAGGCTAATTTTAAAGCCTGAAATCTCCGCTTATACTCGAGTATATAAGGTATGCTCACAGATGCATTATGATGCCTGGTATGGCAGATATCACCCTTGGAAAACAATTGCAAATTCAAAGCCTAGATACTGGGAAGTAGAAGCTAATGTAACACCATTGCAACGGTTAAAATAAAACCCACCACCCACCCTCTTAGTCTCAATTGGGGCGTGAAAACTGATTCCAAAAGGATGTACAACTTTACAAAGTTATGGCAAAAGTCAGGACATTTAACCTACAGTTTTCATTACCAATGAAACTCACTCCCCTATCCTAGGAAGGAAGCAGATGCGATCTACAGCCCCATAAAGAGAATAGATATACTGGATACCAAACCAATTGCACCAAACAAGACCTATATCACAATACCCTGAAGTATTTGAAGGACTGTGTAGTTTTCCTGGGACACATCAATCACATTGATCCACGTCCACCAATCATACATGGGTGCTGGAAAATTACTATACCATTTTAGACAATTAAACAACCCTTTCTGAACTGTAACTACAGGAAGTTGTGTGTGTCCAGTGACGTACCTATAGCTTGGGTAACAGTCTTGTAATTACTGAAAAGAAGAATGGAAACCTCAGACTCTGCCTGGATCCCAGAGATCTTAATAAAGCTCTAAAGCTTCAAACATTATTCTTCTACACCTGAGGATGTCTAGCTAAATGAGTGGGAGCAATTCTTTACCATTTTAGATGAAAAGGATGGCTGGGTATTTCTGCATGAGCAATCTTCATGACTGTACTTTTAAACACACCATGGGGCCGCTACAACATTCAATCGGCTGCCATTTGGATTAAGTCTGCTAGTGAAGTGTTTCAACAAAAAATGCAGAGGCTTTTGGAGACATTGAAGGTATCCCATTAAGCTGAGGACATGATCATAGCTGCTTCTAAACTAAGAGGAACATGATACACTCTGAGAAACGTGATGGAGCAAGCAAAAAACTTAAGTTCAACAAAGAAAAATTCAATAACCCGGTGAACAAGGTTAAGACATGGGCCACATCATAACCCCGAGGGTGTCAACCAGATATGCCTAAGTCTCAGCAGTCCTAAACATGCCTACACCTCAGGATAAGAAAGGCTGATGCGTTTTCTCGGCATAATAAGGTACTTATTCCAATATATATTCCCAATGAGGCAACCTTAACTGCACCTCTGAGACTGCTATTTAAAAAGAATACTGTGTGGCAGTGGGGGCCAGAACAAGATACAGCCCTAAATCATTAAAACTCTGTCTGACAAAAGCTTCAGCTCTCACTTTCTAATCCATCCCAACAACTTGAAATAACAAGCTGATGCTCAAAGACGGGCAGGAGCATGTCTGTCTCGCAATGAAAGGAAACCAACAATAGTTTATGCTTCAAGAGCACTATCACGTGCCTTCCTTCCTTCTGCAATTGCAGGCACTAGAACCTTCCATGCAAAAAATCAAAAAAAGTCACTCCAGCGTCGTGGCATCGTGTTGATTGGCCATAAGAAATTCCATCACTACATCTATGGAGCTAAGTAAAGTTCAGTCAGATCATTAAACCTCTGCAAGCTATTCCATCAGACCCGTGGTCACGCCCAGCTAGGTTACTGAGAATGCTATTACAGCTGCAAAAATATGACTTATCTGTTCTATACTCAGGAAAAATTGGATGTAATGCTGAAGCACTTCCAGAGCAGTGATGCCACCAGTACTAATGTTGGTGAAGATATAGTGAGGAGAAAGTGGTTTATGCAATGCAGTGCACCGGACAGAATCAATAAGTCAGACCTGCTACAACTTTAAAAAAAACAGAAGGAAACTCAGAAAGATGATACACATTCTCCCACCATTTTGTAAGACTGGATATCCCTCAGCGAATTATGCGCCTCACTGAATGGGGACAAACCCTACACTATCATCTGACTGATTCTTCCCACATTAAATTTGTGTCACACGCTGCAACATCATTCCTCCAAGCTGATGATTACTCCTTCATGTCGAGATTTGATTGTGAATTGTCCTACAGGTTGAGGTCTGAAATGCTAGAAAGACTGTATTACGATACAAGGATACAACGCTCAAAAGCAGAGCTAGAATGATTATGATGGCCTGGCATGTCCAAAGACATTGAGCAAATGGTGGAACTTGTTAGTTTCCAGGAAACAACCAGCCAACCAAAAGAGACATTATGGTCACAGAGATACCAGAACTTTTCCTGGCTCTCTTAAACTTGCTGTTGATATTTTGATTTTAAAAGGCATGCTTTTTTGCTGGTTGTGGACTATTTTTCGAAATATCCAAACACATGAGACTTACAAATAAAACATCACAAACTCATTGCCAACTTAAAGCAGTGTTGCGAGACACGGCATTCCTTGTGAGATGGTTTCTGATAACATGCCCTTTTCCAGCAGAGGTATATGAACATTGGCATCCCAATGGGGTCATTCTAGTCCTGGATATCCACAATATAACGGTCAAGCGGGGAGGATGTTCAACTGTGTAACTTCTCTTCAGAAGTCCATATGCACTGGTGTGATCCACATTTGGCCCTTTTATATCCAGGCCACCACGTCCGTTGCACCAGCTCAACTGCTGATGGGCAGAGTGTTGAGAAGTACTTGCTGAAACAACTAGGGTTACTTAACAACCTAAAACTAGTGAATGCTTCACAGACAATTTGTTGAAACTGCAGAAATTCAATAGAAAGTACTTACAATCGTGGTGCTAAAGACCTTGGCCATCTGATCGCGTTGTACCGCTCAGACAATTCAGTTAATGAGTCCGTGGCAAGTCAGCCCACCAACAAACAAGTCCAACAGGTCCCCCGCTGTGGAAGGGATCGGTTGAAAGTTACCGTCATTCCAAGTTCATGATGTACATGACTGAATAAGTCATATGAGAATACTGTACTGTACATACAGCTGATGACTGACTTACTGTAACTGTAAGTTTTGCTGTGTCTGTAATATCACTAATGACTATCAGGCTATATGTAACTGTAGGTTATTCAGTACTATTAACTTAGTATATCTGGTACTACTTACTGTACTTATTGTGCTATGTCACTCGACTAATCTAACTAGTACTGTGGTGCGTACTGATACATGTATCTTTATTAGCACTGTATGTAGCTATTACAGCTGTCTGGTAAGCTGTATGATACACTGTTACTGTGCGTACTGCTATCTAGTACTGTCGTCTTCTTACTGTGTTCCTGACTGTAGCCTATAATGTAGCTGTACGAGCTACTCGTACTATACTGCTGCGGACAGTAGCTGTATCTGTACTTATATTTCTGTACGGCTGGCACTGTAGGCTGCTACTATACTGTACTATACTGTACTGTCTTACTGGGTATATACTGTTACTGTCTACTGTTACTTTACGTACTATACTGCTACTGTTAAAATGTTACTGTACTAACAAGCTGTTCATACTGGTACGTACTGTACTATGAATGTAGCTATACTACTGTTACTATACTGTACTATACTGTGTTATGCTTGCTATACTGTAGCGTACGGGAATAGACTATACTGTACTAGTACTCTAAGAATTAACTATACTAGTAGCCTGTACTAGTAATACAGTACTGTACTGTACTATAATGTACTATACTATACTGACTAACTTTACTTCTCAATAACATCTGTACTTTACTTACTGTACTTTCTGAATCTATCACCTGATATCTGTATCTTGGTATAACTGTGATATACTGTACAATACTAGATTGACTTAACTGTACTGGATCTATAACTTACTGTACTATACTTGCTACTGATACTGTCTATGTACTGACTACTATAATGTGCGTACATGTAGCTTATACTTACTATACTGATACTATGAGCTGTACTAAACATACTGGTGTCTATCTAGCTGTACTATATGTACTAGTACTGTACTTGGCTATAACTTTACTGTAACGTGTACTAGTAATACTGTACTGTACTATACTTCGCTGTACTAACCTGTATCTGATACTTACTGTACCTGTACTGATACTGACTTCTATACTGACATATTATGTACTATACTGCTCTACTAACTGTTCCTGCGTGCTTACTGTCTATACGTCAGTACTGTACTGTACTATACTGGGGCATGTACGTGATCTACGTAGCCATCTGCTAGCGTATACTACGTCGCTGTACTATAAACTTAAGTACTGTATCTAGTACTCCTCCTACCTACACATACTTTACCTTTACGTGCATATCTGTGTCATACTACATATCTGTCTGTACTGTATACATAGTACTGTACTATACTATATACTATTACTGGACTAGACTGTACTCACTACTGTACAATGTACATAGCTGTACAGTAGCTGTACTTGTATAATACTGTACATATATGTACGTATACTGTGTACTGTACTGTACTGTACTGTACATACTGTGCATACTGTACAATTATAGCGTGTGCTATATCTGGACTGGTACTATAGTACTGTTCTGACTATACTGTACTGTCCACTACTGTACTATACTGTCACTGCTACTGTACTATACTAGCTGTGACTATACTGATATACTGTAGCTGTAGGAACTCTGTACTATTACTACTGACTGTACTACTTTACTTTATACTGTCTTTACTGTACTATAGCTGCTATATTCTTGCTACGTGCTGTAGTACTGAGACTATACTGTACGTACCCCCCCCCCCCCCCCCTAACTGTACCTCCGCACGATTACTGTGCTGTCCTGTACTCTACTGTACTGTAATGTACTATACTGGCTATAATGTTATGTAACTGTACTATTACTGTTTACTATTACTGACTTACTGTTTACGATTACTGTGCTGTACTGTACTATACTGTTACTATACTGTAATGTATATCTGGGATGTCCTATCCTGTGCCTGTACTGTACTGTACTATACTGTACTGTACGTACTGATACTATAAGTTATATTTACTGTAATATACTATACGTACTATATGTACTATACTGTGCTGTATGTTACTATACTGTAACTATTATATGCTCCAGGTGACTACCATTAATACCTGCCTTCACCTATTAATATACTGTACATACTGTATCCTCTAGTTCACCACCGCGTCACCTACACACACGACAGTCGCTGTACTGTACTATACTGTACTTATATATATGTACTCTATGTACATATATGCCTTCTACTATACTGTACTATACTGTACTATACTATGCTGTACGATTAATGTATATACTGTACTATAAGGTTGCTGTACTGTATATACTGTACTATACTATGCTACTGTACTATACGTACCTATTACTTACGTACTATTTACTGTACATACTGTACTATAATATGCTGCACTATACTGTACTATACTGTACTATTCTGTACCTATATCTGCTTGTACTATATGTACATTATACGTACTTATTACTATGCTGTACTGTCCGTAGTACTATAGATATACTGGACTAAATGTTACTATACTGTTACTTATACTACTGCCTTGTACTTTATACGTCCCTTCTATGCTGTTTACTATACTGTACCTATACTGTTGCTTGGAAGTAACTAATGATGGGTTTTTAATTTTTTGTTAATTTTTTTATTTTTTGTATTTTGTTTCGCTTAGTTTCTGAGTTTTTCGTTCCAGAGCCTGAGACGGTCTCCCCTTTTTCTGACCACCATTGTACACACTACCATTACACACACGATCAAAATGTGTACAGTATACTTAGATCTCTAAGAATGTGTTATACACAGGCACACCTCGATCATTAATACCAGTGGTTTAGAATGTCTACTAGATACAGTAGCTGATTATCACTGAGCCAGGAATATAAATGAAACAAGTATTATGTCAATTTTATTGGCACAAGTGTTTTATAACATGAAAAGCCAAAGAATAAAGATGTTGGTTCGCACCTTTACTGGGTACACATGATCCAGCTTTGTAAAAATGCTGATGACAGGAGATTGAAAAGAATAGGGGGGGTGTCAGGGGCTAGCTACTAAAGCTTAGGTGGGCCAAGGCCCCTGCTTTCGCCATTGATAATCGGTGCTTAGTATCTGAATGCCTGCAATCCGAACAAATTTAATGGGGATCCATGGCCTCCAGAAATGGATTGCCAATGCAGCCATTACAATGTGGCCTCCAACCACCTTAAGGGTTACTGGCATGTGATTCTCACACAGGATTGGAACATGTGCAGCACACAGTGGGGCCTAGCCCTAATAGAAAAGTACGTACGCTTTGGTTGAAAATGTTTACTAGGTAATCTGGGCCCCAAAATGTTGTACTATATTTACAGTATCTAGTTCAACCTAATCTAGACAACTGTAAATGCAAAAAACCAGTAAAACCTCCAACAGAAAACAAGATGCCTATTAAACTTCAATGCTACATGGACAAAGGACATGTTAGAAAAAGTAACAAAATCTATTTTGTATATGTTCTGGGTATATATATAATTATTAGTATTATCTTGGATAATTAATAAAGCATTAGTGTTGCCTTGTCCATCTATATCAGCGCATAGGTCCCCTCTGGATTTGAATCACTGTCTCATATTCCCTCTGAGTTTATTATATTTCCATTCATCACATCTTTATCACATGTATGAAAATAAAACACGCAAGTAGATATGTAAAAGCAGGAACTAGATGCAATGATGGGTAACTAAGACCATTGTGTATGAAGATAGTAGTTGAAAACTACATTAAATCTACTAGTTTTCACCATGTTAAATGCCTTTTGGGGTTATTTTTTACTTTATTAATTGCCACCCTGGTTTTATGTTTTTTAGGTTTTTTAAAGATTCTTAAGTATTTAAACAATTTTATGAGACCCATTGGTAAGAGTACAGAATGATGGCTTACACAGAAAGGACAGACATTATCAATAACTAGGATTTCCAACCTGTCGAAGACCTGGATGTCTCACAGATATGGAGAATTTCAGGAGTGTTTAAGGCATGCGTTTAGCCAGCATATGCTGGGAAATGCCTTCCTAGCATTGCAGAAGGATAAATCACTTTTTAACTCATCATGCTGTGGTTAATGTCAAACTCATGCAATACTGGACTTTTTGACTCCTCCCACTTTCGACTGTACAATGGAACATTCTCAGTCTGACACTGCCACAACATATGGTAATGAAGGCTATCAGGTTACTGCCAGAAAGCAGTCAGTTGCTTCGTGAGTATAATTCTCCTTTAAAGCTATTAACTATTTAATACTCTACTGGAGTGAGGACTACTTGCTACCATCAGTTAAAAAAAAAGAACATCTATGGTTCTCTTTCTTATATATCTAGTTGATTTAAAAATCCATGTCTTTTTCAGTTAATTTTGGTGCAAAAGTAACAAATTACATCTGTAATGATTTCCAGAGATTCAGCACTCTTTACAGAGTATTGAATACAATAACAGATTACGTATATAGAAGTGGGGAAGAAAGGCTGCAGTAATCGTTTGCTGCAAGCAATAACTCTTTTATTCTTTTTGTTACGAGCAAACAAATCTGCAATTGCGCCATCACGTCGTAGAATAAGCATGGAATGGAAAAACATTATCTGTGCACCCCAAGTTTGAAAATCCCACCAAGATGTTGCTGCGGAAAGAAATAAAATCAGCCCGCAAACTGGTAGGATTTGTCGTTTTACTAAGTCTGCAATGTAAATATTAATTTTCAAGCCCTATGTTAAGAACATAAAATACCTTGCTCCCAAAGAAGAGACGCACGATGTCATTTGGTTTTGAAAGACAATGTTAAACGTGCCAAGCGACAAGACTTAAAATAATAAGAGTAAAGTCTTGAGTTCTGTGCAGTAAAGGAAACTGCGGAAAGAATCATGACTAGAGGTGTTCGTATTGGTAGAAAGTCGGCGCAACAGTGGGTGAAAATTCAGCCTTATTGGTAGTCTGAGTGAAGTGATCCTATTTTTTCTTGTAGTGTAGAGTCGATTAGTCCAAAGGGGTTATGTCTGGATCACAGTGATAAACTTTGCTGTTTCTATGAATTAATACACCAAGAGATGTATGAAAATACATGAAATAGATAGTGGATAGTGAAGGTTGGAAACAAACTACATTTGCTGGTTCCATCGTAATCTAGTACAAACAGATATCTAACAGGACAGGTGCGGTTACAAAAGTGCTGTTGATATTATAACCAGATAGTTGTGCGTACCAAGTGCTGTTTATCTAACCCGACACGTTGGCTTACCAATGTGTATATCTAACCAGCCAATGTGCTGTACCAAGTGCTCGTATATCTAACCAAGACAGTGTGGTTACCAAGTGCTGGTTATCTACCAGACAGTGTGCTGTACCAAGGTGCTGTAATCAACGAAAGTGGAGATGACCAAGTGATGTTTATCTAACCAGGACAGGGTGCTGTACCAAGGGCTGTATATCTAACAGAAAGTGTGCTGTACCAAAGTGCTGTTTATCTAAACCAGACAGTGTGCTGTAACCAAGTGCTGATATCTAACCCAGACAAGGACTGTTACCAAAGTGATGTTTATCTACAGAAAGTGTGCTGTACAAAGTGCTGTATATCTAACCAGACAAGGTGCTGGACCAGTGCGGTTTATTAAACCAGACAGGTGCTGTACCCAAGTGTGGAGATCAACAGACAATGTGCCTGTAACAGTGCTGTATATATAACCAGACAGTTGTGCGTACAAGTGCGCTTATCTAAACAGACAGGTGTTTGTGGGCTTGTACCAAGTGCTGCATATCTAACCAGACAGTGAGCTGTACCAAGTGCTGTATATCTAAACAGCAGTGTTCTGTACACGTGTGCATAATCCTAACCAGGACAGGGATGCTGTTACCAAAGTGCTGTATATCTAAACCAGACACCAAGTGCTGTATATCTAACCAGTGTGCGTACAAGTGCTGTTATCTAACAAGACGTGAGCAGTTCCAAGTGCTGGTATATTCTAACCAGACAGATTGTGCTGTACCAAGTGCTCATGCTCCAGTCTAGACCAGATCCTAATGTCATGCTCTAGTCTAGGCAAGATCCTACTCTCATGACTCCAGTCAAGGCAGATCCTACTGCTCTGCTCCAGTATAGGCCAGATCCTACTGTTATGACTCCAGTCTAGGCCAGATCCTACTATGCATGCTCCAGTATAGCCAGATCTACTGTCATGCTCCAGTTAAGCCAGATTTACTGTATGCTAAGTCTGGCCAGATCCTAAATGTCATGCTCTAGTCTAGGCCAGATCCTACTCTCTTGCTCCAGTCAAGGCCAGATCCTACTGTCATGCTCAGTTAGGCAGATCCTACTGTTATGCTCAGTCTAGGCCCGTTCCTACTATCATGCTCCAGTATAGGCCAGATCCTACTGTCATGCTCCAGCTAGAGGCCAGATCCTACTATTCATGCTCCAGTATAGGCCAGATCCTACTTCATGCTCCAGTATAGGCCAGATCTACTGTCATGCTCGCTTGGCCAGATCTACTGTCATGTCGAGTCTAGGCCAGATCCTACTGTCAGCTCAGTCTAAGCCAGATCGTTACTGTCATGCCTCCGTCTAGGCCAGATCCTTACAGTATGCTCCAGTCTGAGCCAGATCCTTACTGTCATGCTCCAGTCTAGGCCAGATCCTACTGTCATGCTCTAGTCTAGGCCAGACTACTCTCATGCTCCAGTATAGGCCAGATCCTACTGTTAGCTCCAGTCTAGGCCAGATCCTACTATCATGCTCCAGTATAGGCTAGATCCTACTGTCATGCTCCAGTATAGGCCAGATCCTACTTTCATGCTCCAGTCTAGACCAGATCCTAATGTCATGCTCTAGTCTAGGCAAGATCCTACTTTCATGCTCCAGTCTAGGCCAGATCCTACTGTCATGCTCTAGTCTAGGCCAGATCCTACTCTCATGCTCCAGTATAGGCCAGATCCTACTGTTATGCTCCAGTCTAGGCCAGATCCTACTATCATGCTCCAGTATAGGCTAGATCCTACTGTCATGCTCCAGTATAGGCCAGATCCTACTGTCATGCTCCAGTCTAGACCAGATCCTAATGTCATGCTCTAGTCTAGGCAAGATCCTACTTTCATGCTCCAGTCTAGGCCAGATACTATCTATCTATTTTTTTATCTAATTTTAAATCCTAATTTATCAGCAAGGAATGTAAGACTATTGCTGATGGAGTAGTTTGATTTGAACTAGAGTGTTATCAGTGTAAGAGAACAGTAGTGGTGTTATAGCTTTTATGTATTGTAGTATTGTGTAGCAAATGACAAAAAATAACGCACCCCCCATTTTAAAATAGTGTTTGTTGAAGTTACAAGTGAACTGCGTGTTCATATAAAAACCGATGCCACAGATTAACCTATACAGGTCCTAGCATTTCAATGTAAATACTATAAATACATAAATATTAAACAATACTTTTTATATAAGAATAATACTGTTGATACTAGACTGTTTGGTTGGAAGACAATAATATTCTAAATATTATAAAATATAATACTGTAATATCTTTGGCCATTGAAAGTAAGAAAAAGTGATTTTTTTTTCTGTGTTTATTTAGAGAGATTCAAGATAATATAAATATAAAGAAAATTGAGCAGAATTCGTTTGCTGGACTGAGTACAGAGAATGTAATGTTGTAAGTATGTCCCTTTTAGAGAAGTAGAAGAAGAATTTAATATTTAAGAATTTTGGAGGCTGATGCAATATTCTGCAGCACCCAATCAGATTTTCCCTAACTGCAGTAACCCAGTAAAACGCTAACATCTGATTGGTTGCTGCGCATCAGTAGCACAAGGAAGCTTTTCTACCTCTTATTGCCTCAACACCTTTGGCTAATAAAGATAACTTAAGCCCAAAAACTTAAGCTTAAAGATACCATGGGTAAGGCCGATGCCACACTGCAGCGCTACCTAGTGCACCAGAATCGATTAAATCCCGCATTAAAACGCGTTAGTGTGGCCTAGACCTTACTGCACCATTCAACAACTTTAGTTCTCCTTTAAGCAAAAAATTAAAAAATGTAATCTCATTTAATGTTTTCCAGACCATCTGCAAACGTTTCCCCTTTCTGTGACTTTCCCTATTAGTTCTCCTTTAAGAACAAAAATCTCATTGAGTGGCGTTTTTTACATTATCCCCTTATCAGCTCAACTCTTCACACCGTTTTCCTCACCATCTAAGAACATTTCCTCTTTCTGTGACTTTGCCTATTACTATCTGACACTTCTACGAGCCACTACATCATCATTGTTATTACCCTTCGACTTCCTGCTGGATGGTTTTTACTCTATGTCCTTGGCCCTGTCTGCAAACATTAGCTCACCAGTTTAGCTAGAAATAATAATACAAATGAACGTTCCTTCACCGTGTAGCTGGGGTAGTAGTGTGGTTGGTATTGTAAATGGTGGCTGGCGTGTTTGGCATTGGGAGGTGATAAATGTTGATCACACAAGTTTGGAAAATAGGAATCTATTTATTCATTTATGTAATGCATGGAACTATTTCTAACGGGACATTGTATATGAACTGATTGATTTATCTGACATTCTACTGCAGTTACTTTGTCATTTAAAATGAGAGTAGAAATGGTTTTCTCTGAAAGGCATCAAATACCAATAAACCCTTGAGGCATCTTAAAGGGTAACTGTGGTCTACATACAAGTGCCTCTCTCATAGTTTTCAAGCTAGTCTAGGATGAGGTCTCTAGCCTGCCTGGATCTTAATGGGTACATCCACCCCCAAACAAATATATTACTGGTGACCTGAAACCCCCCAAAACCTAGATCTCGCAAGGTCTAAATACCTCAATCCGGCCTCTAAATGTACTTAGCAGCCCTCTTTCCCTCTGCAACCTTCTGCTTGTCTTCAATGCCTTTTTCATGCACAGAAGCAAGCAGAAGGGGCCGGACTGGCAGTCATGATAGTGATTTACTGAGACCTAATGTTGGTATTGGTATTCTTGATAATTGTCCTCAAGTTCATCTAAATAAGAACAAGGCAAAGTAACTTTTATGGACTTGTTATGTGCATAGACTGTGCTGTACTGTACTATACTATACTATACTGTGCTGTACTGTACTATACTGTGCTGTACTATACTATACTGTACTGTACTATACTGTACTATACTGTGCTGTACTATACTATACTGTACTGTACTATACTGTACTATACTATTACTGTTGCATACTAACTGTACTGCTACTAATAACTTCGCGACCACTATACTGTGCTGTACTATACTGGACTATACTGTGCTGTACTATACTATACTGAACTGTACTATACTGGTACTATTACTGTGCTGTACTGTACTGCACTTTTACTATACTGTGCTGTACTGTACTGTACTATACTGTGCTGTACTATACTGTACTATACTATACTGTACTGTACTTGTACTGTACTTGTACTGTACTATACTGTGCTGTACTATACTATACTGTGTGTACTGTACTTTACTGTACTATACTGTGCTGTACTGTACTATACTGTGCTGTACTGTACTGTGCTGTACTATACTGTACTTTACTGTACTATACTGTGCTGTACTGTACTGTACTTGTACTGTACTATACTGTGCTGTACTGTACTATACTGTGCTGTACTGTGCTATACTGTGCTGTACTGTACTATACTGTATGTACGTAGGACTGTACTATACTGTGCTGTACTGTACTATACTGTGCTGTACTGTACTTTACTGTGCTGTACTGTACTATACTGTACTATACTGTGCTGTACTGTACTATACTGTACTATACTGTGATGTACTGTACTTTACCTTCTGTGCTGTACTGTACTGTGCTATACCGTGCTGTACTGTACTTTACTGTACTGTACTGGCTATAATGTAGTGTACTGTGCTATACTGTACAATACTGTACTATCATGTACAATACTGTACTATAATGTGCTGTACTGTACTATACTGTAATATACTGTGCTGTACTGTACTTTACTGTACATACCATGCTGTACTGTACTATACCATACTATACTGTACTATACTGTACTGTACTGTACTATAATGTGTGTAGTGTACTATACTGTGCTGTACCATACTATACTGTACTATACTGAGGATTACTGTGCTGTATTGAGCTATACTGTACTATACTGTGCTGTACTGTACTATACTGTACTATACTGTACTGTTACTATACTGTACTATACTGTGCTGTACTGTACTATACTGTACTATACTGTGCTGTACTGTACTATACTGTATTATAATGTGCTGTTGTACTTACTGGCATGTACTATACTGTACTACAATGTGCTGTACTTTACTGTACTATACTGTGCTGTACTGTACTATACTTTACTACACTGTGCTATACTGTACTATACTGTGCTGTACTGTACTAAACTGTACTATAATATACTATACTGTGCTGTACTGTACAGTACTATACTGTGCTGTACTGTACTATACTGTACTATATTGTGCTGTACTGTACTATACTGTACTATAATGCACTATACTGTGTTGTACTGTACTATACTGTACTATACTGTACTACACTGTGCTGTACTTTACTGTAGCTAATGTGCTGTACTGTACTATACTTTACTGTACTATGCTGTGCTGTACTGTACTAAACTGTACTATAATATACTATACTGTGCTGTACTGTACTATACTTTACTATATGTGCTGTACTGTACTATACTGTACTATATTGTGTTGTACTATACTGTGACTCTAATGCACTATACTGTGCTGTACTGTACTATACTTTACTATACTGTACTATGCTGTACTGTACTATACGTACTGTAATATACTATACCGTACTATTCTGAGCTGTACTGTGCATTACTTTACTGTACTGTACTATACTGTGCTTACAATGGAACAGTAATTAACTATTTATACACTAAACAGGGATTCCTATATAAATGACTACAGGAAGGGGGAGAGACAGTGGTAGTGGACAGTTTTTTTTTTTATGGCTGACCTTATGTATTATCCTATAATAAAATGCAAGTGTGCGTCCCTGTGTGTGTGTGTGTCCTGAGCAGGAGGTTTCCGACTCACTGTTAGAAGCAGAGCAGAGCTTACGTCACAATCTCATTCAGGCTACAGCTACAGCTGTGTGCTGTACTGTACTAAACTGTACTATACTGTGCTGTACTGTACTATACTGTACTATACTGTGCTGTACTGTACTATACTGTGCTGTACTATACTGTACTATACTGTACTTTACTGTACTATACTGTGCTGTACTGTACTTGTACTGTACTATACTGTGCTGTACTGTACTATACTATACTGTACTGTACTGTACTATACTGTACTGTACTGTACTTTACTGTACTATACTGTGCTGTACTGTACTATACTGTGTGTTACTGTACTTTACTGTGCTGTACTGTACTATACTGTACTATACTGTGCTGTACGTACTATACTGTACTATACTGTGCTGTACTGTACTTTACTGTACGGTGCTAACCGTGCTGTACTGTACTTTTACTGTACTGTGCTATACTGTACTATACTGTACAATACTGTACTATACTGTGCTGTACTGTACTATACTGTGCTGTACTGTACTTTACTGGTACTATACCATGCTGTACTGTACTATACCATACTGTGCTGTACTGTATGTTGTACTATAGTGTACTATAATGTGCTGTAGTGTACTATACTGTGCTGTACTATACTATACTGTACTAAACTGTAGTATACTGTGCTGTATTGAACTATACTGTACTAATGTGCTGTACTGTACTAAATGTGCTGTACTGTACTATACTGTGCTGTACCATACTATAATGTACTATACTATACTGTACTATACTGTGCTGTACTGTACTTAATACTGTACTATACTGAACTATACTGTGCTGTACTGTACTTTACTGTATTATAATGTGCTATTCTTACTATACTGTACTATACTGTGCAGTACTGTACTATAATGTGATGTACTGTAGTATACTGTACTATACTGTGCTGTACGTGTACTATACTGTGTTGTACTGTACTATACTGTATACAATGTGCTGAACTTTACTGTACTATACTGTGCTGTACTGTACTATACTTTACTATACTGTGCTATACTGTACTATACTGTGCTATACTGTACTAAACTGTACTATATTGTGCTTGTACTGTACATACTGTACTATAATGCACTATACTGTGTTGTACTGTACTATACTGTACTACACTGTGCTGTGCTGAACTGTATATACTTACTGTACTGTGCTGTACTGTACTAAACTGTACATAATATACTATACTGTGCTGTAATGTACTATACTTTACTATAACTGTACTATACTGTACTATATTGTGTTGTACTATACTGTGCTATAAGCACTATACGTGCTGTACTTTACTATACTTTACTATACTGTACTATGCTGTACTGTACTAAACTGTACTATACTGTACTGTACTATACTGTACTGTACTATACTATACTGTACTATACTATACTATTTGTACGTTACAAACTGTACTATACTGTACTGTACTATACTGTACTATACTATACTATACTATACTGTACTATACTGTACTAAACTGTACTATACTGTACTGTACTATACTATACTGTACTGTACTGTACTATACTGTACTATACTATACTATACTATACTGTACTATACTGTACTAAACTGTACTATACTGTACTGTACTATACTATACTGTACTATACTGAGCTGTACTGTGCTGACAATGACAGAAAATGTTTGGTCCTTCTTTCTCTTTATTGGAACAGTAATTAACTATTTATACACTAAACAGGGATTCCTATATAAATGACTACAGGAAGGGGGAGAGACAGTGGTAGTGGACAGTTTTGTTTTTTTTTGGCTGACCTTATGTATTATCCTATATAATAAAATGCAAGTGTGCGTCCCTGTGTGTGTGTGTGTGTGTGTGTGTGTCCTGAGCAGGAGGTTTCCGACTCACTGTTAAAAGCAGAGCAGAGCTTACGTCACAATCTCACTCAGGCTACAGCTACAGCTGTGTGCTGTACTGTACTAAACTGTACTATACTGTGCTGTACTGTACTATACTGTACTATACTGTGTGTACTGTGCTGTGCTCTACTGTACTATACTGTACTATACTGTACAAAATGTACTATACTGTGATGTACTGTACTATACGTGCTGTACGTATTATACTGTACTTTACTGTGCTGTACTGTATATACTCTACTATAATGTACTATACTGTACTTTACTGTGCTGTACTGTACTAAACTGTACTATACTGTGATGTACTATACTGTGCTGTACTATACTGTACTATACAGAGCTGTGCTGTTACTGTACTATACTGTGCTGTACTATACTGTACTATACAGAGCTGTGCGTACTGTACTATACTGTGCTGTACTATACTGTACTATACAGTGATTGTAATATATAGTGCCATGTTCCCCAGAGTAAGGGGCGGAGATATGCAAAATACTTTTAGTCCCTTAGCTTATGCATGTGTCCCGAAACCGTTGGCCAATAACATGCAATATAGCCTAATATAGAGCCAATCATCTGACCTGCAGACACGACATGTTTCGATCTTGTTAGATCTCATCAGTGCAGATACAGATTATGGATCTATGGTGTAGGACTTGGGCTTACAGTAGACAAGGCAGCTAGAAAGCTTAGGGAGAGAGGGGCCAAAAGGAGCAAAAAGGGCCAAAAGGAGCAAAAAGCCCTTCACTGAGCAGATGATTGGCTCTATATATTAGGCTATATTGCATGTTATTAGCCAGCGGTTGTGGACACATGCATAAGCTAGGGACAAAAGGAGTATTATACATATCTCCACCCCTTACTTTGGGAATATGGGAGTAAGAAATTATCGAATTCCAATAAGTTGTGGTATCCCAGTAGGTGCACTCCCCAAGGCCTGTGCCACAACAGGTAAGTATCATAAACCGTATAAAGTTGCAGGGAGGCACACTCAGATAAGTATGTAATAAACTTTTATTTATTCAGGTGCTGAAAACAAAAAGCCAGGTACACAACGTTTCGGGGGGTCGGGGGGTGACACCTGAGGAAGGGGGTCGGACCCCCCGAAACGTTGTGTACCTGGCTTTTTGTTTTCAGCACCTGAATAAATGAAAGTTTATTAAACATTTATCTGAGCGTGCCTCCCTGCAACTTTATACGGAGTAAGAAATTACTTCCTGTTTCTTAGAATTTTTGGGCAATTCTATTCATATAGTTTGAGACTGCAAGATGCCTTCTGTTATAAGAAGGTGTTTCTCCATTAAAGGACAATTATACTCACCTCCCCCTCATTCCTTTCTCCCCACTCCTGCAAAGTACCTTGGGTGAGGACCTAAAACGCTAAGTCCTCACCTCTGGGTACTTTACAAAAGTCCTGCACTACTTACTTGTAATCTCCCTCGTCGCTCCGGTCCGATCCTCCCCACTGACACTTTGAGTGACAGGTTGCGAGGCAGCCAATGGGAAGACGCGCTCTGCAAGGAGGCGTGTCTTCCCATTGGCTGCCTCCCGGACTGTCACTGACAGTGCCAGTGGGGAGGATCTGACCGGAGCGACGAGGGAGATTACAAGTAAGTAATGCAGGACTTTTGTAAAGTACCCGGAGGTGAGGACTGTAAGGATCGGGGAAATGGTAAGTATAATTGTCCTTTAATATATACTGCTGTGACTTTAAGACTGAGCCAGCCTCTAGTCACAGGCTATGTGTTGATACATTGTTGTGCTTAGTGCTGTAAGTGTTGGACTCCATTTTGTTTATTGTGCTCTCTTGCTGTTTAGTTCTATGTTAATACTTCAGGAAAGCCTGTTCTTCAGAATACATTTCCTGTGTTTCCTTGTAACCTGGTTCACAAATTACCCACAAGCTCCAGTAATACAGTCAAAAGACAAGACATGGTGTCAGAAGTGGTAGCGCAACCAGATCACTGCAAGAATCAGACCACAGAACTGTGAGTAACTGAAGCAAACGGTGCTGGTTATCCGAAGGGACTGGAACACAGATTGGTGTGTGTGCTTAATAATAACATGGAGCAGTTTAAACCTCCTAATGCTTTACTATTCACCTCAGTGAAAACTGGAGATGGGAACAGAAATGACAGTTATACCTGACAGCAACTGGTGCTAGCAAGTTCCCAGAGGATCAGAAAATAGCCGTCTTGCTGCACACTATAGAGGAAGGTTTAGAGCTGTATAACACTATGAACATTGGGCATGAGGATCCTGATGCCCCTACAATGAATGAGCTACTAGAAAGCTTAAGAAATCACTGCAACCCCAGAAAAAACAGTCAGGGAGATTCAATAAACGTTCTTATCGTTTAAAATGGTGCTAATTTTGCCCCAACCAATCAGATCTTATTAAACATTTGAAAGCTAACATCTGATTGGTTGGGGCAAAATTAGCACCATTTTAAATGATAAGAACTTTTATTGAATAACCCTGAGTGTGTTTGAGAGAGATCAGTTCTGGACTCAATGCCAGACAGTGGAGAGATAGACAGATTTGTCACAGAGTTGAGGCTAAAGATTGTGACTTTAAAGACACTGAACATCTTCAGAGAGATTCAATAAAAGTTCTTATCGTTAAATATGGTGCTAATTTTGCCCCAACCAATCAGATGTTAGCTGTCAAATGTTAAATAAGATCTGATTGGTTGGGGCAAAATTAGCACCATATTTAACGATAAGAACCTTTATTGAATCTCCCTGTTTATGCTCAGAGACAAAATTTTATTCAGCATCAGCAACTCTCCTTTGAAAGAAAGACTGTCTGATCCAGATCGAACCCTAGAAAAATCAGCGTCAATCTGTAGAATCTAAAGAAACAACAAAAGCACAAATTGAAACCATGGGTGTAAACACCACTGAGAGCCACATGCAAGTCCTTGCTAAATGGAAGCCAAAAAATTGGCAAAAGATAAAACAGGAAACATAAAGCAAATAATGTTCAAGGGACCTGATCCACAAACTTACAAGCGCAAGCAATGTGGACAGCAGCACAAACCAAAACAGTGTTCAGCTTATGGAGCAAAATGTGGAGGAAAAAATCATTTTGCCAAATGCTGCAGAACAAAACATTTGTTTAAAGCAAATGAGAAGTCAAAAGAAATAGACTCTCTGTTTATAGGTGTTTTACAGAAAACTAACCTACCGTATATACTCGAGTATTAGTCGATCCGAGTACCTATTTTTACCTGAAAAAATGAGTAAAACCCAATTCACTCAAGTTTCAAGTCGAGGGTAGAAATTATGACCACTACTGCCTTCTGATTCCGTTTTGAGGCTTAAGTTGCCCTTTAAATGAACAGCAGAATTCCCATACATCAATCCCGTACAGTAATAGCCAAATCCAGTACTAGTAACCCACAATTCCTTGGCATTCCAGATGTTTGGAAACTACAACTCCCAGCATGCTTTGGTTGCTGGGAGTTGTAGTTTCTAAACATGTGGAGTGGCAAGGTTTAGTAAACTTTTAATTAAGCTTACCATCATTTACAATTCTACTGACCCCCATATAGTAAAGGGCTCTCTGACCCCAATAGTTAAAAATGTCACCTGAGAGTTGTAGTTTCAAGCTGTCATTTGCACTATACTAGCAACAGTTTTTTTGCCCCAAACTGAGGAGACCCATCAGATTTACAGCATCCAGATGAGCAGTGACAGTGCTGAGTGAGTCCAGCAGCCTGACTACAGGAATCAGGAAGGAGTGTAAAGGCAGATCAGCTCCTGTAACTTTCTATGCAGGTGAAGGATTTTTTAACACACCTACTGGTTACTATCTGCAATTGCAGCATTTGGATCTAAATTAGGACTTCACCCGAGTATAAGCGAGTTTAGGTTTTCAGGCTAATTTTAAAGCCTGAAAATCTCAGCTTATACTCGAGTATATAAGGTATGCTCACAGATGCATTATGATGCCTGGTATGCAGATATCACCATTGGAGAAACAATTGTCAAATTCAAGCTAGATACTGGAGTAGAAGCTAATGTAACACCAATTGCAACGGTTAAAATAAAACCCACCACCACCCTCTTAGTCTCATATGGTGGCTTGAAACTGATTCCAAAAGGATGTACAACTTTACAAGTTATGGCAAAAGGTCAGACATTTAACCTACAGTTTTTCATTACCAATGAAACTACTGCCCCTATCCTAGGAAGGAAAGCAGATGCAGATCTACAGCCCATAAAGAGAATAGATATACTGGATACCAAACCACTTGCAACCAAACAAGACCTAATATCACAATACCCTGAAGTATTTGAAGGACTTGGTAGTTTTCCTGGGACACATCACATTCACATTGATTCCACTGTCCCACCAATCATACATGGGTGCTGGAAAATTCCCTATACCATTTTAGACAAATTTAAACAAACCCTTTCTGAACTGTAACTGACAGGAGTTGTGTGTCCAGTGACTGTACCTATAGCTTGGGTAAACAGTCTTGTAATTACTGAAAAGAAGAATGGAAACCTCAGACTCTGCCTGGATCCCAGAGATCTTAATAAAGCTCTAAAGCTTCAACATTATTCCATTCCTACACCTGAGGATGTCCTAGCTAAATTGAGTGGGAAGCAATTCTTTACCATTTTAGATGAAAAGGATGGCTACTGGTATTTCTGCATGAGCAATCTTCATGACTGTACTTTTAACACACCATGGGGCCGCTACAAATTCAATCGGCTGCCATTTGGAATTAAGTCTGCTAGTGAAGTGTTTCAACAAAAAAATGCAGAGGCTTTTGGAGACATTGAAGGTATCCACATTATAGCTGAGGACATGATCATAGCTGCTTCTACTAAAGAGGAACATGATAACACTCTGAGAAACGTGATGGAGCGAGCCAAAAAACTTAAGTTCAACAAAGAAAAAATTCAATACCCGGTGAAACAAGTTAAGTACATGGGCCACATCATAACCCCAGAGGGTGTCAAGCCAGATGATGCCTAAGTCTCAGCAGTCCTAAACATGCCTACACCTCAGGATAAGAAAGGCCTGATGCGTTTTCTCGGCATAATAAGGTACTTATTCCCAATATATATTCCCAATGAGGCAACCTTAACTGCACCTCTGAGACTGCTATTAAAGAAAGATACTGTGTGGCAGTGGGGGCCAGAACAAGATACAGCCCTAAATTCATTAAAACTCTGTCTGACAAAAGCTTCAGCTCTCACTTTCTTTAATCCATCCAAACAACTTGAAATACAAGCTGATGCCTCAAAAGACGGGCTAGGAGCATGTCTTCTGCAAGAAAGGAAACCAACAATAGTTTATGCTTCAAGAGCACTATCACGTGCTGAACAAAACTATGCACAAATCAAAAAAGAATGGCTGGCAATTGTATTTGCCACTAAGAAATTCCATCACTACATCTATGGAGCTAATGTAAAAGTTCAGTCAGATCATAAACCTCTGCAAGCTATTCCATCAAGACCCGTTGGTCAAGCCCCAGCTAGGTTACTGAGAATGCTATTACAGCTGCAAAAATATGACTTATCTGTTTCATATACTCCAGGAAAATTGGATGTAATTGCTGACGCACTTTCCAGAGCAGTTGATGCCACCAGTACTAATGTTGGTGAAGATATATTTGAGGAGAAAGTGGTTTATGCAATGCAGTGCACAGAATCAATAAGTCAAGACCTGCTACAAACTTTAAAGAAGGAAACTCAGAAAGATGATATACTTAAAGCTGTTCAGGATATGCATGTGAATGGTTGGCCAAAGCATAGGAAACAAATACCTTCTACATTGTATCCATTTTGGTCAATGCGACATTCCCTTTCCATAGCTGATGAACTCCTTATGTGTGGAGATAGAATTGTTATCCCTACAGGTTTGAGGTCTGAAATGCTAGAAAGACTTCATACTATACCAAGGAATACAACGCTCAAAAGCAAGAGCTAGAATGATTATGTGCTGGCCTGGCATGTCCAAAGACATTGAGCAAATGGTGGAACATTGTTCAGTTTGCCAAGAGAAACAACCAGCCAACCAAAAAGAGACATTATGGTCACATGAGATACCAGAACTTCCTTGGCTTAAACTTGCTGTTGATATTTTTGATTTTAAAGGCCATGCATTTTTGCTGGTTGTGGACTATTTTTCGAAATATCCAGAAATCATGAGACTTACAAATAAAACATCACAAACTCATTGCCAAACTTAAAGCAGTGTTTGCGAGACACGGCATTCCTTGTGAGATGGTTTCTGATAACATGCCCTTTTCCAGCAGAGGTATATGAACATTTGCATCCCAATGGGTTCATTCTAGTCCTGGATATCCACAATCTAACGGTCAAGCGGGGAGGATGGTTCAAACTGTGTAACTTCTCTTCAAGAAGTCCTATAGCACTGGTGTTGATCCACATTTGGCCCTTTTGTATCTCAGGCACTCACGTTGCACCAGCTCAACTGCTGATGGGCAGAGTGTTGAGAAGTACTTTGCCTGAAACAACTAGGGTTCTTCAACCTAAAACTTATGTGAATGCTCACAAACAATTGTTGAAACTGCAGAAATCTCAAAGAAAGTACTACAATCGTGGTGCTAAAGACTTGCCTATCTGTATCGGCTGTACCTCAAGACAATTCAGTTAATGAGTCCGTGCAAGCAGCCCACCAAACAAAAGTCCAACAGTGTACCCGCTTTGGAAGATCTGTGAAAGTACCTGTCAAGTTACATGATTACATACTGAACTAAGTATATGAGTATATACTGTACTGTACTATACTGTGCTGTACTTTACTGTACTGTACTATACTTTTGCTGTGCTGTAATACACTAGACTGCACTATACTGTGCTATACTGTACTGTATTATTCAGTACTATACTGTACTGTACTATACTGTACTATATTGTGCTGTACTGTACTATACTATACTGTACTGTGCTGTACTGTACTATACTGTACTTTTACAGTGCTGTAATGTACTATACTGTACTGTGCTGTACTGTACTATACTGTCCTTTTACTGTGCTGTACTGTACTATACTGTACTGTACTGTACTGTACTATACTGTGCTGTACTGTACTGTACTATACTGTGCTGTACTGTACTATACTGTACTATACTGTACTGTACTGTACTGTACTGTACTGTACTATACTATACTGTGCTGTACTGTACTGTACTGCACTGTACTGTACTGTACTATACTGTACTATACTGTACTGTTCTATACTGTACTATACTGTACTGTTCTATACTGTACTGTACTGTACTATACTATACTGTACTATACTTTACTGTACTATACTATGCTGTACTATACTGTACTGTACTGTACTATAATGTACTATACTATACTGTACTATACTGTACTATACTGTGCTGTACTGTACTATACTGTACTGTACTATAATGTACTATACTGTACTGTACTATAATGTACTATACTGTACTGTACTATAATGTACTGTACTGTACTGTACTATAATATACTATACTGCACTATACTGTACTGTACTATACTATACTGTACTATACTATACTGTACTATACTGTACTATACTGTACTATACTATGCTATACTGTACTATACTGTACTATACTGTATTGTACTTTACTGTACTGTACTAAACTGTACTGTACTATACTGTGCTGTACTATACTGTACTGTATTGTACTGTACTGTACTATAATGTGCTGTACTGTACTATACTATACTATACTATACTGTACTGTACTATACTATACTGTGCTGTACTGTACTATACTGCACTGTACTATAATGTACTGTACTGTACTATACTATACTGTACTATACTGTACTATAATGTACTATACTGTACTGTACTATAATATACTATACTGTACTATACTGTACTATACTGTACTGTACTGTACTATACTGTACTTTACTATACTGTACTATACTGTACTATACTGTGCTGTACTGTACTATACTGTAGTGTACTATACTGTGCTATACTGTACTATACTGTGCTGTACTGTACTGTACTATACTGTGCTGTACTGTACTATACTGTACTGTACTATACTGTACTATACTGTCCTGTCCTGTACTATACTGTACTGTACTGTACTGTACTATACTGTACTATACTACACTGTACTATACTTTACTGTGCTTTACTGTACTATACTGTACTATACTGTGCTGTTCTGTACTATACTGTACTGTACTATACTGTACTATACTATACTGTGCTGTACTGTACTATACTGTACTGTAATGTACTATACTGTGCTATACTGTACTGTACTGTACTATACTGTACTATACTGTACTATACTGTACTATACTGTGCTGTACTGTACTATACTGTACTATACTGTACTGTATTATACTGTGCTGTACTATACTGTGCTGTACTGTACTGTACTATACTGTACTGTACTGTACTGTACTATACTGTACTATACTGTACTATACTATACTGTACTATACTGTACTATACTATACTGTACTATACTGTACTATACTGTGCTGTACTGTACTATACTGTACTATACTATGCTGTACTGTACTATACTGTACTATACTATACTGTACTATACTGTACGATACTGTACTATACTGTACTATACTATGCTGTACTATACTGTACTATACTATGCTGTACTATACTGTACTATACTGTGCTGTAATGTACTATATGATTGGGTTTTTAATTTAACTCTTACCATATTGAAAAATGTGTACAGTATACTTAAGATCTCTAAGAATGTGTTTATACACACGCACACCTCTATCTTCATACTCAGTGGTTTAGAATGTCTACTAGATACAGTAGGCTTGATTAATCCATGAGCCTATTGATATATAAATGAAAACACAGTATATGTCAATTTTATTGGCACAAGTGTTATAACATGAAAAGCCAAGAATACAGATGATTGTTCGCACCTTTACTTGTGTACACATGATCAGCTTTGTAAAAATTGCTGATGACAGGAGATTGAAGAGAATAGGGGGGGTGTCAGGGGCCTAGCTCTAAAGCTTCAGGTGGGCCCAGGCCCCTGCTTTTTCGCCCCTGATAATCGGTGCTTAGCTATCTGAATGCATGCAATCCGCACAAATAATGGGGATCCCATGGCCTCCAGAAATGGATTGCAATGCAGCATATACAATGTGGCCTCCCACACCTTAATGTACTGGCATGTGATTCTCACACATGATTGGACATGTGCAGCACACAAGTGTGGCCTAGCCCTAATAGAAAGTACAGTACGATTTGGGTTGAAAATGTTTACTTAGGTATCTGGGCCCCAAAATGTGTAATATACTATATACAGTATCTAGTTCAACCTAATCTAGACAAATGTAAATGCAAAACCAGTAAAAACCTCCAACAGAAACAAGATTCCTATAAACTATCAATGCTACATGACAAAGTTACATGTTAGAAACAGTACAAATCTATTTTGTATATGTCTGGGTATATATATAATTATTATTTATTATCTTGGATAATATAAAGCATTAGTGTTGCCTTGTCCATCTCCTATCAGCTCCTATGTCCCCTCTGGATTTGAATCACTGTCTCATCTTCCCTCTGAGTTTATTATATTTCCCTTCATTCACTCTTTATCACATGTATGAAATAAAACACGCAATAGATATGTAAAAGCAGACTAGATGCAATGATGGGTAACTAAGACCATTGTGTATGAAGATAGTGAACTACATTAAATCTACTAGTTTCACCCATGTAAATGCCCTTTTGGGGTTATTTTTTTACCTTTATTATATTGCACCTGGTTTTATGTTTTTTATGTTTTTACAGATCTTAAGTATTGTAAACATTTTATGATACATTGGTAAGAGATACAGCAATTGATGGCTACACAGCAAGGACAGACATTATCAATAACTATGATTTCATACCTGTCGAAGAACCCTGGCATGTCTCACAGATATGGAGAATTTCAGTAAGTGTTTAAGGCATGGTTAGCCAGCATATTGCTGGGAAATGCCTTCCTAGCATTGCATAAGGATAACTCACTTTTAAATCATCATGCTGTTGGTTAATTGTACAAACTCATGCAATAGCTGGACTTTTTTGACTCCTCCCACTTTCACTGTCACTGACAATTCTCAGCTCTGACACTGCACAACATATGTTAATGAAGGCTATCAGTTACTGCCAGAAAGCAGTCAGTTGCTTCGTGAGTATAATTCTCCTTTAAGCTATTAACTATTTAATCACTCATACTGGAGTTAGGAATACTTGCTACCATACAGTTAAAAAAAAAGAACATCTCTGGTTCTCTTTCTTATATATCTATTTGATAAAAATCCATGTCTTTTTCAGTAATTTTGGTGCAAAAGTAACAAATTCCATCTGTAATGATTTCCAGAGATTTCCAGCACTCTTTACAGAGTATTGAATACAATAAACAGATTACTGTATATGAGAAGTGGGGAAGAAAGGCTGCAGTAATGTTTGCAAGCAATAAACTCTTTTATCCTTTTGTACGAGCACACAAATTGCAATATTCTCATCACGTCGTAGAATCAGCATGGAAAAAAATTATCTGTGCACCCCATAGTTTGAAAATCCCACAAGATGTGCTGCGGAAAGAAATAAAATCAGCTGCAAACTGTGTATGGATTTGTCGTTTACTAAGTCTGCAATGTAAATATTAATTTTCAAGCCCTATGTCTAAGAACATAAAATCTACTTGCTCCCAAGAAGAGACGCATGATGTCATTTAGTTGAAAGACAATGTTAAACGTTGCCAAGCAGACAAAGACTTAAAATATAAGAGTAAAGTCTGAGTTCTGTGCAGTAAAGGAAACTGCTGGAAGAATCATAGACTAGAGGTGTTCGTATGGTACTAAAGTGGTCGCACAGTGGGTGAATATTCAGCCTTATCTGGTAGTCTGAGTGTAAGTGAATCCTATTTTTTATTTGATAGTGTAGAGTCGATTAGTCCAAAGTTGTCTGGATCACAGTGATAAACTTTGCTGTTTCTATTGAATTAATACACCCAAGAGATGTATGAAATACATGAAATAGATAGTGGATAGTGAAGGTTTTGAACAAACTACATGCTGGGTTCCATCTGTACATCTACGTACAAACAGATATCTAACAGGACAGTGTGCTGTACCAAGTGCTGTATATCTAACCAGATAGTGTGCTGTACCAAGTGCTGTTTATCTAACCAGACAGTGTGCTGTACCAAGTGCTGTATATCTAACCAGACAATGTGCTGTACCAAGTGCTGTATATCTAACCAGACAGTGTGCTGTACCAAGTGCTGTATATCTAACCAGACATGTGCTGTACCAGTCTGTGTATCTAACCAGACAGTGTGCTGTACCAAGTGCTGTATATCTAACCAGACAGTGAGCTGTACCAAGTGCTGTTTATCTAACCAGACAGTGTGCTGTACCAAGTGCTGTATATCTAACCAGACAGTGTGCTGTACCAAGTGGCTGTTATCTAACCAGACAGTGTGCTGTACCAAGTGCTGTATATTAACAGACAATGTGCTGTACCAAGTGCTGTATATCTAACCAGACAGTGTGCTGTCACAAGTGCTGTTTATACTAACCAGACGAGTGTGCTGTGTGTACCAAGTGCTGTATATCTAACCAGACAGTGATGCTGTGTACCAAGTGCTGTATATCTAACCAGACAGTTTTCTGTACCAAGTGCTGATATCTAAAAAAGACAGTGTGCTGTACCAAGTGCTGTATATCTAACCAGACACCAAGTGCTGTATATCTAACCAGTGTGCTGTACCAAGTGCTGTATATCTAACCAGACAGTGAGCAGTTCCAAGTGCTGTATATCTAACCAGACAGTGTGCTGTACCAAGTGCTGTATATCTAACCAGACAATGTGCTGTACCAAGTGCTGTATATCTAACCAGACAGTGTGCTGTACCAAGTGCTGTTTATCTAACCAGACAGTGTGCTGTACCAAGTGCTGTATATCTAACCAGACAATGTGCTGTACCAAGTGCTGTATATCAAACCAGACAGTGTGTTGCACCAAGTGCCGTTTATCTAACCAGACAGTGTGCTGTACCAAGTGATGTATAATTAACCAGACACAGTGTGCTGTACCAAGTGATGTATAATTAACCAGACAGTGTGCTGTACCAAGTGCCATTTATCTAACCAGACAGTGTGCTGTACCAAGTGCTGTTTATCTAACCAGACAGTGTGTTGCACCAAGTGCCGTTTATCTAACCAGACAGTGTGCTGTACCAAGTGATGTATAATTAACCAGACAGGGTGTTTACCAGTGCTGTATATCTAACACACAGTGTGCTGTACCAAGTGGTTTATCTAACCAGACAGTGTGCTGACCAAGTGCCGTTTATCTAACCAGACAGTGTGCTGTACCAAGTGATGTATAATTAACCAGACAGTGTGCTGTACCAAGTGCTGTATATCTACCCAGACAGTGTGCTGTACCAAGTGCCGTTTATCTAACCAGACAGTGTGCTGTACCAAGTGCTGTTATCTAAACCAGACAATGTTCTTGTACCAAGTGCGATATCTAACCAGACAGTGTGCTGTACCAAGTGCTTATATCTAACCAGACAGTGTGCTGTACCAAGTGCTGATATCTAACCAGACAGTGTGCTGTACCAAGTGCTGTTATATCTAACCAGACAGTGTGCTGTACCAAGTGACGTTATATAACCAGACAGTGTGCTGTACCAAGTGCTGTATATCTAACCAGACAGTGTGCTGTACCAAGTGCTGTATATCTAACCAGACAGTGTGCTGTTACCAAGTGCCGTTTATCTAACCAGACAGTGTGCGTACCAAGTTCAGTTTATCTAACCAGACAGTGTGCTGTACCACATGCTCTTTATCTAACCAGACAGTGTGCTGTACCAAGTGCTGTTTATCTAACCAGACAGTGTGCTGTACCAAGTGCTGTTTATCTAACCAGTGTGCTGTACCAAGTTCTGTATATCTAACCAGACAGTGTGGTGTACCAAGTGCTGTTTATTTAACCAGACAGTTTGGTGTACCAAGTGCTGTTTATTAAACCTGACAGTGTGCTGTACCAAGTGCTGTTTATCTAGCCAGACAGTGTGCTGTACCAAGTGCTGTATATCTAACCAGACAGTGTTCTTTACCAAGTGCTGCATATCTAACCAGACAGTGTGCTGTACCAAGTGCTGTATATCTAACCAGGACACCAAGTGCTGTATATCTAACCAGTGTGCTGTACCAAGTGCTGTATATCTAACCAGACAGTGAGCTGTACCAAGTGCTGTATATCTAACCAGACAGTGTGCTGTACCAAGTTCTGTATATCTAACCAGACAGTGTGCTGTACCAAGTGCTGTATATCTAACCAGACAGTGTGCTGTACCAAGTGCTGTTTATCTAACCAGACAGTGTGCTGTACCAAGTGCTGTATATCTAACCAGACAAGTGTGCTGTACCAAGTGCTGTATATCTAACCAGACAGTGTGCTGTACCAAGTGCTGTTTATCTAACCAGACAGTGTGCTGTACCAAGTGCTGTATATCTAACCAGACAGTGAGCTGTACCAAGCTGTTTATCTAACCAGACAGTGTGCTGTACCAAGTGCTGTATATCTAACCAGACAGTGTGCTGTACCAAGTGCTGTTTATCTAACCAGACAGTGTGCTGTGCCAAGTGCTGTATATCTAACCAGACAGTGAGCTGTACCAAGTGCTGTTTATCTAACCAGACAGTGTGCTGTACCAAGTGCTGTATATCTAACCAGACAATGTGCTGTACCAAGTGCTGTTTACAACCAGACAGTGTGCTGTACCAAGTGCTGTAATCTAACCAGACAATGTGCTGTACCAAGTGCTGTAATCTAACCAGACAGTGTGCGTACCAGTGCTGTATCAAAGACAGGTGCTGTACCAAGTGCTGATATCTAACCAGACAGTGAGCTGTACCAAGTGCTGTAATCTAACGACAGTGTTCTGTACCAAGTGCTGCATATCTAACCAGACAGTGGCTGTACCAAGTGTGTATATCTAACCAGACACCAGTGCTGTATATCAACCAGTGTGCTGTACCAAGTGCTGTTATCTAACCAGACAGTGGCTGTACCAAGTGATGTATATCAACCAGACAGAATGTGCTTGTAACCAAGTGCTGTATATCTAACCAGACACTGTGCTGTACCAAGTGCTGTATATCTAACCCAGACGTGTGCTGTACCAAGTGCTGTTTATCTAACCAGACAGTGTGCTGTACCAAGTGCTGTAATCTAACCAGACAAGTGTGCTGTACCAAGTGCTGTATATCTAACCAGACAGTGTGCTGTACCAAGTGCTGTTTATCTAACCAGAGTGTGTGTACCAAGTGCTGTTATTAACCGACAGTGAGCTGTACCAAGTGTGTTATCTACCACAGGGTTTACCAAGTGTGTATATCTAACCAGACAAGGTGCTGTACCAAGTGTGTTTATCTAACCAGACAGTGTGCGTAGTGCGCATGTACCAAGTGCTGTATATCTAACCAGACAGTGAGCTGTACCAAGTGCTGTTTATCTAACCAGACAGTGTGCTGTACCAAGTGCTGTATATCTAACCAGACAATGTGCTGTACCAAGTGCTGTTTATCTAACCAGACAGTGTGCTGTACCAAGTGCTGTATATCTAACCAGACAATGTGCTGTACCAAGTGCTGTATATCTAACCAGACAGTGTGCTGTACCAAGTGCTGTTTATCTAACCAGACATGGCTGTACCAAGTGTGGATATCTAACCAGACAGTGAGCTTACCAAGTGCTGTATATCTAACCAGACAGTGAGCCGTACCAAGTGTTATCTAACCGACAGTGTGCTGTACCAAGTGCTGTATATCTAACCAGACAATGTGCTGTACCAAGTGCTGTATATCTAACCAGACAGTGTGCTGTACCAAGTGCTGTATATCTAACCAGACAGTGTGCTGTACCAAGTGCTGTATATCTAACCAGACAATGTGCTGTACCAAGTGCTGTATATCTAACCAGACAGTGTGCTGTACCAAGTGCTGTTTATCTAACCAGACAGTGTGCTGTACCAAGTGCCGTTTATTTAACTAGACAGTGTGCTGTACCCAGTGCCGTTTATCTAACCAGACAGTAGTATGCCTTGACCTTGGAAAATCCAGAAAACACCATCTGAGCACCATAAAGAAAACCATTTTATATTTATGATAAGACATTGTATATTATGATGAAAACATCAACACAAGAAATGTTCACACCACTACTGTACTGTCTTACTGTATATTGTTAAAGAAGAACTAATGTTTAAAAAAAAGTTTTATTGCAGATAAATCCCCATCTTATGGGAATTTAATACCGCTAGCTCTCTGCTGGCCTTAAAATCTTGCGCTACATATAGCACAAACGCAGTATTAAATCATGAGTGCCGGTTGCCTGGGTTACCGGGTGTCTTATGCAAAACCCACGCAGCCACCGCAAAGATGTTAAAGTTGAGCCAAACTATTTAATTGGTCAGCGCAACTTTAACTCTGGAAAAGTGCCAAGTGCTCCGTAAATGAGGCTCATTATATTTATAATAAATGGAGAACTTAAAGGGGTAGTGTGTGCAAAATACAAAAAGATTTCCTATAGAAGCTCTTTGATTTCCAGCAGATCTACATATCCGAAGATAGAGGAAACAGCAGCTACTTCAGGGTGGGAACTTCTCCCTTTGCTCCTCGTACTGATTGATGGTCGGGGCAATTACTGTCACTAAATCATGATGTAATAGAAGCAAAAGCACATGTGCTGACATCATCAAAAGGAAGTGACTTAGAAGTGACTTCAGCATCCACAAGTATCAGCATTTCTTCTATGTTCAGACCTTCAGAACTTCTTTATTCATAGGAAAGCCATTTGAATTTTGACCATAGATACCCTTTAAAGGACAATTGTACAGTTGTTGCTTCACCCATAACCTTTTGGCCCAGGGGCCTGCCCAGTCCGAAGACATGTTCTGCAAGAATCGCTTCTTTCCATTGGATAGTTCCCAGACTGAGGGACTGGGGCAAAGGCCAATACAGTTGTCTTTAAGTCTAATAATAAATAAATTCTGTCCCCAACTAATGAGGATCTGAATCTCTATATATTCAACATTAAAGACACAATAACAAACCGTAACAGCAACCCAATCAAAACATTTTAATTATAATATTTTTCAGTACTTTGTATGTATAACGTTTTCTAGCTGCTAACAGAGAGAGTATCTTTTATGCTGCTATTCCCGGCAGTTGGGCGTGGGCGGTAGAGCCATTTATAACAAATCTTTCATTAACCCTTCTTCAACTTTGATCTTATTTTAACGTTCCATATGCCAAACAGTGCAGATAGTATTTCGATATTTTATTTTTCATTTCAGACTTTTTATTAGCGAGACCCATAAATCCATCTGTCTGCCTGTCTATTTATCTCTTTTATTTTTTTACTGATTTAATAATGAAAAGGTCTAAAAAAAAAAGATTTTTAAGAAATTCTCTATCCTATTTCTTGCAGACGGCTAAACAAAAATGGAATTGAAGATATAGAGAACTACGCTTTTAACGGCACAACCTTAGATGAACTGTGAGTTATCAAAAAATATTACGCTGTCATCCAAAACTGTCATCCAATGGGGCTATGTTATCACTCTCTATTGCCCCTTTTAGGCAATGCCCAAAGCTGCTCCCATAAAGAATCTGTTTTAAAGAGCCTCTTTTGGCTGAGAACATTGGTTGCTGACCTAGCTTTTAAACAATGCTACAACCTTGGTACATCGCTTAACACAACTTTAAGACTCAAATAGCTGATTGCGTTTCCGTACATAGCCCCATAAGGCTTCTAAAGGTTAATGTGTAAAAGACCTAGATAGAGGTTTTAGGATTTAAATCTAAATTTTCTATGCGCACGGACAATTTATTTCAGTGCACACATTTTTGAATTAGAGGAAACATAGGTCGGGAAGGATTTTTTTCTTTTTCATACTGTTTTTTTTTCCCCCTTTCTCTGGATCAACTGTTAGGCAACTGGATGGACGTATATCTTTATTCAACCTCAAATACTATACTTTACTATACTATACTATACTATACTATTTCTATACTTTACTATACTATACTATACTATACTGTACTATACTATACTATACTATACTATACTGTTATTAGGGCCAGAACTGCTGTTTTTTTAAAGGAAACTATAACTCCGCTTTCATAAATACCACTGTACACACGTGATCTGTCCCCTATTTATTTAGATATCCAATCTGAACTATTTTACATTTTAGCTGTCAATCAAGTGCCTTATTATCATAAACTCTTGCTGTGCAGTTTTATTGTCGCTGGAATGGTGACAGAGTTTTGTTAGTTGGTATGTGGTAAATTCCCTGTGCTTATTATTGAGCATGCTTGCCCTCATAAAAACAGTTTAGTCAGATGGAAGGGGGAGTGGTTAAAAGAGGGAGTGGGGGATGCTGGTCCTGAGAAAAAGAAGTACTGGATAGAAGACATGCAGCAATACACAGACCTTATTTACCCATATTTATTTATACTGTAAATTAAGATTTAAAAGTAATTTTTTTTTTTTAGTATAATTGCCCTTTAACCCTAGAAAAGCTATCAGTTGCCTAAAATAGTTCAGTTTGTGCACATTGATCTTGCTTTTCTTCCCCAAGTCCCTCTGCTTCTGGTAACACCTCCCTCTTCCATTTTATTTTTCTAACTTTTTTTGACTGCTTCTCCTCCCACATTTTTCAAGCTTAGAGACACAAACAAGCATAGACTTTAATGGATGTGTGTTGCAGGCACAATCAATACTTGCCTCTTGCATTTAGCTGTGTGCAGACCTTATTAATACTGATTAGCTGCCTCGATTGGATTCACCTGTGAGTAGATATAATCAGTGCTGATTAGCTGTCTCTTAATTGGATTCATCTGTGAGCAGAAGGTAACTTACTGTACATGGCTCTGGGACCTGGGAAATGGTCTGGGGACACGTACAAACATCCAGAACTTGAAATAAAATCACTTCCTTCACATGCGCGCTACTTTCAAGTTTCCACATCCGACATTCAATAATTAGCCCGGAAATTAGAGAAGTTTTGAGTTTTCAAAAATTAAAAATTTTTAGAATCTGTCTCTGAATTTCTTAAAAGGGGGTGTTCATTATTATACAAGAGGAAGTGGTAACGATTCCTTGTTTCATACCTCAAAACAAGGAGTTTAAAAAAAAAATCTGCCTTTAAAGGGAAAGTTCAGTGGGAAATATCATTATTTTTAAAATTCTTTGTTTATAATATGAATACCTAATTATTCTAAATATTCGCATCCATAAAAAAAAATCAATTGAATTTATACCCCTTGCTATTTCCTGCTGTTAACATTAGTAAGCTGCCATTTCCGGTTCTGTAACGGTCCTTCTCCTTCCCAGAAGCACACTAAGATGGAATATTACAATGTTGCATAGACAAAATGCTGAATGGGCAGGTTAAGGTCATTAGAATAAAAAAAAATACTGCTCTTTTTTCTTGAAAGTATATGAATTTGCACTGAACTTCCCCTTTAATCTTTATAGATAGATTTTGAAATGACCCTTTTGCCCATTTTCCCTTGCATGATGCATACTCTGAGGGAGAGAAGCTAATGTGGTGGGGGGTATGTCCAGAGGGGCTAAGCTTGTATTTAAACCTAGAATGATAATTTATTTAAAGGGCAACTGTGGTCTGCATACATGCGTCCTTTACAATGTCTCTATCTTCTCTGGTTCTTAATAGGGATGGGATCCAGGTCTGAGTCAGTTCCGAAATCCGAATATTCTGTCCAAAACCGGATGGATTGTTCAGATTTCGGGACTTCAGAGCGCATTTTGGATTTTTATCGAACGTTCAAGCTATTTTCGAAAATTCTCGAAAACAGCCTTGAACATTCGCTAATACTCGAAAACAGTTTCCAGTCGTATTTTCGAATACATGAACAATGAAGTCCTGAATTTAAGTTCCGTTTTCGGTAAACCCCGAAAATGGAACAAAACTCTGCAGTTTTGGCTATCTCTAGTTGTTAAGTTATAGGCTTATAAAGTTACACTCAGACAGTCAGGAAAAACCAGGAAGTGTGTGACAGACACATGATGTGCTGTGTAAAAACCCCAAAAAACCCAATATTTTCTGAAGCTATTCAGACAGTTACAGCAGTAGGATAGAACTGGGCATGCTCGTGTCTAAGGCATGGGGGTCAGAGCCATGGTGTTGGTGATGTCACAGCTCACAGTGCTAGCTGGAAACACCACCCTTTATACTGCTATATGTTTGCATAGATTGCAGCTAGAAGCATGGACATGGAGTTGTTTTAAAGGTAGGAATGTGATGGGTATTATTATTTATTATCTTTTTAATAAAGGGCACTTTTATGGAGACCACAATTACCCTTTAAGGTCTAAAAAAACAATTACAGAGCATACATTACTGGACTATATGGCATTGCATTTTTGATACCACGTCTCAATAGCTTCCTCAGTTCTTAAATCAAACATTACATTTCCATTTGTATTGTCTATCTTCTTGAAATGGTACTGTATCTATGCACACATTTTTTTCTAGAGTGTTGTGGGCATATAATCATGTCTATTAAGATCCATTTATTTCTTTTTACAGGATTCTCAGTGGTAATGAGAGGCTGGCACGATTGCCTGATTTTGTTTTTCAAGGCGCTATTGGACCAACCATCCTGTAAGTTTTTACATAGTCTCTTTTACAGACTGACTTGATATACCGTTATTGATGACCAATATTAATGGCATCAGTGGGTTTTTTTTTTTTTTTAGCTTAGTCTTAATCATCTCCAATACGTATAAAGGATGGTATATTGCATGCTCCACCGAGCAATGTTAATTGTTATGACAAGGTCTGAAGAAAAAGTTCCTTTTTTATTAATGATCCTTTACTTTTATGATCACTGACTACTAGTGATTAATCCCGGTTTTTAAAAGAACCTATCATCTGAAATTATCATCAAAAAATCAATTCAAAATTCTAAAAATGCTCTCTAATACTAAAATCTTTGTGATAGAAAATTCTAAAAATTTGGATTTACGGTAAATAAGTTTGAATCGGATTTTTGTAACTGTATTGGTTCAGTGGATCCGCTGTCTCTCTACTGACTACTTAAATGAGCATTTTTGTAAAATTTCTATAGAGCAAGAAGGGTGAGATCTTGTATTGTAGTTAAATTTTATCGATATCCATATGGTGAAACGGTATAACTCTGGTTACACTGTGTAAAAATATACAATATAAATGTGCAAGGGGTCTTTTGAGAGCCATTATAAAACTGTGTACACAAATTAAAGGGCATGTCCACCCTCAAAACTAGAATTTAACCCACTACTGGCCCCGCTGTGTAGTGTAGAAAAATCCTTACCTTACATCCCTGCTCCAAATGGTTCTCCTGTAATGTCCCCCCAAAGTCCAGAAAACTGACCACCAGGAGCCTGGCCAGGTCCCAGTATTCACCTTTTTAAAGAGCTGATCGAGCGTATGAAGAGAACATATGCGCAATCAGCTCTTTAAAACCGGACCCGAACTTCCGGAACTGAAGATTTCTTCATACGCGCGATCAACTCTTTAAAAAGGGTGAATACTGCAGATACTTGCGTGGAGGGAGGAGGGAGTCAGGGGCCCGGGCCCCTTCAGGTACGCCCCTGCTCCCCCGATCTATACTTACTTTGCCTCTCTCCTCCGAAGTTCTGTGCAGCTGGAAGCCGCTTCCATGATTGGCTGCCTCTCAGAACGTCGGAGGAGAGAGGCAATGTAAGTATAGATCGGGGAAGTTTTTAGAGAAATTACTTTGGGGGTGGGGGAGGGTGAGGGAGGGAGCCCTACACTACAGAAAAAAAATTATAAATGGGGTGGACATGCCCTTTAATGATAAAGGGATGATTCCATTGTATCGACATTGAAAATGTTTGCACCTGAAGGAAAATTGCCCTCGGTCGCGGTACTTGGAAATTCAGCAGTTACAAATGTTCTTCCTTTGCTTCGGGAGAATGCTCAGGACTGTGTTTAACCTGATCTATCATCTTTTAAGGATCTTAACAGTGTGTACCCAGCTGAAATGTCCACTCTACCCGTTCTTAAATATGTCAATGCCCAATTGCCAATAAAGAGACAAAGATGGAATAAGTTACATCTAAAAGATTGCAGTATTGTCTGACCTTTCTCTTGTAGAATCATCATCTATGGGCTTGGATCTACTTCTTGTGCAGCAAAATTCCAATGGCAAGTTCGCGGAACAGAGAGAAGTTGCAACACGGAATTTTGCTGGTCCAAACCAAAATTCTGCGTTGAAATTTTTATGCCAAAACTTGGTTTTAACTTTTGAAATCAGTTTTGTGTTGAAACTTTGGTGGTTATTTGGTGATTAAAATGGTTGTTTTGACCCGTTACTAGGTTTGGAATGAAATTACCTTACAGATGCTCCAATTCCAGAAAGATAGTTGGCCCTATTATGAGACGTGCAACAAAAATTTGAATTATTTTTTAGACATTAACTTAACAATTCCGAACGGACTCAGACTTCTTGAACTATCCAGACCCGGATTTCTCGGACTTTCCGGACTTGCGGCTATATTTTCGATAATTATCGAATTTATGGGCCGTTTGCTAACACTAAAATGTATTGTTCGCTAACCCTCAAATGTGTTGTTTGTTTTCGGTAACCCTTGAATGTACGGATCATTTTTCCTAACCCTAGAATGTATGTTTCGCTAACCCTCAAATGTAGCCTTCGATTTTCGGTAAACCTCGAAAGTATTGTTAATTTTCGGTAAACCTCGAATGTTTAGTTCATTTTCGGTAACCATCAAATGTACGGATCGTTTTCACTAGCCCTAGAATGTATCGTTCACTAACCCTCGAAAGTATTGTTCGTTTTCGGTAATCCTCGAAAGAATCGTTTGATTTCGGTAACCCTCGAGTTTATGGTTCTATTTTCGATAACCCTCGAAAGTATCGTTCGGTAACCCTCGAATTGGCCGTAACCCTCGAATGTAGCTTGCGCAAACCCTGCAATTGCCCGCTTGTGTTTAAGAAGTGTGTTTTTTGGTGATAGTGACATGTTCCCCAGACCATTTCCCAGGTGCCACAGCCATTTACAGTAAGTTACCATTGTTAGTTTAGCTGTAAATCATTCGAACTTTTCAAACTATCACTCCCCATTGACTTTAATGGATCCGAATTCAAACTTTTGAACTTTTATTGAAGTTCGAAAACGGATCGAACTTTATGAAGTTCAGCCATCTCTATTGTTTTTCAGGTTAAAACTACCTTATTAATAAAACATCCTACATTTACATACTAACTAAATTGTTTCTCTTGGTGAAGGGATATTTCAAACACAAGAATCGGTTCTTTACCAAGCCATGGACTGGAAAAAATCAAGAGACTCAAGGCCAAGTCAGTTTATCATTTAAAAAAGCTTCCATCGCTGGAGAAATTTAAAGAACTGATTGAGGCAGTTTTGACCTATCCCAGTCACTGCTGTGCATTTGCAAACTGGAAGAGAGAGATGTGAGTTATGTTTCTTTACTGAAATATGTGGTTAAAGGAGAAGTTTACTGTAAATGTAATTATGTAAATATGCAAAAAATGTAGCCATTTGCTAAATATGCCCATATGCATGTAAGGACAAAAACTTCTGGGTAATGTTTCCTGTTAGGAAATGTTTTTTTAGAGGCTTTAACAGCATTTCACAAGCTAAATGTTAAACCAGTGTGCCAGCTACAGACTGGTTTTGACCTTGTTGAGCCATCATCAGTGTAATGTAGGCCTCTGGATTTGCAATGCGAAGCGCGTATGGACAGACGTCACTAAGGAAATAAATTGCTCTCCTGAGAATTATTGCAATTTCTTTTCATTGTCTATTTTGCATAGTTTTGAAGATATTTACATTTTTGTGTGTGATATGGCAGCAGAATCACCAGGTCCCCTGCACTTCCTGCTCTGAAACCATGTGACAGTCCCTCTCCCCTGTGTCTCCTCCTCCCCTTGTAGCCCCCCTCCTCTTGCAAGCCCCACTGGTCCCTCCCACTCATGGACCTCATGGCCAGAGATAGATTAAGGTCATATTGGCCCAGGGCAGGGCCATCATTTAGGCCCCACCACCCCCCCTTTTTTTTTGCTACATATATTGTATAGTCTATAATATTGTTATTGCTTTTGAAGCTGGACCCCCAGAAGTTTCCTGGTCCTAGGCAAGTGCCTAGGTTTGCCTTGTGGACAACCCTGCTCTGCCCATGGCCCCTCCATTTGCAGGCTCCCCTTGGCCCCTTCCATTACAGCCCCATATGGCCCCATCCAATCGCGGGAACAGAGTGTGAACAGATTGTGAACACAGTGAATACAGATAGTGAAGAGAATGAGAACATAGCGTGAACAGAGTGAGAACAGAGAGAGTGAGAACAGAGTGTAAACAGAGTGAGAACAGAGTGAAAGTGAAAACAGTGTGAACAGAGTGAGAACAGAGTGAGAGTGAGAACAGAGTGAATACAGAGTGTGAACAGAGTGAATACAGAGTGTGAACAGAGTGAGTACATAGTGAGAACAGAGTGAGAACAAATTGAGAGTGAAAACAGTGTGAACCGAGTGAGAACCTAGTGAGAACAGAGTGAGAGTGAGAACAGATTGAGAGTGAGAACAGAGTGAACAGAGTGAGAACAGTGAGAACAGAGTTAGAACAGAGTGTGAACAGTGTGAACAGAGTGAGAGTGTGAACAGAGTGAGAACATAGTGAGAACAGAGTGAGAGTGCGAACAGAGTGAGAACCTAGTGAGAACAGAGTGAGAGTGAGAACAGAGTGAGAGTGAGAACAGTGTAAACAGAGTGAGAACAGAGTGAGAAGAGATTGAGAACAGTGTTAACAGACTGAGGACAGAGTGAGAACAGAGTTAGAGTGAGAACAGAGTGTGAACTGGGTGAGAGTGAGAACAGAGTGTGAACAAAGTGAGAACCGAGTGAGAAGCAAGTGAGAACATGGTGATAAAAGAGTGAGAACAGAGTGAGAGTGAGAACAGAGTGTGAACAGAGTGACAAAATAGTGACAACAGAGAGAGAGTGAGAACAGAGTGTGAACAGAGTGAATACAGAGTGTGAACAGAGTGAAAATGAGAACAGTGTGAACAGAGTGAGAGTGTGAACAGAGTGAGAACATAGTGAGAACAGAGTGAGAGTGCGAACAGAGTGAGAACAGAGTGACAGCAGAGTGAGAACAGTGAGAGTGAGAACAGAGTGAGAGTGAGAACACTGTGAACTGAGTGAGAACAGAGTGAGTGTGAGAACAGAGTGAGAGTGAGAACAGTGTAAACAGATTATGAACAGAGTGAAAACAGAACAGAGTGAAAACAAAGTGAGAACAGTGTTAACAGACTGAGGACAGAATGAGAACAGAGTGAGAGTGAGAACAGAGTGTGAACAGAGTGAGAGTGAGAACCAAGTGTAAACCGAGTGTGAACCAAGTGAGAACATAGTGAGAAAAGAGTGAGAACAGGATGAGAACAGAGTATGAACAGTGAGAACCAAGTGTGATCAGAGTAAGAGTGAGAACAGGGTGTCAACAGAGTGAGAATAGAGTGTGAACAAAGTAAGAGTGAGAACAGAGTGAGAACAGAGTGATAGAGAACAGTGTGAACAGAGTGTGAACAGAGTGTGAACAGAGTGAGAACAGAGTGTGAACAGAGTGAGAACAGAGTGTGAACAGAGTGAGAACAGTGTGAACAGAGTGAGAACAGTGTGAACAGAGTGAGAACAGAGTGAGAACAGAGTGAGAGTGAGAACAGAGTGAGAGTGAGAACAGTGTGAACAGAGTGTGAACAGAGTGAGAACAGAGTGTGAGTGAGAACAGAGTAAGAACAGCTTGAGAACAGAGTGTTAACAGACTGAGGACAGAGAGAGAAAAGTGTGTAAAAGTGAGAGTGAGAACAGATTTGAACAGTGTGAACAGAGTGTGAACAGTGAGAGTGTGAACGAGTGTGAACAGAGTGAGAACAGAGTGAGAGTGAGAACAGAGTGAGAGTGAGAACAGTGTGCAGAGTGAAACAGAGTGAGGAGAACATAGTAAAGAACACAGCTGAGAACAGAGTGTTAACAGACTGAGGGCAGAGAGAGAAAGTGTGTAAAAAGTGAGAGTGAGACCAGATTGTGAACAGTGTGAACAGAGTGTGAACAGTGAGAGTGTGAACAGATGGTGAACAGAGTGAAAACAATGGAGTGAGCAGAGTGAGAACAGATGAGAACAGTGTTAACAGACTGAGGCCAGAAAGAGAACAGACTGAGAGTGAGAACAGAGTGAGAGTGAAACCAAGTGAGAACATAGTGAGAAAGAGTGAGAACAGAGTGAGAACAGGATGAACAGAGTGTGAACAGGTGAGAACCGAGTGTGATCAGTGGTAGGAGTGAGAACAGGGGTGTCAATAGAGTGTGAACAAAGTGAGAGTGAGAACAGAGTGAACGAACAGAATGTGGAACAGAGTTGAACAAGTGTGAACAGAGTGAGAACGAGTGAACAGAGGAGAACAGTGTGAACAGAGTGAAACATGTGAACAGAGTGAGAACGTGTGAACAGAGTGAGAACATTGTTAACAGAGTGAGAACAGTGTGAACGAGTGAGAACAGTGTGAACGAAGTGAGAACAGTGTGAACATAGTGGAACAGTGTGACTGAGTGAGACAAGTGAGTGAACAGATGAGAACAGTGTGAACAAGTGAGAGAGTAGAAACAGAGTTTAACAGCTGAGAACAAGTTTAACAGACTGAGACAGAGTGAAGAACAGAGTGAGAGTGAGAACAGTGTGAACAAGTAGAACACTTGAGAACAGAGTGTTAAGACTGAGGACAGAGAGAAAAAGTGTGTGAAAATGGAGTGAGAACAGTGTGAACAGAGTGAGATGAAACGATGTGGAACAGAGTGAGAACAGTGTGACAGAGTGAAACAGAGTATAACAGACGAGAACAAGTATTAAAGACTAAGGACAGAGTGAGAACAGAGTAGAGTGAGAACAGAGTGAGAACAGATTGAGAACAGACTGTTAACAGACTGAGAACAGAATGAGAGTGAGAACAGAGTGTGAACAGTGTGAGCAGAGTGAGAACAGAGTGAGAACAGTGTAAACGAATGTGAACAGAGTGTGATCAGAGTAAGAGTGAGAACAGGTGTCAACAGAGTGAAAGAGTGTGAACAAGTGAGAGTGTGAACAGAGTGTGAACAGAGTGTGAACAGAGTGAGAACAGTGTGAACAGAGTGAGAAACAGAGTGAGAACAGAGTATTAACAGACTGAGGACAGTGAGAACAGAGTGAGATGTGAGAATAGTGTGAACAGAGTAGAACAGAGTGAGAAAGAATGAGAACAGAGTATTAACAGACTGAGGACAGAGTGTAGAACAGATTGAGAGTGAGAACAGTGTGAACAGAGTGAGAACAGAGTGTGAGTGAGAACAGAGTGTGAGTGAGAACAAGTAAGAACAGCTTAGAACAGAGTGTTAACAGACTAGGACAAGTGAGAAAAGAATGTGAAAGAGAGTGAGAACAGAGTGTGAACAGTGAGAACAGATTGAGAGTGAGAACAAATGAGAACAGAGTGAGATTGAGAACAGAGTGAAAGTGGAGACACAGGAGAACAGATTGAGAACAGAGTGTTAACAGCCTGAGGACAGAGTGAGAACAGAATGAGAGTGAAAACAGAGTGTGAACAGGGTGCGCAGAGTGAGAACAGTGTAAAAGAGTTTGAACAGAGTGAGAACATAGTGAGAACAGAGTGAGAGTGAACAGAGTGTGAACAGTGAACAGAGTGGAACAGAGTGTGAGCAGAGTGAGAGTGAGAACAGAGTGAGAACAGAGTGAGATGTGAGAACAGAGTGAGAACAATTGAAACAGGTGTTACAGACTGAGGACAGAGTAGAACGAATGAGAGTGAAAACAGATGTGAACAGTGTGCACAGAGTAGACATTGTGAACAAGTGAAACAGTGTGAACAGAGTGAGAAGCAGAGTGAACAAGTGAGAACAGTGTGAACGAGTGAGAACAGTGTGAAAGAGTTGAGAACAGTGTGAACAGAGTGAGAACAGTTGAACAGAGTGAGAACATGTGAACAGAGTGAAAAGTTAAACAGAGTATTAACAGACTGAGAACAAGTATTAACAGACTGAGGACAGAGTGAGAACGAGTGAGAGTGAGAACAGTGTGAACAGAGTAAGAACAGCTTGAGAACAGAGTGTTAACAGACTGAGGACAGAGAGAGAAAAGTGTGTGAAAAGTGAGATTGAGAACAGAGTGTGAACAGAGTGAGAATGAACAAGTGTGAACAGAGTGAGAACATGTAATAGAGTGAGAACAGTGTGAACAGAGTGAGAACAGAGTATTAACAGACTGAGAACAGAGTATTAACAGACTAAGGACGAGTGAGAACAGAGTGAGAGTGAGAACGAGTGAGAACAGATTGAGAACAGACGTTAACAGACTGAGAACAGAATGAGAGTGAGAACAGAGTGTGAACATGTGTGAGCAAGTGAGAACAGAGTGAGAACAGTGTAACGAATGTGAACAGAGTGTGATCAGAGTAAGAGTGAGAACGGGTGTCAACAGATTGAGAATAGAGTGTGACAAAGTGAGAGTGTGAACAGAGTGTGAACAGAGTGTGAACAGAGTGTGGAACAGAGTGGTGAACAGATGAGAGAACAGATTGAGAACATGGACAGAGTAGAACAGAGTTAACTATACAGACTGAGGACATGAGAACAGAGTGAGAGTGAGAATATGTGAACAGTGAGACAGAGTGAGACAGATTGAGAACAGAGTAGTACCAGACTGAGGACAGAGTGAGAACAGAGTGAGAGGTGAAAACAGTGTGAACAGAGTGTGAACAGAGTGAGAACAAGTGTGGTGAGTGAGACAGAGGGTGAGTGAGAACGAGTAAGAACAGTTGAGAACGAGTTTAACAGACTGAGGACAGATGTGAGAAAAATGTGAAAAGGTGGAGAGTGAGAACAGAGTGTGAACAGTGAAACAGAGTGATAGAACAGAGTGTGAACAGTGAGAAAGAGTGTGAACAGAGTGAAACAAATGAGAACAGAGTGAGATTGAGAACAAAGTGAGAGTGAGAACACAGTGAGAACAGATTGAGAACATGAGTGTTAACAGACTGAGGACAGAGTGAACAGAATGAGAGTGAAAACATTGTGACCAGTGTGCGCAGAGTGGAGAACATGTAAAAAGAGTGTGAACAAGTGAGAACATAGTGAGAGTGTGAACAGTGAACAGAGTGAGAGTGAGAACAGAGTGTGAGCAGAGTGAAGTGAGAACAGAGTGGAACAGAGTGAAGAGTGAAACAGATTGAGAACAGAGTGTTAACAGACTGAGGACAGAGTGGAGAACAGAATGAAGTGACAGAGTGTGAACAGTGTGGCGCAGAGTGAGAACAGTGTAAACAGTGTGAACAGAGTGAGAGTGTGAACAGAGTGTGAACAGTGAACAGAGTGAGAGTGAGAACAGAGTGTGAGCAGAGTGAGAACAGAGTATGAACAGAGTTAGAACAGAGTGAGAGTGACAGAGTGTGACAGAGTGAGAACAGATTGATAACAGTAGTGTTAACAGACTGAGAGTGAGAACATTGTGAACAGAGTGAGAGTGTGAACAGAGTGTGAACAGAGTGAGAGTGAGACAAGTGTGAAGGTGAGAGTGTGACAGTGTGAGAACAGAGTGAGAACAGAGGGAGATTGAAACAGAGTGAGAGTGAAAACACAGTGGAACGATTGAGAACAGAGTGTTAACAGACTGAGGACAGAGTGAGAACAGAATGAGAGTGAAACAGAGTGTGAACAGTGTGCACAGAGTGAGAACAGTAAACAGAGTGTGAACAGAGTGAGAGTGTGAACAGTGCACGAGTGAGAACAGTGTGAGCAAAGTGAGAGTGAGAACAGGGAGAACAGAGTGAGAGTGAGAAGAGTGACAGAGTTGAACAGAGTGAGAGTGAACAGAGTGTGAACAGATTGAGAACAGAGTGTTAACAGACTGAGAGTGAGAACAGAGTGTGAACAGAGTGAGAGTGAGAACAGTGTGAACAGTGTAACCAGAGTTGAGAGTGAGAACAGAGTGTGAACAGTAGAAACAAGTGAGAAAAGAGTGAGAACAGAAAGAGAACAGAGTGAGATGAAACAGAGGAGAGTGAGAACACAGTGAGAACAGAGTGTTAACAGACTGAGGACAGAGTGAGAGTGGAACAGAGTGTGAACAGTGTGCGCAGAGTGAAACAGTGTAAACAGAGTGTAACAGAGTGAGAGTGTGAACAGAGTGTGAACAATGAACAGAGTGAGAACAGAGTGAGAGTGAGACAAGTGTGAGCGAGTGAGATGAGAACAGAGTGAGAACAGATGGAGAACAGATGTTAACAGACTGAGAACAGACTGAGAGTGAGAACAGAGTGTGAACAGAGTGGAACAGATTTAAGAACGTGTTACAGAGTGAGAGTGTGAACAGAGTGAGAGTGAGAACCGAGTGAGAACTCGCCAGCGGCGAGGTGGAGGAGAAGCCTGAGGAATGTCACATGTCAGCCCCCCACCCATTAACTTTCTGGTCAGTAATTTCTTTTTATCTTGGGCTGTGGAGCACGTACAAAGGTGGTTGATGGCTCGTTTTGAAGGTAGGAAGCCCCCTCATTTAAAATAAACTGGAGACCACAGTTCCCTTTTAACTCTTTTGCAAGACTTACTGCATCACAGGACCTAGTCAGTAAGACGTCACACTTTTTGTACTATATCGGTACCTTATGATCAAAACTTAGCCTATATATTGATTAGGCTACACCGCCTATTTCCAAAGGGTTTGGAAATGGCACGGCCATCGCACAATTAGTGAAAACCCACGCTAACTCATAGTTCATTGGGTAGCATAGTTTTCATTAATTAGGCCCAAAAATGGCCAATATAGCTATGTCAGCCCGTTGGTGTGGTAAAGATTTCTTTTTTCCCAACTCAACATTCTGCACGAACAGGTTTTTAGATTATTTATATTTGATTGTTTTTGTAATGTGCAAGTTTAGTTTTCAATATTGATAGAAGTATTAGCTACAGTATAAGCCTATATGCCAATCTGAACATTGACTATACTCCAATATGCCCCATATGCCACTAGCTCCACTGTTTGCCCTTTGTTATCCTTCATTAGAAAAACTGGACAACAGCCATACTTGCTGCTCGCTACACATTTGTCCATAGATTTCTTTAAATTTCTTCTAATGTGGCTAGCATTAACCTGCTGCCTCAAATCAGCAGGTGATTTGCACAGCTTTAAAAAAAAAAAAGAAGGTAAGTTTACCAGAAAGCTACATTAACTTGATGGCATGATTCCCAGCACCTGATGTCACTATGTTCTACACATACTAATACAACTATTCGGGCTCCACAATGTGTACACAGCCCTTCAGTTGCTTCAGTTTCTTTTTATTTTGAAATAAAATGGAAAACAAAATGGACAGACTTTGCATTTAGTTTAGTTTTATTGCACTGTTTTGTTTGAAATAACAAACGTTTATGATTATCGAATAATAAAGTTTGGGTGATTCCTTGTGTAATGAGCATCTATACCAGGGTTGCCAGATCAGTGAAACATGTAGGGGCACCTATTAAAACAAATGTAGCATGGCTGAGTTGGAAAAACTATTGTTTAATTGCAATCAGTGCAGCCCTCAATTACATGTATTAAGTGTGTCCCTACTAGAACAAATGATCTGGCAAATGTTAACAGTTAAATTTTGTGTGGGAGCTTCTTCCCAGCTGGTAGCATTTGGCAGCACCTACCAGTTAGCCAAATCTCCATTGGCACCATACCTATGCTTAAATCAGTCTACATCACCAAAAGCAAAGGACCATAGGAAACAAAAAGAACATTATTCCTAGCAAAATAAAGTTTTACTTGTACTATTTTCTATATATATTCCTAGCAAAAGATAAAGTTTCTACTTGTACTAATTTCTATATGATAGTACAAGCTCAATAGGGATAGTTTGTAAAAGCTTTGCTTTTAGTAAGACAAAGTACATAGATTGCAGGTTCAATTCCCCTTGTTACTGAAATTTTAATATTTTGTTTCTTACATACATGCTATCTAAGGAATACACTGCAAATATACTTTTCTTTTCTGTGAAGTCACCCAGCTAAGCTAAGGTGAACTGTGGGGAGTTGACTACTGTACGCATGTTAATTTTATAAATCACACCAGCAGCCACAGAAAAGGAGTGGTGAGACACAGTGTGTTGTGTGTGAATGAGCTCTGTCTAATGAGACAAATTGTTTGAGACTTTAGTTCCTCTTTAAGTTATGTGCTATTATTTAAAAATGAAAAGTGGATATGGTCCTAACATGGTGGGTCACCTTAATAAGTTTTTTAAAAAGTAATTTAGAATAACGGTCCAAAAAAACACCTATGTTATAAAACAAATATAAGAGAAAATAGTTAATAGTGAATGGGTAGCTAGCTGACTTCTTCACTGCAGAGTGAGAACAGAATGAGAGTGAAAACAGAGTGTGAACAGTGTGCACAGAGTGAGAACAGTGTAAACAGAGTGTGAACAGAGTGAGAGTGTGAACAGTGCACAGAGTGAGAACAGTGTGAGCAAAGTGAGAGTGAGAACAGAGGGAGAACAGAGTGAGAGTGAGAACAGAGTGTGAACAGAGTTAGAACAGAGTGAGAGTGAACAGAGTGTGAACAGATTGAGAACAGAGTGTTAACAGACTGAGAGTGAGAACAGAGTGTGAACAGAGTGAGAGTGAGAACAGTGTGAACAGAGTGTAACCAGAGTGAGAGTGAGAACAGAGTGTGAACAGTGAGAACAGAGTGAGAAAAGAGTGAGAACAGAAAGAGAACAGAGTGAGATTGAGAACAGAGGGAGAGTGAGAACACAGTGAGAACAGAGTGTTAACAGACTGAGGACAGAGTGAGAGTGGAAACAGAGTGTGAACAGTGTGCGCAGAGTGAGAACAGTGTAAACAGAGTGTGAACAGAGTGAGAGTGTGAACAGAGTGTGAACAATGAACAGAGTGAGAACAGAGTGAGAGTGAGAACAGAGTGTGAGCAGAGTGAGAGTGAGAACAGAGTGAGAACAGATTGAGAACAGAGTGTTAACAGACTGAGAACAGACTGAGAGTGAGAACAGAGTGTGAACAGAGTGTGAACAGATTAAGAACAGTGTTAACAGAGTGAGAGTGTGAACAGAGTGAGAGTGAGAACCGAGTGAGAACTCGCCAGCGGCGAGGTGGAGGAGAAGCCTGAGGAATGTCACATGTCAGCCCCCCACCCATTAACTTTCTGGTCAGTAATTTCTTTTTATCTTGGGCTGTGGAGCACGTACAAAGGTGGTTGATGGCTCGTTTTGAAGGTAGGAAGCCCCTCATTTAAAATAAACTGGAGACCACAGTTCCCTTTTAAACTCTTTTGCAAGACTTACTGCATCACAGGATCCTAGTCAGGTAAGACGTACACTTTTTGTTACTATATCGGTACCTTATGATCAAAACTTAGCCTATATTGATTAGGCTACACCGCCTTATTTCCAAAAGGGTTTGGAAATGGCACGGCCATCGCACAATTAGTGAAAACCCACGCTAACTCGATAGTTCATTGGGTAGCATGAGTTTTTCATTAATTAGGCCCAAAAATGGCCAATATAGCTATGTCAGCCCGTTGGTGTGTGAAAGATTTCTTTTTTCCTCAACTCAACATTCTGCACTGAACATGTTTTTAGATTATTTATATTTGATTGTTTTGTAATGTGCAAGTTTAGTTTTCAATATTGATAGAAGTATTAGCTACAGTATAAGCCATAATAATGCCAATCTGAACATTGACTATACTCCAATATGCCCCATATGCCACTAGCTCCACTGTTTGCCCTTTGTTAGTCCTTCATTAGAAAAACTGGACAACAGCCATACTTCTGCTGCTACACATTTGTCCCATAGGATTTCTTTTTAAATTTCTTCTAATGTGGCTAGCATTAACCTGCTGCCTCAAATCAGCAGGTGATTTGCACAGCTTTAAAAAAAAAAAAAAGAAGGTAAGTTTACCAGAAAGCTAACATTAACTTGATGGCATGATTCCCAGCACCTGATGTCACTATGTTCTACAATACTAATACAACTTATCGGGCTCACAATGTGTACACAGCCCTTCAGTTGCTTCAGTTTCTTTATTTTGAAATAAAATGGAAACAAAATGGACAGACTTTGCATTTAGTTTAGTTTTTATTGCACTGTTTTGTTCTGAAATAACAAACGTTTATGAGTATCGAATAATAAAGTTTGGGTGATTCCTTGTGTAATGAGCATCTATACCAGGGTTGCCAGATCAGTGAAACATGTAGGGGCACCTATTAAAAACAAATGTAGCATGGCTGAGTTGGAAAAACTATTGTTTAATTGCAATCAGTGCAGCCCTGCCAATTACATGTATTAAGTGTGTCCCTACTAGAACAAATGATCTGGCAAATGTTAACAGTTAAATTTTGTGTGGGAGCTTCTTCCCAGCTGGTAGCATTTGGCAGCACCTACCAGTTAGCCAAATCTCCATTTGGCACCATACCTATGCTTAAATCAGTCTTACATCACCAAAAGCAAAGGACCATAGGAAACAAAAAGAACATTATTCCTAGCAAAAGATAAAGTTTCTACTTGTACTAATTTCTATATGATATTCCTAGCAAAAGATAAAGTTTCTACTTGTACTAATTTCTATATGATAGTACAAGCTCAATAGGGATAGTTGTATAAAGCTTTGCTTTTAGTAAGACAAAGTACATGAGATTGCAGGTTCAATTCCCCTTGTTACTGAAATGTTAATATTTTGTTTCTTACATACATGCTATCTAAGGAATACACTGCAAATATTACTTTTCTTTTCTGTGAAAGTCACCCAGCTAAGGTGAACTGTGGGAGTTGACTACTTGTACGCATGTTAATTTTATAAATCACCCAGCAGCCACAGAAAAGTGAGTGGTGAGACACAGTGTGTTGTGTGTGAATGAGCTCTGTCTAATGAGACAATATTGTTTGGAGACTTTAGTTCCTCTTTAAGGTATGTGCTATTATTTAAAAATGAAAAATGTGGATATGGTCCTAACATGGTGGGTCACCTTAATAAGTTTTTTAAAAAAGTAATTTAGAATAACGGTCCAAAAGAAACAGCCTATGTATAAAAACAAATATAAAGAGAAAATAGTTAAATAGTGAACTGGGTAGCTAGCTGACTTCTTCACTGAATGGCAGACTGGCTATTCAGCACACAATATATAGTACTGAATGCTGGGAGTGGGAACATAAATGTTCCTGCCCTGGGGCAGACACAAATTAAAATAGCCGTGATTGTTTTTTGCAGTCCTGCAGACTGGTGTGTGATTCTAATGAGTATTATGGTATTAAGAAAATGTTGTCCATCGAAAATTGGTAACATTTTGACAGTTTTAGGAAATTGCAATAGTTAAGGTTTGTACCGTGTTAGACATAAGTAAGAGAATAAAAGTGGAGTTTCATTGCTGGAAACTATAATTCTTCCCAATTACCACTGTAACCATTGTTTTTTAACCTTTCTATAGATATCCAGTCTGAAATATCTTACATTTCAGCTGTCAATCAAGTGCCTTAATATCATAAACTCTTCTGTTATGTAAAGTTTTCTTGTAGCTGCATTAGTGACAGTCATGTTAGAGATGGGGTCGGTCCGACACAGAACCCCTCTGTTCCGAAATCCGAATGATCCGTCCGAATCCAGAGTGAACGTCCGAATTTCGGGACTTCAGAACGTATTTTCTATAATTATCGAACGTTTGAGGATTATCGAAAAAATAGCCTCAAACGTTCGATAATCCTCAAAAATATGATCGGAAACTCGAAAGTAGTCTCCAATCATTTTTTCGAGGATTATCGAACCTTTGGGGCTGTTTTCGATAATCCTCAAAAATAGCCTTGAACATTCAATAATAATCTAAAATTTGTTCCATTTTTGGATTTTCGGATCTTTGTAATTTACCCGAGATCCGGAAATCCCTAAAATGGAACGAAACTGGTGAGTTTTGGCCATCTCTACTTCATGGTGGGAAATTCCTTCTCCCAATGCTCCCCCATATGGCTTACTGAGCATGCTTGCCCTCACAGAAAGTCTGGCAGGGGGCTGGGGGATAGAGATGTCTGAACTTTGCAAAATCCGGTCCGCTCGACGATCCACGAATTTTTGGAAAAAAACGAAAATCCGTGAGCGGACCTATTAAAATGCATTAAAACTAAAAAAATATTTTCGAAAATATGTATTTCACGCATTTTCGAAAATGCGTGAAATCCTCGCAATTTTGAAAATTTTCGAAAATATGTATTTTCATGCATTTTCGAAAATACGAGAAATCCTCGTAATTTCGAAAAATTTCGAAAACGCGGTTCGGAAAAGTTCGGAAGGCAGAAAACCGGAAAATCTGCCGCGGATCCAGGTTCAGAGCCGCGAACTGGGCCATCACTGCTGGGGGACTGAGGGACGGAGCTTGAGAAAAACAAGTACTGAAATGAAGTCATGCAGCAACATAAACACATCAAGTGCTGCTTACGTGGATTTATTTATAGATTGAAATGAAGCAGTTATTTTTTCAGTGTACACTACTTCATAAATATGCCCTGCCGTGTATTTTATGCATTTTTGGAAAGTCGTATGCAAATTGAAATAATGATTTTCTCTCTTCATTGCAGAACAGACTGGCATCCTATTTGCAATAAAACAGTTGAAAGTCAGATTGGGGATTTAAAGTCTGTGAGAAAAAGGTCGGCCCATTTCGATTCCATATTTATAAATGGAGATGCAGCCTATGATTTGGTTGGCAGAGAAGATGAATTTGAATTTGACTACTTACTGTGTGATGAAAAAGTGAATTTCGATTGCTCCCCAATACCAGACGAATTTAACCCATGCGAAGATATAATGGGATACACAACTCTTCGAGTCTTAATCTGGTGTATTAATATTCTAGCTATCACTGGGAACTCTGTTGTTTTAATAATACTTATAACAAGTCAGTATAAATTTACAGTACCCCGATTTCTGATGTGCAACCTTGCATTTGCGGACCTTTGCATGGGCATCTATCTTCTGCTGATCGCATCAGTGGATCTAAAGACCAAAAGCCAGTATTATAACTACGCCATTGACTGGCAAACGGGGGCTGGGTGTCATGCCGCAGGGTTCTTTACAGTATTTGCAAGTGAACTGTCCGTTTTTACCCTAACTGTTATAACTTTGGAGAGATGGCACACAATCACCTACGCTATGCAATTAGATCGCAAGGTTAAGTTTCGCCACGCCTCAATTATAATGTTGTCCGGTTGGATTTTCTCTTTTACAGTTGCTTTCCTTCCTATAGTTGGCGTTAGTAGCTACATGAAGGTCAGTATTTGTCTACCAATGGATATTGAAACTCCAATTTCACAGGCATATATTGTCTTCCTTCTTGTTCTTAATGTAGTGGCATTTTTAGTTATCTGCACGTGTTATGTTGGCATCTACCTAACCGTGAGGAACCCCAATGTCATTTCTTCCAACAGTGACACTAAGATTGCAAAGAGAATGGCGATTTTAATTTTCACCGATTTTTTGTGCATGGCACCTATTTCGTTTTTTGCCATCTCTGCTTCACTAAAGATTCCTCTGATAACAGTGTCTAACTCTAAAATACTATTGGTTCTTTTCTATCCAATAAACTCCTGCGCCAATCCTTTCTTATACGCCATTTTTACAAAGACCTTTCGTAGAGATTTTTATATTCTCATGAGCAAATTTGGTTGCTGTGAAACGCAGGCACAGATATTCAGAACCGAGACCTCATCAAGCGCACACAATCTTCATACACGAAATGGACATTTTGCTCCGGGGCCAAAACACAGCAATGGCTCAGTTTATACATTGGTTCCCCTGAATCACTAACTGTTGAGCTGTACCAAAATACCTCACGAGGTGTAAATTGTTTCGGTTTTTTGTAGTTAATTAACTTAAATTATTAAGACTTTTTTTTAAACACACTCCTTTTTATATAATTTTTTTACAGAAATAAAATTTTTAGTGGCTAATTTAATAGACTGAAAATGCGATCATTGAAGACGCCTCTTTGTTAGGCTCAATGTTTTTAACATTCATTTAAATACTTTTACATATTTTAACGGGAAGAAACATTAAATTAATATTTCGCATTCGTTGATAGAACAAGATTTTTCAGCAAGTTGAGGCAAGAAATTTCATTAATTCATTTTTACAAGGTTGTATTTCTAATTACAAAAAAAGGATGTGATCTTGTACTGATAATGGATCTATAATTTCTAGAAAAGTAATTTGTAGGAAGTTTTACATATCTGTAAATATTGTTATATGTCCACCTTATCTGGTATTGTGTTACTGCTTCTTTTGTACATGGATCAATTAAAATTTACCTTACACTAGGTGCTTCCACATCCGCAGATTAAAGCATCCTATTAAAAAAGAATGACATGCATGATTTCTCCCCAGGAGTAAATATCTTAGGACTTACAGCATAGTTAATGGTGGGGAATAGGGGTTTAATTATGTTATAAATATAAGGGCAACTCCACCTTCATAATATCCTACTTCCTACTTTGTCCTCTGTATTCATTACTGTATGCCTGCTATGCTTCTAGATGCCTCATGAAAACTGAGCAATTTAGTGACCTGTACTGAGCCTGAGCATGCTCAGAAGAGGCAGTTAGGGTATTAGCATTTAGTCATTGGCTGTGTCATCAACTGTAATTCCAGTATATAAATCAGTATATCTGTCGCCTGCAATAACTTGAGTCCGTAAGTTCCATGACTAGCAATGCCAATGTATTCAGTTAATAAAAATGTAAGTTCAAAAGTTCACATATTGTGTAAATACAAAAGAACATCAAATACTGTAGGACATTGCATTCCGCAATAATTCGATTAAAAATGCATTACAGAGTTTATAAAAATAAGGAGAATGAACTCTATAAAGACAAAAACCAGCTTCTTACTAATTCTTTTTAACATGCAACATTTCATCAGCCCTTAAAATGAAACAATGGTCAGAATTTAAACATTTAAACAGAATTAAAATATTTAATAAATAAGTGCCTAGCTTAAAAGGGCTTGTCCACCTAAGAAAAACCATACTTAACTCACTCCCAAAAACCTCAAGACCGCAATAGTAGTGTCTGCAATAGTGTAGTGTCTGCGACAAGAGGTCAGGGATGAGGAATATTATAATTTCCCTGTAAATGCTAGACCTTCTTATAACAGAAGTTATCTTGCAGTCTCATGCTGTATGTATAGCATTGCCTACAAAATGCAAGAAACAAAAAGTAATTTCTTACTCCCAGGATCCTGAGAGTAAGGGGTGGAGATATGCAAAATACTTCTTGTTTCTTAGAGCATGAGACTGCAAGATACCTTCTGTTATAAGAAGACTCTGCTCCATTTTTATGCTCAGTGGAGGGCTTTTTGCTACTTTTGGCCCACCTCTCCCTAAGCTACCTAGTTGCCTTGTCTTTTGTATGCCCAAGTCCTACCCTATAGAGCACAGGTGTCAAACTCGCAGCCCTCCAGGTGTTTGAAAATTACACCTCCCAGAATCCCCCAGGTATGCACTGCAAACAAGAAATGCCTGGAGTTGAAGTTTTCAAATGTCTGGAGGGCTGCAAGTTTGGCATCCCTTCCATAGGGCCATGAATCTGTATCTTGCACTGACGAGATCTAACAAGATCGAAACATGTCATGTCTGCAGGTCAGATGATTGGCTCTATACAATAGGGTGTATTGCATATTATTAAGCCAGCTGTTCTGGACACGTGCATTAGACAAGGGATATTAAGGAGAATTTTGCATATCTTCTCCCCTTACTCTGGGGAACCTGGGAGTAGGAATTATAATAATAAGAAGAAGAAATCACTTCTTGTTTCTTATTCATATAGCAAGAGACTGCAAGATGCCTTCTGTTATAAGAAGGTTCTGCTCCATTTTTATGCTCAGTGGAGGGCTTTTTGCTCCTTTTGGCCTACCTCTCCTTGTAAATGCTGTGATTTCAAGTAATGATTTCTCAGAATCTACAGCTCAGATTTAACATCCAATCTTTGGAGTAGCGGGCTCTTGATGTATGTAATACCCTCTTAACTGAGATATTTGATCTAGAGTCTGTCTCAGATGAAGGTGGAGAGCTTTAAAGAGACACTGATTTCACAATAGGACAAGATATACAGTATACAGGCAAACAATTGCTTGTATTAAGCTGTATATTGCATTTGTTTTAGTGTTACATTCAATTGGTTCTGGGCCATCATTTTGTCCATGTGTGGGATCTTTGGTCTAAAAATGTCTCATGCTAGTGTATCAATGAACATAACCTTTAGGAATGTTTTTTTATTGTCAAAACTAAACCTCTTTAAATATTTACAGCTGTCCTACAGTATATGGGGAAAAAAACTCCAATTAAACTACTTTACTGTCTAAGATGAATCCGACTCGTCTTAGAACTAAACAGCACCCATAGGGCTTTGGAACATTTTGTTTTGCTAAACGTAATCTGTTATTTTTACTGTTAACATTTTCTCTTTGAAAGAAGCGATTTTTATCATGGGATGGAAAGCACGGATGTATATAAAAATAATATTTATTTCAGCTTCTGATTTCCACCAGTCAAGTACTTTAAAGGAAATAATACTTCAGATTTACTGAGGCGCAATGCGTAGAGATATTATGCTCGATTGTACCCATTTTATATCTTTTCGATACAGTGACGCTGGCAATATAAGATGATTCAGAATGAGTTTATCCAAAGTAAAGCCAGCAATAGTTTCAATCCCATGTGACCTTGGGTGAATCTCATCATCTTTAGAAGGCACCAAACTTGAAATATAAGTTCTACGGAAAAGCTAATTTTCAATTATGTGAAAGAATCCCATTCCTAAAAATGCCTGTGTGTTGTGTGAAATTGTCTGTATTATACAACAATCATAGCAATAAGAGACATTCCAATCAAACGGGATTCGACAGTCAGTAGACCTGAACATTATAATTTCATTGAGGCAACTGCATGGACTGTATTTCTGCTGTAAATATTCATCACAAAATATCACTGCTCTTGAAAATGAAGTGAACTCTGACAGTACGGGCAATGCTTTCCCCATCGAGAAACGATTGCTGGAAGTACAGTACAGTATCTCTGCACATATTCTACACTCTTCCATCCCTTTTACCGGACTTTTCTTATTTTCAAAGAATTGCATGTAAAATATTCCTATAATATATTGTAGTTTTTCAAAACATATTTTGTACACATCTTTCACTGTCAAAATAGCTCCACAAATGACAGCATTCCAATTACACACAGCTCTTTTTGTCCCCTTCTTATAACCTTCCCACAAGCAAACCTTCGAAATGCTCTCCACGACAGAATTCTGGTGTACCTAATGTTTCAGTTTTGTCCAGAATCTTCTGATATGTAAGGTCCCGTGAGATAGGCACTCTGGCCTTTTGTATTAAAATGTTATCTTTTGTGCATTTCTTGTTTATCCCCCGGGTAAGGTGTAGTGTTATAGAAAATATTTATGCTTGGCAAATAAAATATGAAACTAATAAGGTGCATTTTGACTTTCAGTGGGTTATAAGACTGAAATGTATTTTGTAATAATAAAAACAATGAGGCAGGCAAGCATTAATCAGACATTTACTATTTATTTATTTAATTAATTTTATCTATTAACCAATTCTACACGTCTCAGTGACGTTACTTGGAATCAATGGACCCCCCAGCAAAACTATGATGAGGAAGGGGGCACACTATTTCCCCCCCCCGAAACGTTGTGATGTGTGGTCACTAATAAATATATTATTATTTGGAGTGCGACCCTCTACGTTGTTTTCTTCCAAAACTATGATGAGCCCTGCAGTTAATGTATCCCCATTCCCAATCTTAAATTATTGAGAGCCCTACAGTTAATGCCCCATACCCTGCTTGTTGAGCTCCGACATGCTCAGTTTGATTCATCCACGAAGAGAGGGAGGAATTCAACAGTCAACTACCTTGTATCTTTCTGAGCAAAATCTGAAAGTAATTAGAGGGCTTTCAGTAGTGATGATTTTATTAACTATTGACACACTGATGTATGTTTAATTGGGAATTAAAGTGAAAGACAAGTCGTCCATCATTTTAATCAAATGTCAACCAATTTGATGTTTCATTCACATTAAAAATCCATTGGAATTTTCACAAAAGGGGTTAAAGATTAAATGTATACACATATGGCTAATGGTTTAAATTCCTGGATTTTTCCGTGCCTTTGATTTTATAATGCAATTTTTCAAAATAAAGGTAGTTAGTAAAATTCTCAGTGGTGCACTAGGAACAGGCTTCAATAGGTATGTGGAATCTATAGTGAATCAAAGTTCAGCTTTGAGAAGATGACCAGCAAATGAGCAATACATAGTATATATATATATATATATATATATATATATATATATATATATATACCGTGGATGCTATTGATACGAAAATCCGACTGAATTGTAATTTTTTGGATTTTTTATAGCGTTTTTGATTTTTCTAAGAAAAGTTTTGGGAAACCAATCTGTTGGATCCGCCGATTTTCGAAACCGACAATACCAAATTGTAACCAGGTTCACTTAAAAACCGTGATTCATCACTATAAAATAACTCTGCCACAGAAAACTACCACTAATTATCGGTATGTTACAGTCACGGTTCGGATGGTAAAAGGATCGGTATTTACCAGTAACAATCCTTTATGACTTTTGGCTAGAGGTTCAAGATAGAATTCAATGGTTGAAACTGAAATTCTGCATTGAAACTGAAATTCTGCATCAAAACTACGAAACTTTGGGGACTGATACAATAAAACATGAAAACCAATCAGATGTTATATAACTGTAGTTACCCAGTAAAAATCCTTCAACTGATTGGCCACAGCATGGGAGAAGTTTTGCACTTCTGGTTGCATCAACCCCTTTGTAGTTTCTTCCAATTTCCATGACTAAACAGGTAAGATATATTCTTAGTTCTGGTTATTAAAGGACAATTACACTTACCTCCCTCCTGCTCCTTTTCCTCCATAGCTGCACCCTAGGAAAAGGACAACTAAAGGCTCCATATATGTTTTGATAAATGTACAGACAATGCTGTCCCTGGTTAATGTCTAATTTTTGAAATGATTATTGTTTTGATGATAATTTCATTGTTAGGTGTCCTCTGGCACAAATGTAGTTCCATAGTTGTAACAGGTCCTGCAATTAACAGTTGTTAATCTGCTTATTTCATTAAATCTGAAATGTACATGACAGCTGGGATACATTTCATGCCCTTAAAGCCAATTGATGCTAGGAAAATTAACAGCATGGACGGCTACTGTAATTATAAAAAATGAATAGCCAATTTGCTGAGCTGAATGTCTGCTGAGCATCCCCTCAGTGATGGGGTTCTTCCGGTGTAGGTAGTCATGGTTAAAGCATGATAAGGAAGTATGGAGGACCCTCTATTTAAAAGTTTATATAAATATGGAATAAAATACAAAAATGATGACAGGTCTCTTATGTATATATTCAAGGATAAGTACTGATCCCATTCTGGCAGAGTAAGCTGGTCCCTCCCTCCATGCAGTCAATCAAGACAACTGACATCACAACCAATGATTGACTGCTGTCCTCTGCACATGCTCAAGTTTACAAAAAGCTCATTGAGGTAGATACTTTTGCCAGAAACGATTAGAACTTATCATTAAATTTCTGGTTACAAATACATGTAATAAACTGGTATAAATGGCAGTTGGGGTTGTGGGCAGATAACTGACAAGTCACCAGTTTTTTTTGTTTTAAGGGTTGACATGCCCTTTAAATAATGATAACTTAATAACAATATTCAAATAGTGATCCTTAAATAAGAATACCAATCTATAGCAATGTATATAGCAATAAAGATCTGCATTTTACAATGAGAGGCATTTAAGGATACCCTTGCTTTATAACTACTGCTGATGTATCCCTGTTTGCTAAGATAATTATCTACTGAGCTGTGGCATTATGGGTGTACCTACTCTGAGGCTAAAGTAAAATTGTCTTGCAAAAGCAGTTAAATTCAGATTATCCGGGCTAAATACTCTGGACACGCAATACCTTCATTCAAGGAAAAGAAAAAAGAACTGTCTATATGTATTGTTTGTATTCAATGAACAGTGTGTGTCCATATAAAAGCTGGGCCTTGAGGATATTGTATTATAGATATATTTATTTTTTCTACCACCTCGCTATACACCCTGGAAAACCAGCCTGATGTGGATGAATGTTGGCAGTGGTGTCAATAACCATTTATCATGATAAGTACTTTGGATCCCTGCAGAATTTCGCTCAGTGCTTTTTGGAATGGAAACCTGAAATACCATCCCACTAAAAAATGTTCATCAAGGCGCTCTTAAGAGCAGCTCTGCGAATTCAAGGTAAACGGAATCAATCAACGAAATAAAATGTGCCACATGAAGAAAAATGAATAACCATCTGCTGTTCATCTCAATTAAATTATATACATTATAATATATCATCCGATTTCTAATGATTTTACCGTAATTATGTCGGTAGATGGGTGTCATACTCACAACAAATTAAGGGCACTGATGGGCGAGGTAACCTAATTCAATGTAAGGACAAGCTGCATGCTAATTAGCAATAGATTTAAGCAATTTAGGAATGTTAGCGTATAATTAAATAGCTATTGATCATCTCATAAACATCCTTTGCAGGGAAATGCTGTCAAAATCCAAAGTCTTTTACATGGCTCATGTTATTTTGTTTTTTACTGGGAACATTATGACTCTAGAGGACTGAATTAATGTCCAGCTAATCAAAATGATTGAGTTTTAGGTCACAAATTAAATTTCACCCTTAAATGTGAGCAACCATCCAGGAGGACCGAATCATAGCTGCTAGCTAAAGAGTATCGACTGAAGTCTTGTAGAAGATTATAAAAATACATCTCTACAGTCAAGACAAACGTTCAATGGCAGCAGAGATTTCTCAATGTGGCTCTTTTTAGAGTTTTTACTATTAATAAAAGCAAATTAGAGATGGGTAATAAAATACATTAGAAACGTTTTTCTCTGTAAAGAAGCCTGATCGCCTAGGGAATAAAACGTATAAAGTTTCCCTTTATACTTGATCAACCTAGATTATCTTGACAGCTTGTTTCCTATCCTTGCCATTGATTGAAGGAAAGAAAAAAAATATTCTTATTTTCAAAATATCCTCTGCACGATTAACATTTATTACACATGTACTACTTGATACTGTATACACAAAATGATATGAGGTCTACTTTAGCAACAATGGACATTAAACCGGATTGGGGGAGAAAAGGGTGGGAAAGATAGGGCAGACAGCATATTTAGAAAAGAGTGGCAGATTAGATAGGTTAAAGTAGAAAAGGCATATTGGGAAGTGAAGGGGCGGGTATAGTAAGGCAGAGCAAATGGATAGGGATCATATTGTAATAAGGAGACAGGTTGGATGAAGGAGAAGAATGAATGGACATGAAGGGGGCAGATTGAAAGGTGAACAGGCATATTGAAAGAAAGTCAGCACACAGATGCTGGCTTTCTTCCAGATAGCGTCAGTCAGCCAAAGACTGAATTTTCTGTCCTGCGCGCCTCCTCTGTAAAAGTTATCTGGTGGCCTGGCTGGCAATATACATCATTGCCTGTTTTTCCCATTTGGGGAGATTAAGTTTCTGAGCTCAGCTGCAATTTGTAGGATGGCAGTGCCTGGGGATGTATGGATAACCTGCCATGGTTGCCTCTCCAGGGACAAGTGTGGGCTTGGCTAAATTAAATTTCCTGGGAAAACAGCTAGATGGCCAGAGCTGTCTCCAGAGGAGGACCTGTCTTAGAAGCAGGTTGATAGGCAGACCAACTGGCAAACTGTCTGTTATAAAGACTGGTGTTATGACTTGAAAACTGAATGGTGGAATAGCTGACAAATTATTTAGCAAAGAGGTGGGAAAACTGTCTGTCACATTGGCTGATGGAATGGCTGGAATAACGACTAGTGGGATGGATGAAAAGTGGCTGTCAGACAATATGGTAAAAAGTATGGAAAGTTGGCATATAGGCTGTTGGGATGGCTGACAGACTTTGGATGGCTGTGAAAAATAAACTGGCTGGTGTGGTGGCTGGAAATGTTGTTGGTCATAAAACTGGCAAATTGATAAATAAACAGGCATATGACTTCCTGGTATGATGGCTGAAAGACTTGTTGGGGTAGCTATTAAATCGGGCTACAACCCGAATGCAAGTTCAACCCATCTTTTTAGACTTTTAGGACTTCCCGAAAGTTCATAGTTCAGGCTTTCCGAAGTTGCAGACCTATTTTCAAAAAATTATCCAGTAGTACTCCAGGGTAAAAGGGGAGTAAGATGATGCCATTCTGCAGTTCTCTTGGGCAGAGCCTTCTATACTATTGTATCACAGTATTGCCTTAAAGGGACTGTCCACCCCTCTTTTGAAAAAATTATATAATGTAGATAACCCCCCAAAACCTTAACTTCGTTTTAGTAAAAATTTACAAATCAGCTCCCACTCAGAGTTATTATACTCACAAGCTCCTCACTCCACCGCCGCTTCCGGGTTCTTCTCCCAGTCTCCACTGTGGCTGCTCTGTTTTTTTCGTGTTCTTGAGCAGCTGGGAATGGCAGTCAGTGATTGGCCGTGACGTCACAGTCAGGGCGACACTGACTGCCTTACCCGGAATAGCAGAGCCGCGGCGGTGGAGCGAGGAGGAGCATGTAAGTATAATATCTCTGTGTGGGAGCAGATTTCTAACTTTTTACTAAAACGAAGTTAAGGTTTTGGGGGATTATCTACATTATATCAGTTTGTGAAAAGAGGGGTGGACAGTCCCTTTAAATTAACTCATCAATTTCCCCCTGTATGCAATATGTTTCACTGTACTACCCTTGTATGTTATGTACTATCCTTGTATGATTATGTAATTGCAAAGTGCCACGGAAAATGTTGGCACTATAAATAATAATAATTATAACAATAAAAATAATGTTATTGTAAAGCGCTATGGAAGATGGCGCTATTTAATCTGCAAAAATAATAATAATGATAATAATTTCATTAGTAATAATAAGAATAATAATAGTAATATTAATAATACCAATAATACTAATAACAATAGTAATAATAAGAATAATTATAACAACAACAGTAGTAATACTAATAATAACAACAATAGTAATAATAATAATACCATTAGTTATAATAACAATAACACTAATAATAATAATAATAACAATAATAATAATAATAATAACAATAAGAATAATAATAACAATAAGAATAACAATAGTAATAACAATAATAATAATAGTAATAATAATAATAATAAGAAGAAGAATGAAAAGTATGAATGAAAAGTATGATGTAATAGGTATAGCAGAAATGTGGTTGAACAGTTCTCACAACTGGGCTGTAAATTTAGAAGGATACGCCTTGTTTAGGCAGGACAGAGAAAAAAGGAAAGGGGGAGGAGTATGTGTTTATGTTAAAAAAGAATTGAAGCCAAATTTAAAAGAAGAGATAACTGGCGATATGGAGGCAATATGGGGGAAATTAGGCAACAGGAAAGGGGGAAATGTCATTGTTGGTGTCTGCTATAAGCCGCCAAATGCTAGCAGAGAGGAAGTGAGTCAGCTTCATATGCAGTTGGCAAGGGCTGCAAGTTTGGGGAGTGTGCTTATTATGGGGGACTTCAATTACCCTGACATTGATTGGTGTAGTGGAACTGCCAACACAGAGAAAGGCAATGAGTTCCTGAATGTGCTGCAGGATAATTTTCCCTCACAGGTGGTTGAGATTCCTACTAGAAAAGGAGCTCCGTTGGATCTGGTAATATCTAACATCATGTAGAGGTAACTGGAGGCTTAGGGAATAGTGACCATGAAATAGTGTCGTTTGAACTTTGTTATCGAAAGGAAATGTGCGCTGGGTTAACAGACTTTCGGGAAGGCAAATTTTCCCCCGTTAAGTAGCTCTTCAGAATGTCAACTGGGATAATGTATTATCAGGTAAAGGTACTGAACAGAAGTGGACTGTGTTCAAGGGGATTTTAAGCCAGTTCACATCTAAATTTATACCCTTGGGAAATAAATGTTAAAAAAATAAATCCGCACCCATGTGGCTGAATTCTGATGTAAAGAGGCAAATGGAAAGGAAGAAAAAGGCATTTAAAACCTTTAAGGCAGAGGGAACGGAAAGGGCCTTTAGGGATTATAAAAACTGTAACAAGGAGTGTAAGAAAGCAATCAAACTAGCTAAAATTAATAATGAAGTTAGGATAGCTGAAGAAAGCATCACTAAGCCCAATTTTTTTTTTAAGTATATTAATAGTAAAAAGATGAGGACTGAGAATGTGGCACCATTAATTAATGGGGATAAGTTTGTGACGAACAGGAGTGCAATGTAAAACCCCATAGACACTATCTGAAAATTTCACTCTCAATTTTTGAATTACCTCACTTTACCGGCATGACAAGCAGTATGGCAGCTCCCACATTGTTTAACTGTCAGGCAGTCACGGGGTTAAATTCCTGCCTGCTCCAGTTGTACATTTTGAGCTTACTTCCCCATAAGCGATCTAATGTAGTTAATGATTGTTTGGTGTTTGTAATAGCAAATTCCATTGGTTTTATTGTATAGGAACCTTCTGTTTTCTTCCTCTTGTATTTGCTTTGCCATATGGTTCAAGTGCCATAAACACAAAAGGACAATGTCCTTCCTTGCTTGCATGTCGTAAAGCCAGCAGGTGCCTGATGGGGTGGACAATTTGACCCTTGTTTCAACTCTAATAGGAGATTATAACACCAGGTTTTTAATAATCGCCATAACTTGGCTGGTGAAGCAACTGCCATAGCGGTACCATCCAAACTGGATTCTGGGAGACGAGAGAATCCCATGGGACCCAAACACCATCACTCTAGGACTTAGGGTATCCCAGAAACCCACTTTAAACCGTTATACAAATATAAATATGTTACACAAGTCATGTTTGGTCTTGTTAGTTGTGTAAATTCATGAGGGTGATTAATATTAGGGTATAAAAATGTAAGATGTTTATTATTCAAGGTATGGGAACTGACAGCATTGTTAGTTTTTGAGTGGCCCATACTGAGGGTAATAAAGTTTTGGACATACCCCTAGCCCAACCTACACTTGTAGGTGATTGGCTAAGAAAGCTTGGGTACCATCCTGTGTCAGGGGTAGATAAGGACATACACAACAATGGAAAGCAGTTCGTCATAACATCTTAAGAAACATCTAGCCAACCGGATGGACAATATATTGGCTTTCTTCAAGAACTATCATTTGGACTTTGACACTTTTTCCACATTCGGATTTTCCAGGACCAGAATCTGCTCACGGACTATCAGATGCCATTTATCCCTAAGTATTCTTTCTTTTACCCCATTCTACCCTCACTTGTGTGTTAAAATGTTTATGTTCAGTAACTTAATTTAGTTTTTCTGTATATTTTGTTATGCACTCATTTGTCAACTTTTAATAAATGATACAAAATCGTTTATAGACTAATTGTCTTATTCTGAGTATATCCCAAAACAAACTTGTGTCTCTGAAGTATGCTACTATATATACTAAGTATTGTTTAGGTATATAGATAACTGTATAGAGTAATAGGGTTGATTAACCCTTTTCTTGCAGGATTGTGATAGTTAGGGGGTGTGGATAACCCCATAGATATATTTAGTAGGTCCTTCCCCTATTTTTAGGAAGGTGGTGGCAGCGAGTATATTGATATTAAATAATATTAATTGTATGCTATATTGCTTTGTTCACTAAAACCCTCCTGGTCCGTTCTGTATCATCCGCCTGTTGGTTGCTTGGAGTGCGTTTTCCAGTAACTGATAGGTGGATGGGCGTTGCGGCTTGGAGGGTTTGTGACAAAGTTAGTTACGGAGGATGGCGATAAAGCAAATGTCTTGAATATTTTTTTTCCCTCTGTATACACTATAGAAGATCCAAGTACAGATATCCTAGAGTATAGTAGAAATAATGGTGCGTGATTAACCGAGGATATGGTACAGAAAGAACTAAATAAGGTTAATATTAATAAATCTCCTGGACCGGATAAAATACATCCTCAGGTACTTAGGGAGCTAAGTTCAGTTTTATCTAGGCCATTGTTTCTTATTTTTGCAGATTCCCTTATGTCCGGTGGTGTGCCTCTGGATTGTAAAAAGGCTGAAGTTATTCCAATATTCAAAAAGGGTAGTCATTTACAGCCGGGTAATTACAGGCCTGTTAGTTTAACAGGGAAGATACTGGAAAGTTTAATAAAGGAACATGTTCTATGTTCTTTCAAGGACTGACATTATAAGTAGTAACCAGCATGGATTTAGGAGGAATAGATCTTGTCAAACTAACATGCTTGGCTTTTATGAGGAAGTAAGTAGAAATTTAGGCATAGCAGTAGATGAAGTTTCCTTGGATTTTGCAAAGGCTTTTGATACAGTCCCCCATTGGCGACTAATGTATAAGCTGAGGTCTGTTGGTCTGGGGAGGCTTATTTGTACATGGATAGAAAATTGGTTAATGAATAGGATACAGAGAGTAGTTGTTAATGGGGCTTCATTATTATGGACTAAAGTTCTAAGTGGGGTGCCACAGGGTTGGGGTTGGGGCCGCTTCTATTTAATCTATTTATTAATGATTTGGAAGTGGCTATTGTCAGCAAGGTTTCTGTGTTTGCTGACGACACAAAACTTTGTCGACCATTAAAAATTTCAGAGGATGTGCAATCATTACAGGGGGATCTAGACAGATTGTCACATTGGGCTGCTAAGTGGCAGATGAAATTCAATGTTGATAAATGTAAGGTGATGCATTTTGGACTTAAAAATTCTTGTGATGCTTATGCTATAAATGGCTCTGTGTTAAGTGAATCCCTGTTGGAAAGGGATCTTGGAGTTTTGGTGGATAACAAACTTAAAGGTAGCAAGCAGTGCCATGCGGCAACAGCCAGAGCCAGCAGGGTATTGTCTTGTATAAAGAGAGGTATGGATTCAAGGGAGGAAAATGTTATTCTCCCACTTTACAACACAAGTATTGGTAAGGCCTCATTTGGAATATGCAGTGCCATTTTGGTTGGACCTCTGGAAACCAACCAAATCGAAGCTTATCTAATATTATAAAACTATTGTACTGCATTCCCAACAGCCTATTCTGAAAAGGGTATCAATGAACCAGTTAAGTGAGTTCTGAGCATTATTCTACAAAATGTAATTGCTGGCGGAAGCAAGAATTGAAAATACTATAGATTTTTGCACATGTACAGTATTGTACATTTAAATCTGTAAATTTGCAGGTTTTCTTGCTCTTTACATGCAGCTTACATTTCCGTGTCAATAGCTAAATTTACGATCCAGGGAAAATTTCATGGGAACAAGAGGGCCTTCAAATGGAAAGCAATGGAATGCATGTTATCTGCAGTTCTATTTATTGAGCACATCTCGCATGTTCAAGGTCACTGTGACCTACTGAGACAATTTCTAGGATGATTTTTACAGTTAAGTCTATAACTACATACAGTATGTATTAGTCCAAAAGAAAAAGAAAACACACAATGCAACATTGTATCTACACAGGTGGCCCAACTTCAGCTCGGTAGAGTAGTCAATTATGATTCATTTCCATTAGTTAGTTAAATAGGTTTTAAAGGGAACTGAAGCTAAATTGTAAATGAGCCTGGTTGGAGTCTCATTCTCATATTTTTGGACTTTTACCCTATAGATTTGTTGAGAGCTGCAAAAAAAATCTGTCCCATCTTATCACCTCTACTAAAAATGTGTTATATTCAGCATATATGGACTAGACTAACAGCCTCATCCAGTATGGCATTCCATGGGTTAATAACAATTTAGGACAATTGTGTAAGGCTATTTTCACATGAATGGCACACGGCTGGTTTTTTTTTACAGATTCTACATTATCTTTCTTTCTTTCACATTGGAACTGTGATAGTATCAACTGTGAGGGTTACTTTGTAGGTTGGGGTGGACATTTTTTTTAAACTCTAAGCAGTTTAACTCACAAACAGCCTTTTAGGATGTCTTAATGGCTGTGGAGGAAACCAGAGGACACCCACTCAAGCACAAAGAAAACATACAAACTTCTTGCAGATGTAGCCAAACGTAATCAGAGAAATTATGTATCAATTTTTACGTGGAGGTCTGGCCATCAATGGACTTTCATAGGAATCTCTTTCATATACAAAATGGAAAAAGATACACTGCTCCAAAAAGAAGTAAAGATGATCTAAATATACATATATAATGTATAAATATACAGTATATATATCTACAGCGAAAGGGGTGGAACCCACCTCTTAATTATTAATAGTATGCCATTAAAAAAGAAATGTAACATTTTTTTGACAAAGATAATAAAATCCTCATCTTTTTGATATTTTTTTGTTATTTTCTCCATACTATTTGGTTGATAGCATTAATTTTTTTTTAGCTTGTCTTGAAGGAGGAACCACATTGCGGCAATAATGTTTTCCCAGCAGGGATATTTCTTTTCTCCTTTTCCAACAACCAAAAGCTCAACATGAAACAACATTTACCATTCTCTTTTGACAAATAAATGTGGAAGTATTTGGTTTTCTTTATAAATAGAGATAACTGTCATGATGACACAAGGAAAAGTGTGTGACCCAGCAGGACTTAACTTACAATGATAGGCTACGTAGATGTTCTCCCCAAATGACCTAAATAGCATCCCAATGAGGCATGACTGAGCCAATGAGAAGGTACTAGTAAAAAAAAAAAAAAAAAGCCTTGACTTTTCTTGCAAGTCTACTTATTTATTGAACGTTGGATTTGAAAGGTTTATTGTAAAATGTAGAAACTGCTGGCAATAGACTTTATCTTAAAATAGATTAACTAAATATTATTTAACCTTTAAAAAATTAGGCTCTAAAAGAGCATTTTCACCTACCACATAAAATATAATTACCTTCCCAACCTCTAAAAATCTCAAAACCACAATAGTAGCTTCTCTTACTGCCATTCCTAAACTGAGAAATTTCATCTGGAGTCAGCCATTTTATTTCCAAAATATTGTCACCTCCTTTTAAAGCTGTATGAGCTTGTTATGAGCTCACACATGCACAGATGGGTGGCGCGGTATACAGAGGTCATTTATTAGCCATAACACCATCCTTCACAGCCGTACCCAGAAGAAGGTTACAAACTCTGGATTAAATATCTCCATTCAGGAACACTGGTAAGGTAAGCTGCTCAAAGTGTTCAGGGTGGGGAAGGTTAGTATGATTTTTCATGTGAAAGCTAGACATGACCTTTAATTTTATTTTTATTTGATAGTGTCTGCTTGAAATGTCATTGCGCAATTAAAAAAGCTTTATATGATCAGAGAGAAAATATGACAAAGACTCCCACATGTTCTCCTAATGAAATGACTTGGTGACCGTTTCCTTTTTTGATTGCAAGACCAACCTGACTGATTTACTAGTTGGATAAAATGTGCTTCAATTGAAATTTGTTACCTAAGTATGTAGCGCCACCTAGAGTAACATTTTAATGCTCAGTGGACACTCAACTCAGCAACTTCACAGTCGGGTACAATTGGAACAGTGACTTTAGCCTATCAGACTTGAATCTTGACTATTGTCCTATCGGCATTTCTCTTCCTATCTCTTGTCCCATCTCTATTGGTTCCACATCCCTTTAGATTCTCCTCTGACCATTTCCTCTCTGCCCATTATAGTGCTTAGTTTACTATCTTGCTTGTCATGTGATTTTGGATTGTTTCTAGCTACCATAACCTTGATCTTGAGCCACTCGTCCTGCCTGTCCTGACTACCTCTCTGTCTCTACCCTCTTGCCTGGCTGGTTTTTCTCCCTTGTATGACCTTTAGCTCTGACTTTAGCCTAACCTTCCTCTAGCCAAATCTAGTCTGTACCTTGTAATTTCTGGATGCCATCTTCTCTCTCCCTAGCTGGTCTTGTGCCCGCTGCTGTCTGTTTCACTCCAGACTTCTCGAGTATTCCCAACCTCCACTCAGACACCTCAGGCATCCTAAATCCAGGAGCCACCATGCTTGGTGGCTCCGGGATTGTCTATTGGTAAGGTGGCTGGTTGTATATTGTAGTATCAGGGCTGAAGGAATGCTCAGGGATCTGGAGCTTTACACATAAACTACAAAATATTTTATAACGTTGCTCTCTGCACATTTAGCACAATTTGTTTCTTTAGTTATCCCTTTAAACAACTACCTAAAAATGTATAGACCAGGACACAATGTATTTATGCAAGTGATTTTATATTGTTCATTTCAATCTTCGAAGTTATATTTCTTTTAGCCTACAAGCTGAAGGATGCAATAATTGCAAGTTCTCTGTGTTGGCAGTATTGTAAAAATGTTCTGAAATCAGACCTATCATTAAAAGCACTGGGAGTCAGTAACTTGCTGGTTTTATTTTCCTGCTGAATTAAGTGGGGATTTTTATTTTTAAGGTTTAAGTGGCTGGTTCTTAGATCTGTGTATCAAAAATATGTTTAGTTTGAAAGTGAAGCAGAACATTTTATTCCATGGTTACAAGTTGACTAAGTGTCGCTTTTAGAACTTGCCCTGCAGGAATTTTTTTTAGGAGAGGAATATTACAAAATAAGAGCAAAAATAATCTTATTTTTAATTTCCTTAATATGTTTTTTTATTGTATTACTTGTTTGCAGAAAGTGCAGGTTTAAATCAAACCCACATCACAGCTAATTGTTTCAAAACAAACCTGATTTCGATAAGGAACGGCCAGTTCCGAAAAAAAACACAGATTTTTCAAAATTTTAGGAACTCTAAACTTCCGTGCTAAAATCGAAAATTCCTATAAAATAATCTAAAGCGACTATAAAAATATCGGCAATTCCTATAAAATAATGAAAAATTCTTATGCTATTCCTATGCCATCGAATATCAACCGCCATTTAAAATACTGATACTGTACTGTATATTGCAACAGTTGTATGCTCGCCGTATGGTATTAATAGGTAACTCCAGCCTCAAAAAAAGTTGTATATTCCAAAGGATTGCCCCAAAAACAAAAAGTTGTGCTTTATTATTACCTATGATCTGAGGCTCCCATGGTGAGTTATTAGAACTTACAGAACAAGGATTCCTATCCGTAAGTCCCTCCTGTTATGTTTCTGCTGCAAGCTGGTCAGAAGAAGAGTGCACTCACAACTGCTTGATCAGTGATATCTTTCAGCCATTGACCATGACTTTACTGTTGCATGACTGACAGATATTACCCTGAAGAGCAGAAAAGACTGGCAGGGTTTCCTTGTTCTGTATGTTCTGACAACTCACTGTAGGAGCGTCAGATGAAGGCAAGAATAAAATTCAACTGGGGTTTTGAGGGGTAATCCTCTGAAATCTTCAAAGTTTTTTTGAGACTATAGTTATCCTCTAAATCCTTTAGTATTTGTACTAAATATTATTTTTCTTGTACTGTTAAGTACAAATGAAAAGTACAGAGTTAAAGCAATTTATTGATCTGCCTGAAATTCTTTATAGAAGTCAGGCTGAATCCAATGTAAAACTACAACACTTGTGGACTGCATAAACTTTCACTCATTAGCTACTGTAATTTACTCAGTTTCACCATAACGCTGATTGATTTGCTCTCATGCAAACAGAATAGGAGAAGGTCCTTCAAAGATACAGTGAAATTCATAAAGGTACAGACCTGGACTTTAGGCTTTTTGCCCTGTAAGACTCTGTAACACGTTCTTTATTGTCCTCCCCATGTTTAAAGGGTCATTTTTAGATTTTTAATAATAAAAAAATTCAAAACAACAATCGGCAAGGCCAATATTTGTTTCCGATCACGTTGAAGGCTGCACTCTCGGCTGTGTTTATAGATACATCTAATCACTTGGCAAATCTGATCAAAATGAAAGCGCTTAAACACCTTTTCATGCCATGAAAAAACTCCAGACATTTATCCTCCACCATGGAACTTTACAGTTGTCACATCGCATTCATTTAACCTAGAGGAATCCACCAAATTGCCAGACAGAGAAGTAAGATTTATTACTCGAGAAAAGACATTTTCACACCTTAAGAAGCTGGTGGTGATGTTTTAACTCATTCCTAGCTGACAATTAGAATTGTGTATGATGATCCGAGGCTTGGGTGCAACTAGTCAATTTTAGAAGCTCAGTTCATTGACAATAAATAGTTGTTTTGCTACAAACATATAGAGAGAAAACCTCTTGTTACACTTTGAGGTCTTGTTTGACTTATTGCTTTGTGGTTAAGCTGTTGGTGATAACAAACCTATTACACAGTTGACTTAGTAGATATTGAAAAGTAGAAATTGGACAGATAGACAAAAAGAATCTATTCTTCAGGATAACCCATTTTACTGCAAAGAAATGTTAAATATTACAAATCTACTAACAATCTGTGTGTTGTAAGGAACTCCATACCACCTTACTCTTATGGTCCAAAAGTAACTTTATGTGGTCTAGCATTAACCCAACAAAGTCCTGTTCATGTTTGCTGTAAATTTTGCTGCCTCCACCTACAACTTCAAGCATGCACCACACTCAAGATCAATACAAGGTCAAGTATGCACAGGACAACCTTCTTTAGGGTCCCCAGTAACTCATTGGCCATGATGTGAGCACCATAACCATGATTGACTGCAGAGGCAGTAAGATGCTGTAGGACTTGCTGGGGGGTTTTATAGGCCAGCTAGCCTATATTATTCACGCAATGCTGAATAATAATGGTGCTCTGACGTTTAAGAGTGGAACCTTTGTGGCTTTCTTAAAGGATAATTATACTCTAAAAATTAACTGTTTAAAAATGTAAAGTACCTGGGGTAGGAAGGTAGGATTTATTATCCCTACCTCCCAATATCATTTTGTTGAGGAGCTACAGCACATACAGTTTTCATTCGCCAGGTTAGTCCTGGACTATTTCTGTATTAAAAATAGTGCTGAAGCCAGGAGGAAGACTGGCAGAATTAGTTTTCTTTGGGCTGATGATCCTCACAGAAACAATATTGGGAGGTAGGAATTATCAATCCTATATCCCTGTCCCAAGTACTTTTCATTTTAACTGTTTTTAAATAAACTTTATACACACAATAGTTATCCTTTAATATTACTACAAGGAGAAAAGGTTTGGTAAATTTGTAATATTGGCATGGACGGGAACTTTAATGACATTGCATGGTTATATGATTCATTTTATACACCTGATCTCAGACATCCTCATTTTTTATTTTAATTGGCACTTTGTGAGCAATGAGTCAGTGGGAAAAGTTTTGGGAAAAACTTCCCCTTTAACCTGTCTAACATGCATGGACCAGCTACTGCATGTTCATAACATAAAGAAAAACCGCCTGAAAGTAAGAAAATAATTGGAGAAAAGTTTCTGTATAAATGTCATTGTCTTTGAACTACGGTTGATTGATTAGCTTGTTATGGTTTCGTAAAAAAAAGAAAAACACTGGTAGACCTGGTTAAATAGTTTAGAATCCCTGATTACTGTTTTCATAAGGAATTAACAGAATTGCTTTGGAACGTTCTCATTTATAATTAATGCGTGGAATTTGATGCTCTTTATTTCCTTTTTATTGTGAATCTGTAACAAAATTTGTAACCACGGGGATTAATAGAAATCAAATAGAAAAAAAAATCTTTGGGTTTTTTTGCATCTTTTTTGTTTTTCTAACAATACTAAACAACTTTATTTATTTTGTAAGGTCTTAAAAAAAAATAAAAACCTGATTGCTATGCAAAGGAAAACGGTGACCTTGCTGTGCTTTTAGCTGATATATTTCTAAAATTGCTTTCTTTTCCATGGTAACCCGTTTTTCTATCTGTCTCTCTGTTCTAGGATACATGTCATTTACTATCTTTTCAGAAGCCTTTTGTTCTATCCAGAATAACATCACATCTCAAACTGTTATGAGTGGGTCAATTAAAACAACTTATTCAAAGAAGCTTAGATGCAAAATTATTTAATTGACTTAAGAATAAAATTCCCAAGGTAGTGGCATTGAGTGCATTGCGTATGTACAGCCATTGAATAAAATGTCTATAGGTTAGGTAGAATAGTTATAGACATATAGATAGACAGATAGATAGATAGATAGATAGATAGATAGATAGATAGATAGATAGATAGATAGATAGACATATAGATAGATAGACAGACAGAGAGACAGATAGATAGATTGATATATAGATAGATAGATAGATAGATAGATGATAAATAGATAGATAGACAGATAGATAGATAGATAGATAGATAGATAGACATATAGATAGATAGACAGACAGACAGACAGATAGATAGATTGATAGATAGATAGATAGATAGATAGATAGATAGATAGACAGATAGATAGATAGATAGATAGATAGATAGTTTCAAGGAGAACTAAAGTGCATAAAAAGTTTTTTTCAAAAACAGTTAAAATAAAAAGTACATGGGAAGGGAGGTCAATAATTGTTGACCAAAAGGTTAACAAGCAGACTCTTTATATAGGGGTTGGGTGTCCTGTTTGGAGATCTATCAAGCATGTGTACATAGCGTTAGATAGATAGATAGATAGATAGATGGCAACATGCATAGATAGATAGACAAATTAATAGATAGAAAGAACTAGAGATACTGTAGATAAGACCAGCAAAAATAACCAAGGTATCACCAAGGCTACCCAATTTTGATGGGCCTTCACCGGAAGCATTTGTCCCATAGTGTGCATGGCATGGACAGTCTGTAGCAAGACTTAGAGGTCCCTGGGTGGGCTCTGGAAAAGCCCAACCATCGTTCCTGTCCTGGCCCCTAGAAAGTTCAGAGGCATGATCCAGTAAAGGTCGATATAGTTGGTGCTGACATTCATGGTTAGTTTTCCAATGCAGTACAGTGCAAAATAAAAAGTTACGCTATACAAAGTATGAAAGAAACTGTTACTCAATATACTACTATACAACATACATATCATTGTGTGGTTTACACTAGTTCAGGAAGAATTTGTCATCCTCACCCTCGTCACTAGTTATCATCTACACGTACGTGTTATTTTTTTGTCGCTTTCTATTAGTTTATTTTAATGCTGATCACAAAATTCTTCCCATCACCACATAAAGAAAACCTAAAAATAACAACAATTCATTTCTTTTTCAGCATCTGTCTTTTCATTTCTATTATTAGGAAAATTTCCTTGACCCTATCCACTTCTGTACACAGAAAATTAAAACCGCTCCACGGAAAGTAAAGCTCAGAGATGTGCGACGATACATCAATATACAACGTTGCTGAACAATGAGGAATTCGTTTTTCGCAGCTGCAAGGTTACTGAGAAAGAAACAGTAATTTTCCACAAAATGACAAAAAGCACGGAATATAATAAAGCGAGGAGGAGATCATAGTCAAGAATTTATAATTAGTTTATCCTAAAAATATTATTACAAATGTAATAAGCAGCGTGGGATCTCAGCATGCGTAAGAATTACTCTGTGTTGTAATTTTATCTACAGATAAAGAGATGGCAGATACAGTTTGTCTTTGATTTCTGCAGTCCTAGGGGTCCAAAAGAAGGTAAATCAGTTCTAAAAATGTTCTCTCAGTCACATGGACAAGACCTACACAAATCTGTAACTGTAAAAGCCTAATCACAAGGACACGTTCTCTCATGGACAGAAAAGTAAAAAACATGAAACATGGGCTTCAGCCCAATTAAGGCAGGAAAAAAACACATAATAATTATTAATTGAAAGAGTTCATTTCCAAATTAAATAATAAAAAAAAAAAGCAAAATAAAATGGATGCATTCCCTCATCGATGATTAATGTACAGGAAGTCATTGATTATAAATAAACTCTGGCCCAGTCCCAAGTACACTGACTTGAGCATGCCCATTTGATACTTTCTAAAATGCATTATACTGTATGTAGCCCATTACTTTACATTGGCTGGAGTACAGGGAAACACCTTGTGATCAAAGAGCAATTAATGTTTTTAGGGTAAATGTTTACATAATAAAAAATGTGTATGTATTTATGAAAGAAAATGTATTATCCTTAAATGACAATTATACCCACTTTCTTTCTGATTCTCCCTCCTAAGTCCTCACCTCTGGGTACTTAAACCAACTCTTGCAATACTTACTCAAAGTCTCCCTCTGCGCTATGCTTCATCCCTCCTCTCTTCCACTGTTAGTGACAGTCTGCGGTGCAGCCAATTGGAAGGTATGCCTCCTTGCAGCACGTGTCTTCCCATTGGCTGATTGCAATCTGTCACTTAAAGGGAAGTAAGTTTGCAAACGTTAGGAAAAGTACCCAGAGGTGAGAACTTAGCAATTTATTTCCTCACACTGGGTACTATGCAGCTATGGAGGAAGAGGAGGTGAATATAATTACCATATATACTCGAGTATAAGTCAATTCGAGTATAAGTCGAGGTATCTATTTTTACCTAAAAATGAGTAAAACCCGATTGACTCGAGTATAAACCGAGGGTAGAAATTATGACCACTACTGCCTTCTGATTCTGTATTGATTTGAGGCTTTAGTTGCCTTTTAAATGGACAGCAGAATTCCCATAAAGTAGCCCCATACAGTAATAGCCAAATCCAGTATGGTTATTACTGTATGGGACCACTCTATGGGAATTCTGCTGTCAACAACAAAAATGTTGGGATCTCCATCCCGCCATATCTTCCTTTTTTGAGCAAATAAGGATGTGACACACAGAAATATAACTTTGATAAACCCACAGACAATAGTAATTGCCTAGAGGACAAACAAAATAAATAATTGCAATGCAGAAAGTGTAAAAAATGTGGCACAAAAGTTGCTTTTAATTTAATTTTCTCACCTCCTGTGGGTCCTCCATACAATAACGATAGAGATATTGATTGGCGTAGCCTATTCCAGAGGACATGGGAGAGTAGATCTGATTGCACAGCATCATCATCTGGCTGTAGTATAAGCTACCACCCATCTAGGCCCCAACTACATAGACAATTGTGGCAATAAGGTCCAGCGTGGCCATTACTGCACTCAGTACTAATATAATCATGAAAAACCGAGACCAGGAATCAATAGTTTTGGATACGCTTGCATCCACTGTACAGATGCCTGACATCACTAATCGCCATGTTATGACATCAGTCACTAGCACAGTGGATGCGGAAGAGAGCAGAAGCATACAGCTGCCAGATTACAGGTTAGTGACCCGAGTATAAGCCGAGGTAGGATTTTTAGGCTTTTTTTTAAAGCCTAAAAACCTCGACTTATACTCGAGTATATACGGTATCCTTTAATTATCTGGTGAGTAATGCAGGTGATAAAGTGCAAAATGTGGTTGGGGGCAGGTAACAGACAATTGACTAGTTTTTTGTTTTAAGGGTGAACATGCCCTTTAAGAAGTAAAATGTTCTGATTCTTTTGTTTTTATTCCGCATGCTATATTATTATTATTATTATTATTATTATTATTATTATGCAATTAGTCAAGCTTTAGAGTTTTGTTAAACAGCTGAGAAATTGCATTTTAGAAACAGCTATGGACTGCATGCTGCTGTATTTTTCCATTGTTAGAAATGTTTCTTTCCCTGATGCTGATGTTACATAATCCAGTGTCTAGATCGCTAATGCATACCCTGACAGGTAAACTGCATTTGCTGCTTTCTGACTCTCTGCTATTATTTGTCGTTTGTTGTCTCCGCAGTGAAGTAACTTTATTGAGCTCTTAGGCTCCCACGAATTCCGTGCTGAGAGCCCACTTGAAAAGCTTTGAGGTTTCAAAAGCAACTTTCTTGGCAATATTCTCTATAAAACCTAAAAGAAATCAATGTCACCTTTCTAAATTGGGGAAGAAAACACCGTCGCCGTCTTTTTATGTCTTGGTCATTTCAATACACAATGGCGTTGCTTTATTTTCATTGATGTCTATAAATCTGGCATTTCAGTACAATCAAGGAAGTGACCCTTAGCATTGAGGTACGGTTTTAAGGTTGATTTCCTTTATTCACATGTTATTGGCATGGCCGATGTGTTATAGATACAGAATAAATCTGGGAATCTGGGATAATTGCCCTTTAATTTTCTATTTTTCTGATGGATAAGAGATTTAAAGTTGATGTAAAATAATTCTAAAACATTCATTTAATAGAATATTTAAAGGGCAAGTTCACCTCCTACAAAACCTTTTACACATATAAGTAATTAACCCTCCTCAACATGTTTTCGCAATATTTAGGGTTAGGCCACACTGATGGCAAACCTCACATGATAATGATCACGTTTGCGATCCGTTAGCACATGAGAATGTGGGTGGCAGCGAGCGTTTTCAGAGAGCGTGCAATCGCCATTTTTTTTTGCGTGGATCACAGCATTCAAAGGGAGATTTCTAATTTTGCCCCACCAATCAGAGATTAGCTTTCAAATGTTCAATAAGATCTGATTGGTTGGGCAAAATTAACACCATTTTAAACGATAAGTGGGGATATGTACTGAAAGATGCAAACAGCCTTTTCTGTCTTAAAGTCACGTTAGCCCGTGTACAAAGGGTTAACGTGACTATAAGACATAACTAACGGTGGTTGCGACGATACTTAATAGTTGTGTCGCACAACAGCCGCAAGCTATGTACCGAGTCTATAACGGTTCTTTAAGACACAAACTTTAATGCCAGCAGATAGCTTTGGAATGGGAAAACCCCATTCGCTATGCACTAAGAGCCGTTATCGGTCCAGTGGATTGCCTAATGGAGGCAATAGAGAGCGATAGCGGCTCTTAGTACATAGCCCTGAAGATCTTTTATTGAATCTCCCAGTCATCTTTCTCTCCAGTGCTCCACCTTACCTTGAAGTCCTCCGGTCCCTCACTGCTCTTTGCTGCCTCCTTGCATAGCCATAAAGCAGATAACAGTGCAGCAGATAGAGGGACCAGAGGACTTTTAGGTAAGATATCTGGACTCAGGAGCACTGCTGGGAAAGGTAAGTATTGTAGTAATGGGGAGGGGGAATAACTTTATTTCTTTATTCATTTTAATGCAGATAAGTTTCTTTGGACTGAATAGCAGAAAAGCTTGCACAACCAAATAGTATCGTATACAGTATGCTGAACTTGGAGTCAAACAGTAGAAAATCAGGTTTTGTTTCGGGGGTTAGAAAAATACTGGAAAATTTTGACTTCAAAATTCCGTTGCAATGGGGCTAAAGCAGGTTTCCCAGGACATTACCAGCCAAATACAGAGTCACTTAAAACGCTGGGGACTTAGCCCAGTGTTAAGTTTTGATAAATGAGAGGCTACAAAATGCAGATTCCTTAATTGCATTGCTTGTGGAAGTTTAATGTATTCTCCCGTCCCCAAGGCTTAAAGGTTCGTACACACCCGCCACGCACGATGTGTGTGAACGGCCGTTTAGCCCAATATTCCTGCCATGTATGGGCACTTTCTTGTCCGAGGTGGCTGTTCTGACGTGGATCATTGTCCGACTGGCTGAGCAGATTTTTGAATGAGCGGCTTTTTTGGCTGAGAAAGTGCCTGTACATGGCATCATTATTGGCACCCGCGACAGCACATGTGTGCGAACCTTAAGGGTGCAGGTGTGTTTACTCTACCTTTTCATTAAACCAAGCTAAGTCCTTTTGCATAACCACTTACCCATATGGCTAGTTTTCTGTATTTTCTAGACTATGAGAATTTTTGTGCAAAAACCGTAAATTGTGGAGGGAAAATGAAGTACTTGGAGGAAACTCACACAACAACATGCAAACTCCATACAGATAATGCCACAGATGGTGAGAATAAACATACAGGGAGATTCAATAAAAGTTCATATTGTTAAAAATGGTGCTAATTTTGCCCCAACCAATCAGATCTTATTTAACATCTGAAAGCTAACATCTGATTGGTTGGGGCAAAATTAGCACCATTTTTATCGATAAGAACTTTTATTGAATAACCCTGATAATCTAGTGTTGCAAGGCATCTGTGATAAATATGGAGCTAACTTGTGAGGTCTGATCGTGTGAATGACTTACCTGCCCTTTGACCCACCTTCTTGGTTGGTCAGAACCTCGGTTGTCTTAGTGCTCTTTCACTTTCAAAGATAAATGAAGTAGTGCGGATTACAGTTTATTACCTATAGATTTTCTCACGCACAGATGAAGAAAATGCATTTACAAAATGAAAAATATTGACTAACGGTAGGAATACAAAAATAAATATTCTGATAAAATAATTGTCAAGTGTAGAACTTTGCGTATTAACGGAACATACATTATTTCAAATAGACTAAAACCACTAAAATGAAGAGCTTTTGTGCACGATAGGACATAAACTGCCACATAATGACCCTTCCTAAACAAGCCAATGTGCATTTATATTATTTCAAATATGGCCTATGGTTTAAAATTAAAGTATAAATTGCCAACATGGTTTTCTCCAACCCGTTGTATTTTTTCATTCGTACAATTGGTGGATAATGCACAAGATGAAATGGAATAAATGAATGATTGATGGAGTCTCATACTCTATGGAGTGGAATCAATTTTGTTCTAAAGCGATCAATTGTTTTCCATCCGTTGTATAAAAAATATTTTCAATACACAGGGGATTTTCATGATGGAGACATTGAATAAATAAATTTCTTGTTTTGGAATCCACTATGAATAAGATACGGGATAATCTAATGTTTATGATGTAATCTAAGGATATTTGAAGTCACAAAGGAGTTTATTGGCCATTGAAATGTATTATGATGAGTGTTTTATACAAAGGTCATGGAGGATCTTCTCAGTAGCTTCTAATATCCTTATACACAGTAAGTGGTTTCAGCTCACAGAATTCTGATAAGATCCTTGTTTGAATGTTTGTGTGTTTCTGTCCACTTATTATTATACTGTATATTGTTATTTGATTCTGTTGTATTTGGTTTGGTTATTGTATCTGTTATATCTGCTGGTGAGTTACTTTATAATAGTAGATATATTATAAGGAGTTATTGGAAGTGAGACAGATATCTACATGAGTAAGGGGCCTTGATCTTCTAGTTTCTGGGTGGTCCAGCACCCCAGTATGACATTGATGATCCCTTGATGGATCTCAATTTGCCTTGGGTCCCACATGTTCCAAACCAGCTGGCCAGTGAATCTGTTGGTCAACAATTTACTTTGATTGTCCTGTTTCTCTTACTATACTGATTTTGGTTTGGAACATACACATATGCAAATGTTAATAAATGCTTGGTAGGTTGGACTCTTCAAGCATTGCAGGAAGATCAAGATTTTAATGACATTGAGTTCTCTCTACCCATTATTGGAGCAACATCTCCTGTGTATAAAGTGGAAGTGAAGTTGGTATGTCACTTCCTGTCCATGGGTTATATTGTGGTTTGTGCACTGTTTTTGTCACATTTGATAAAGGACCACGAGTCCGAAACATGTTATGTGAATAAAGTTTTAAAGACATCCTTGGGAGTCTTCTATTCCCAGAACTGCCTTTATCTCATTGTTTGGCTTTAAGATGTTACATCCAGGTAAGTACATTAAGTCAACAAGGTTCTGTAAATTGTTGTTACACTTTATCTCTGAGCAAAAAAACAACGAAATAAAACACCTGTATTCATAATTAGCCTCCATGTATGATCTTTATATGTGCGACTTTGTTTTTCTTCATTAAATTAAGCAAACAATATTAATATTGCATTTGTGGCACTGTAAGTGGGACTTTTTAATGCCAGCTAACAGCATCCCGCCAAGGATGTACTCAGAGCCACAAAAGGGATATCAAATAGCTCTGGGTAAATCTGTATTTTCTTTCCTTTACAATAATGGGATACAGGACATCATTACATGTGTTGAGTTTTCTGACAAAACATTTTGGCCAAAAAAGGGAATGTCCACCCTTATAACAGAAAACTGGTCAATTGTCCGTCACCTGCCCCCAAACCCAACTCAAACATTCAGCACTTTTTTACCTGTATTAATAACCAGATATTTAAGGATAATTACTGTCCCCTCCCTCCATGCTGTCAATCAAGGCGATGACAACTGACCTCACAGACAATGATTGCTGTTTCTCCTGCTGCCTCCTCTGCACATGCTCAAGCTTAAAAAAAGCTCATTGAGCAGAGGGAGGAGGCAGATACCTTTGCCAGAAAGGAAAAGAACTTATCATTAAATATCTGGTTACAAATACATGTAAGAAACTGGGGGAAACAGCAGTTTCGAGCAGATAACTGACAAGTCACCAGTTTTTAAGGGTTGATATGGACTTTAAAATAGATTTTTACCCTAAAAAGGAATAATAATATGTTATTGTTACCTCCAGTACTAAGTGGCCGACTTTTAACAGGTATATTGTGGCAGGGTTTGGTTTTCTATTGAGACTTTTAAGTGTAGGTGAACATGGGGTAAATCAGATTTACACCAATATGACAATCACTCTCTTTCCAGTCCTTACATAAGCGTCACTTTAATGCTGGCTATTTGCTGCCATAAACAAGTCACACAAACAAGTCACAAGCGCAATATTAAATATAAACCTGATGCAATTCCCTTCTTAGGGCTAGGTCCCACTACTGCGTGTCGGAGTGCGATTTGTTCTCTGTTCACGGTTCTGGTTTGCATTGCCAGTGCAATGCTACCAGGTAGTTCCCACTATGTGCACTGCAGTCCTGTCCATTATTGGTTTGCATGCCTGCAAGACTTTCCGTATGGATCCCATGGATGTCAATAACACAATATGGCCCGGAAACCGGCGCACACGGAGTTGCAGAAGCCCTGCATGTGCCGCTGTGCGTGATAGTGGGACCTAGCCCTTAAACTCATGCTAACGTTTTGTAAATATATTTGCGTGGCGGGAATCCTAGCACTGTGGCTTTGCGTTAATTCCCCTGACTGAATCTCTCCATATTGGTAGGGTTAATCTGCAAAAATATAGATTTTAACTGACTTTTCAGAAATCTCAGGTTCTTGTCCTTAGAGAATGTACAGATTTGAGTTATATGGTGTGTTTTTTTTACCTAGTTACCCTCCAGATATATAAGAAGAAGAATATCAGCTGTTATCTCAGATGGGGGAGGATGTGATGTTTTGATAGGGCTCTGGGGCGATCCATTTCCATTTTAATTGCTTTGAAACTATAGCAGTTCCAGATTTACATAAAGAGCCTCATTTGCTCAAAAATTTTATCTTTGCATGACTGACGTTTCTATGAGATTTTATCATTGCCTTGGTAGGAGGCGAAATGAGGAGCTTAGCTATGGGGCATTTCTTATTATGGAAGTCTCCAGTTTCTTGCTGTGAAATTTTGAGCATTAGAAAATGTTTTACTTAAAGGGTAACTGTGGTCTCCAATTTTTTCTAAACAAGTTAGGGTTATATAACATCATATCTTTAAAATTAACCCTCAATTACATCCCTAGGTAAAACTTGTGAGATGTTATTGCTGGAAAGGTTCAGCAATATTACTTCCTGCTTGCACACTTCCTGTTTTTATCCATGTGACCAGATTGTACTCATCTTACCAGCTACTGCATGGCCCATCTTCTTATTTCTTCTTATATACCATCTTTATATCCTATGTATCCATATCTAGTTTGGTGTACTGGAGGGCACACACCATCTGAATGGAAGAGACTGTTGAATGGAAGAGACATCTTTACATCTGTTGGGTTCGGGGATCTTTTTTTGTGTGTGGTGTTGAGCTTGATGGACTTTTTCAATTATGACTGCACAGTGACATTGGGCTGAAACATTTTCAAAAATGTCCATCTTTGGCCATTTAATCTTCAGCAGATTTCAGGCTGAAAACTCCCAATCAACATCGGCCAGTCATCAGACCACGTATGGAGACCCTATGGCCAGCAATAAAATGGCCCACACTGCAAATCAGGTAAAAATAAACACTGTCAAACTCACATGGTCCTAAAGTTATAAAAAGTATCCTTTAGTCCATGTCATTGTATCCTTCATGGCAACATTCATACAGCCCAATGTAAGAACATGACAAGCTTTTAATTGTTATGACTATAATTTATAGATGGATTTAGGACTTGCATGTACTCAAGCTGCCATTATAATGCATCTATAATAGTTACTCTGGATGATTAAATACAATGCCCCATATATTTGGTACCATGAATTGACGCTGTGCAAGAAGAACATCTTCTCATGACCTAGACCTGAGCTGGACTAGATCTGGACTTTGTAAATAAATTAGTTTCTTACCTTGAATACAGCAGCAAGGAGGGGGTTAAATTAACCTTTCAATGACCCACACATCAATGGGGATTTGTTGTCAAGTTAATATGGCTTATGTAATAAAAGGAGCAGAAACTAATCAGATTTTATCCAACAAGAGACTAGAGATGTTCGAAACCAACAAGTTTCATTCTGTTTTTTAATTTTTGGAATGCCAGAAGAATTTGAAAATTCAAAAATCCAAAGTAAAGTACGGGTAGAAAAAACATGGTACCTTACTGTAGATGGACCAGGCATCTGGGAAATGGTCAGATGAACATGTCGAAATCACCAAAACTTCAATAAAATCGAATTTTCTTCATCCAAGCTATTTTCGAGCTTCCGCGTGTATATTCGAGGCTATTTGTATATTTGGTAACCCTCGAAAGTAGCCTTGAATATACAGTAACCCTCAAAAGTAGTCTCTGTACTTTCAAGGCTTATAGAAAATAAATAAGAAAGTTCCGTGATACGAAAGTTCCAAGTGGTTCCGAATGGATTCAAATGGATTCAAACGTTTCAAATGGATTCAATGGATTCAAATGATCGGAACCAGATTCCAACTCTGCATTCGTTAATTTTATTACAATACATCAATATGTTTTACAATTACTAAAATCTAATATTTTACATATTATACACAAGGGGGGGATACATGACTGATGAAACAGAAAGAAGACTGATCATATTATTATCTTATTTCGAACATTGCCAGATTAATACTCTAACACGTAATCGGGATCGCAGTGCTGATGTGAATACAAAACTCCATGCAAGTACACGGATATTTTATTTAACATTTTACAGTACATTTTTAAAGGTTTTTTTTTATCTTTTCCGAAAATTTAAAAGGCGACTGCGGAATAAACAAAGAAAGAACAGAAAATTGCACACACCGTTTCTTAGATTACAGGTCAGCGATAAAGACAAATCAGCAGAGTATAAATCCTTTGCTGTCTAGATAAGTGAATGCCAGCTGGGTACTGAACGCTCAACGTTATAGCAGAGAAGAGAAAACCCTGTGAAGTGCGTTAGAGAGAACTTCATCTTTACATCTCAGCAGTATTGTAAAAGGGTAAAACTGTTTGAGCTGCAGCCAATAAATATGGATACACATTAGATGTTACAGCGGGAAAATCAGTAATGATGCAGATGGTTTAGTTCTAACTGGTCCATTTATTCGGTTTCTGTTTGAGAAATTACTAATAGGGAGCCACCGAGACACCTGTGACTGACATCAGATCAACACAAAATGTAGTAATGAAATAACGGTAACAGATTGTATAACCTCAGATTGCTGTATTCCGAGAACTCACGGCACAGACAACAGAATCCATCCTGGGCAAATGCACTTAACCTTCTCCATCAAACTGCAGTGCTCTGCTGAATGGCAGAGGGTACAGCCAGTGCTTCCACTGGTATGTTTTTTCCGGCGGATCTGCCTGCTTGGCACGTTTGCCAACAGTCCTGGATTTTGTGGGACAGTCCCACATTTTCATATCGAGTCCCACTCTCCTTCTGTCCTGATCCCTAGTACCCACAGGCTCATTACCTTAATCACCAAGCAGCCACAGCAAGGCGGAGGTGAAACACAGTTGTATATTTGTGAATGTGCTGTGTCTGTTAGGACAATGTTGTCTGGAGACTTTAGTTCAAGTTCAATTTTGCTGTTTCTCATTTCTTGTGCTTGCAAAAGTTTGGTGATGATGCCTCTCTCGGTAGCTCAGATAGGTCACCATGATGTTGCTGGCTTGTCACTGCTGTACTGTTATGTCATGTAAACACATGGCACTCTGAGCAACTTGCACATTTATAGCATCTAACATGTCATGTCATACATGAGCTATGCAGTACAGCTGACACACAAGAAGCATATTTGTTGTTTCTCCTGTGGGGGTGGAGTGGATTTTGCTTGCTGGAGTCTAACAGGGCGATTTACCCAGGAGCAATGCCGGCGCGCAGTGCTCCTGCCCCTTCTTAATGTCGCGTTAACTGCTTTATGCTCAGTCAGAGCGACGTTAAGGCTTGCTTTGTGGGGGCTGCGAGAGATCCGGGAAGGGAACTTTGTCCCAAACCTATTTACCAGAGGCTGCGCGGCTCTTAAGACGTATTTAAAGGCACTAATAGCTGGGGTCATATACTTACTTCAGGGTGAGATTAATGGTAAATCCCGTATGGGAGATTTGCCCACAGCAGTTGCAGCTCTGGGTGAATCTCCCTATAGGAGTGTTTCTCTTGTATTTCTTCTGTGTGGACACTTTTGTGGACACTTTTGTTTACTAGTCCGTGTGGGCACTTATATCTACCAGACTCTGTTTGGGACACTTATATTTACTATTCTCTGTTTGGTCCCTCCTCCAGTTCACCTGCCACTATTATGGCAGCCCACCAGTTCACAAGTCTTAACTGAAACTTAACTAGAGGGGCAACATAGCAGTGCCTGGTGAACTAGAGGGCTAACCTAACAGTGGCTGCAGAACTGGAGGGCTGACCTAACCGTGGCTGCAAAACTGGAGGGCTAACCTAACCGTGGCTGCAGAACTGGAGGGCTGACCTAACCGTGGCTGCAGAACTGGAGGGCTGACCTAACCGTGGCTGCAGAACTGGAGGGCTGACCTAACCGTGGCTGCAGAACTGGAGGGCTGACCTGACAGTGGCTGTGGAACTGGATGGCTGACTCCACTGTTATGTCAGCCCTCCAGTTCACCAGCCAGTGGCAAGTCAGCCTCCAATTCACCATCAAGTGTGAGTCGGCCCACCTCACCCACCTCTACAAGTAACGCCCATCACACAAGCCACACCCACTTTTTTTCAAAGCTAAGCATGCCCAAGGCAGATATAGGAGGCAGCTGAGGTGACAAATGGTCTAGAAGCGCCCTTGTATATGGAGTTTGTACCTTAGAATCAGAGGTTCGTTTTAAAACGATTATCATACTGAGCGAGCCCTGTGTCAGTTATAGGAAAGGCATCTGTTCATGAGAAAGGTATTTTTCATGGTGTACTGGTCTATTCATCAACGTCAAGTTTGTTAAGTATTTAGTTCGCATTTTGCCTGCACAATTTCATGTGCGATTCATTCCATGCCCACGAGTGTATGAAATCTGCAGAGAACAGCATTCTATCAGATGGCTGTGATTCATTTTACAACATTGGCTGATTCATCATTCATACTAAAGGCAGCCACATAATTATGAGCTTAATTAAGCATTTTTTCTACTGCTATCACTGGCTGGGAAAAAGGAAGATTCCTCTGAATGCACAAAATCCATTAGGTGAATATACAGGTTAGGATGTAGGTTTTTATCCTATATTATATTTACAGACCAGCAATGTTGGAAAATTAACTGTCATCATGCGAACATTTTTTAAATTTAATTTGTTGTAAACTCCTTGGAATAACACCATTAAATCTCTTAGTGTTATAAAAGAGCATCTGGAGTTAAAGGGGAAGTTCAGTAGAAATACATATACTTTTAAGAAAAAAAAGCATTATTTTCCCATCCTTATGACCTTAACCTGCCCATCCAGCATTGTGTCTGTGTATAAATAAATGTGTCCGAAACACTGACTTCCTGTTTGCAGGACCCCTTGTAGAGACCGTTATAGTCTTGCTCTTGACCCAGCGCCTGGGTTGATTCATGTTTGACCCATCCAATAGCCAATCAGTAGAGATGGCCGAACTATATAAAGTTCGGTCCGTTTTCGAACTTCAGAGAAAGTTCAAAAGTTTGAATTCATACCCATTCAAGTCTATGGGGGAGTGATAGTTTGAAAAGTCTGAGTGATTTACAGCTAAACTAACAGTGGTAACTTACTGTAAATGGCTGTGGCACCTGGGAAATGGTCTGGGGAACATGTCACTGTCAGCAAAACTTGTTAAAACACTTCCTAAAGTCAGGCAGGCAATTAACTATACATTCGAGGATTATCGAACGAACGAACGATCCTGCCTGTTAGCGAACGGTCCTTCCTAGGCTTAGCGAATGGTACATTCGAGGGTTGGATAGTGTACTGGTTAAAGCTACCACCTTTGACATGGGAGACCTGGGTTCGAATCCTGGATAGGGTCAGCTATACAAATGTTTGGATTATTAATATACCCTAGTAATATAATAACCTAGTAATATAATACCCTATATTCTAACCATATAATAACCATATAATACCCTAGTAATAAAATAATATTATATGGTTATTATATTACTAGGTTATCATATGGTTATTATATTACTAGGTTATCATATGGTTATTATATTACTAGGTTATTATATAACTAGGGTATTATAATAATCCAAACATTTGTATAGTAGAGATGGCCGAACTTTCGAAAGTTTGGTCCGTTTTCGAACTTTCGAATTATATGGAAAGTTCGAAAGTTCGAAAACGGACCCATTAAAGTCAATGGGGGTCAAATAGTTTGAAAAGTTTTAATGAAATACAAATAAAATATTAATGGTAACTTAATGTAAATGGCTGTGGGACCTGGGAAATGGTCTGGGGAACATGTTCCAATATCCAGGACATTCGAAAAATCTATTTTACTCTCACACTGGCGCTATTTTCGAGCTCTCGCATTCGAACATTTGATGTTTGCGCCTAGGTATCATGTACATTTTACTCGCGGATTCGATGCTCGCGTATAGGCTTTAATGGACACTTTACTTGCAGATTCGATGTTCGCGCCTAGATACCATGGACATTTTACTCGCGGATTCGATGCTCGCGTATAGGTTTTAATGGACATTTTACTCACGGATTCGATGCTCGCGTATAGGTATAATAGGCATTTTACACGCATATTCGAACGGTCGAACATTCGATATTTATCGAAAGTCCGAAAATATCGAAAATCCAGGTCCGGGATAGTTCGAGAAGTCCGAATTCGTTTGAATTTGAAATAGTTCGGCTCGAATTCGGGTTCGAGTTCTAGTCCATCTCTATTGTATAGCAACCCCTAGCCAGGATTCGAACCCTGGTCTCCCATGTCAAAGGCAGTGCCCTTATCCAGTACACTATCCAGTACATTCAATAATTATTTATGATCGAAAGTCTGAGAAATCCGGGTCTGGGATAATTCGAGAAGTCTGAGTCTGTTCGAACTCATAAAGTTCGGCTCGAACTCAGGCTCGAGTTCAAGTTCTAGTCCATCCCTACCAATCAATAGAAATTACTGTTAGGAACAATCCAAGTGTATTCTGGGAAGAAGAATGACCTTTACAGAACCTGAAATGTCAGCTCAGCAGGGAAAGGGGTATAATTTCAACCTATTTTTCAGAATGGAGGAGAATATGTAGTATAACTAGCTATGCATAATATAAACTAACAGGGAGATTCAATAAAAGTTCTTATTGTTTAAAATTGTGCTAATTTTGCCCCAACCAATATAACTTTCCCAGGAATATAGTTCTAAAGAGTGCAGGCAGTGGAGTAGCTACAGACCTATGGGCTCTGATGCAAAATCATTTTAAAACACACAAACATACTTTACCCATACACCTAGAAAAACTATTCAGATTTCAAAAGTATTTCTAAACTTATATCCTCAAACCTTACACTTCTAAAAAAAACTATGAAACCGACACTGGTTAAATGCTGGGCACACATTGCTTAGTATGCAGACCACTGGTAAAATTGTTGGCACACAGGCACTGATAAATTTGTTGGAAAACTGGCACTGGTAAATGGTTGGCACACATACACTGTTAAAATGCTTGGCACACAGACATTGTAAAAATGTTTGGCACACCAACACTGGTAAAATGCTTGGCACACAGAGCCTGGTAAAATACTTAGCACACAGACACTGGTAAAATGCTTGGGACACAGACACTGTTAAATGCTTGGCACACAGAAACTGGTAAAATGCTTGGTGGCACACAGAATTTGGTAAAATGCTTAGCACACAGACACTGGCAAAATGCTTGGTGGCACACAGACACTGGTTAAAAGCTTGGCATACAAACGCTAGTAAAATGCTTGGCACACAGACACTGGTAAAATGCTTAGCATACAGACACTAGTAAAATGCTTGGCACACAGACATTGGTAAAATGCTTGACATACAGACACTGGTAAAATGCTTGGCACACAGACACTGGTAAAATACTTGGCACACAGACACTGGTAAAATCCTTGGATCCTATCTATCTCTCTCTATAATCGGTCTATCTATATCAGATAGATAATAGCTAGCTAGATAATATATAGAGAAACTGATAGATAGATAGATAGATAGATACAGACAGACAGACTGATAGAGTAGTGACAGACAGTAGAGACAGATAGATAGAGACAGATAGCTAAAGAGAAAGACTAATAGAGAGACAGACAGATAGATGGATAAAGAGAGACTGATAGAGACAGACAAGTAGACAGATAGAAAGAGAGACAGATAGCTAGAGGGACAGACAGTTAGACAGACAAAGAGACAAACTGATAGACAGAGAGACAGACAGATAGCTAGAGAGACAGACAGATAAAGAGACAGACATATAGATAAAGAAACAGACAGACAGAGACAGGCAGAGATAGATGTCTCTGTCTGTCTCTCTATCTATCCCACACAGACTGGACATAATCTGCAGTTAATCCTGTGAGAGATAAATAAATAAACTGTCAGTAGGGAACTGTGAACCTTGCTGTGCTTTTAAGCTGATTTTTCTAAAACATTGCTTTCTTTTCCATGGTACCGGGAACAGCCGGAACGGGGGGAGCGAAAGGAGGGGGGGGGAGGCGGGGTCGGAACAGCCGCTGCTGTCTACTGGAGTGTCTAGCTCCTCTTCCTTCACACAGCGGGAGCGGAGGAAAGAAAAAGAAAGGGGGGCGGGGGGGAGGCGCGCGAAGAGAAGGGGTCGAGAGAAGGGGGGGGCGGAAAAGGCGCGGAAACAGGGGGAGTAGAAACGGGGAAGATGGGAAGGAGAGGGGGAAAGAGAAGAAGGGTAGAGCCGTAGATCAGTAGGGGAGGGAGAGGAAGGGGCAGAGAGAACGAGGACGGTGGTAGCGGAGAGAGAGAAAAGAAGAAGATGGAAGAGGAGGGAAGAAAGAGAGGGAGGAGAGAAGAGAAAAGAAGGGGAAAAGGAAAATGGGAAAGAGGAAGGGAGGGGGGGGAGACAGAAAAGGAAGAGTCTAGTGGTAATTGTAAGTAAAGGAGAAGACGGGGATGCTTAGGGTCTGGCTAGAGGTGATAGGATACTGTATTGGATATCTTTTTCAGAAGCCTTTATGTAATACATATCCCAGATAAACCTCACATCTCAAACGGTTTATGAGTGGTCAATTAAAACAACTATGTCAAAAAGCTAGATGTCAAAATTATTTAATTGACCTTAAGAATAAAATTCCCAAGGTCAGTTGGCATTGAGTGCAGTTGGATAGTACAGCCATTGAATAAAAAGGTCTATAGGTATGTAATATGTTTATTGACATAAGATTAGACAGAGGATAGATAGATAATAATAGTAGAATTAGAATGAAGTAGATAGATAGATCGATCAGATAATAGATAATAGATCGATACGCATAGACTAGTAATACTTAAAAGATAGATCTTATTGATCCGAGCTAGTATCGGATATCGATAGACTCGATAGATCGACTGACTAAGTTAGGTGATACGTAAACCTCTGACTGTTATGTAGCTAGTAGTGGTGCTCGTAGTACGATAATCTACGACTCCGATACGATCGGATACGTAGTACGATCGTTAGTTTCAGCGGACTTACAAGTGCCATAAAAAGTTTTTTTCAAAAACAGTTAAATAAGTACATGGGAAGAGGTCAATAATTGTTGACCAGGTTAACACAGACTCTTTATATAGGGTTGGGTGTCCTGTTTGGAGATCTATCAAGCATGTGTACATACGTTAGATAGATAGATAGATAGATAGATGGCAACAGCATAGATAGATAGACAAATAATAGATAGAAAGAACTAGAGATACTGTAGATAAGACCAGCAAAATAACCAAGGTATCACCAAGGCTACCCATTTGATGGGCCTCACCGAAGCATTGTCCCATATTGTGCATGGCATGGACAGTCTGTAGCAAGACTTAAGGTCCCTGGGTGGGCTCTGGAAAAGCCCAACCATCGTTCCTGTCCTGGCCCCCAGAAAGTTCAGAGCATGATCCAGTAAAGGTCGATATAGTTGGTGCTGACTTCATGGTTATTTTTTCCAATGCAGTACAGTGCAAAATAAAAAGTTACGCTATAACAAAGTATGAAAGAAACTGTTACTCAATATACTACTATACAACATACATATCATTGTGTGGTTTACACTAGTTCAGGAAGAATTTGTCATCCTCACCCTCGTCACTAGTTATCATCTACACGTACGTGTTATTTTTTGTGCGCTTTCTATAGTTTATTTTAATGCTGATCACAAAATTCTTCCCATCACCACATAAAGAAAACCTAAAAATAACAACAATTCATTTCTTTTTCAGCATCGTTCTTTTCATTTCTATTATTAGGAAAATTTCCTTGACCCTATCCACTTCTGTACACAGAAAATTAAAACCGCTCCCAACGAGTAAAGCTCAGAGATGTGCAACGATACATCAATATACAACTTTGCTAACAATGAGGAATTCGTTTTTCGCAGCTGCAAGGGTTACTGAGAAAAAACAGTAAATTTTCCACAAAATGACAAAAAGCACGAAATAATAAAGCGAGGAGAGATCATAGTCAAGAATTTATAATTAGTTTATCCTAAAAAATTTATACAAAATGTAAAGCAGCGTGGGATCTCAGCATGCGTAAGAATTACTCTGTGTTGTAATTTATCTACAGATAAAGAGATGGCAGATACAGTTTGTCTTGATTTCTGCAGTCCTAGGGTCCAAAAGAAGGTAAATCAGTTCTAAAAATGTTCTTCTCAGTCACATGGACAAGACCTACACAAATCTGTAACTGTAAAAGCCTAATCACAAGGACACGTTCTCTCATGGACAGAAAGAAAAAACATGAAACATGGGCTTCAGCCCAATTAGGCAGGAAAAAAACACATAATAATTATTAATTGAAAGAGTTCATTTCAAATTAATAATTAAAAAAAAAAAAAAGCAAAATAAAATGGATGCATTCCCTCATCGATGTTAATGTACAGGAAGTCATTGATTATAAATAAACTCTGGCCCAGTCCCAAGTACACTGACTTGAGCATGCCCATTTGATACTTTTTCTAAAATGCATTATACTGTATGTAGCCATTACTTTACATTGGCTGGAGTACAGGGAAACACCTTGTGATCAAAGACAATTAATGTTTTTAGGGTAATGTTTACATAATAAAAAATGTGTATGTATTTAGAAAGAAAATGTATTATCCTTAAATGACAATTATACCCACTTTCTTTCTGATTCTCCTCCTAATTCCTCACCTCTGGTACTTAAACCAACTCTTGCATACTTACTCAAAGTCTCCCTCTGCGCTATGCTTCATCCCTCCTCTCTCCACTGTTAGTGACAGTCTGCGGTGCAGCCAATTGGAAGGTATGCCTCCTTGCAGCACGTGTCTTCCCATTGGCTGATTGCAATCTGTCACTTAAGGACGTAAGTTTGCAAACGTTAGGAAAATGTCCAGAGTGAGAACTTAGCAATTTATTTCCTCAACTGGGTACTATGCAGCTATGGAGGAAGAGGAGGTGAATAATTAACCATATACCGAGTATAATCATTCGAGTATAAGTCGGGTATCTATTTTTACCTAAAAATGATAAACCCGATTGACTCGAGTATAAACCGAGGGTAGAAATTATGACCACTACTGCCTTCGATTCTGTATTGATTTAGGCTTAGTTGCCTTAAAATGGACAGCAGAATTCCCATAAAGTAGCCCCATACATAATAGCCAAATCCAGTATGGTTATTACTGTATGGGCCACTCTATGGGAATTCTGCTGTCAACAACAAAAATGTTGGGATCTCCATCCCCCATATCTTCCTTTTTTGAGCAATAAGGATGTGACACACAGAATATAACTTTGATAAACCCACGACAATAGTAATGCCTAAGGACGAAACAAACAAATAAATATTGCAATGCAGAAAGTGAAAAAATGTGGCACAAAAGTTGCTTTTAATTTAATTTTCTCACCTCCTGTGGGTCCTCCATACAATAACGATAGAGATATTGATTGGCGTAGCCTATTCCAGAGGAATGGGGAGTAGATCTGATTGCCACGCATCAATCATCTGGCTGTAGTATAAGCTACCACCCTCTAGGCCCCAACTACATAGACAATTGTGGCAATAAGGTCCAGCGTGGCCATTACTGCACTCAGTACTAATATAATCATAAAACAGACCAGAACAAATCAATAGTTTTGGATACGCTTGCATCCACTGTACAGATGCCGACATCACTAATCGCCATGTTAGACATCAGTCACTAGCACAGTGGATGCGGAAGAGAGCAGAGCATACAGCTGCCAGATTAAGGTTAGTGACCGAGTATAAGCCGAGGTAGGATTTTTAGGCTTTTTTTTAAAGCCTAAAAACCTCGACTTATACTCAGTATATACGGTATCCTTTAATTATCTGGTGAGTAATGCAGGTGATAAAGTGCAAAATGTGGTTGGGGGCAGGTAACAGACATGACTAGTTTTTGTTTTTAAGGTGAACTGCCCTTAAGAATAAAATGTTCTGATTCTTTTGTTTTTATTCCGCATGCTATATTATTATTATTATTATTATTATTATTATTATTATGCATTAGTCAAGCTTTAGAGTTTTGTTAAACAGCTGAGAAATTGCATTTTAGAAACAGCTATGGACTGCATGCTGCTGTATTTTTCCATTGTAAATGTTTCTTTCCCTGACTGATGTTACTAATCCGTGTCTAGTATCGCTAATGCATACCCTGACAGGTAAACTGCATTTGCTGCTTTCTGACTCTCTGCTATTATTTGTCGTTTGTTGTCTCCGCAGTGAAGTAACTTTATTGAGCTCTATGCTCCCCACGAATTCCGTGCTGAGAGCCCACTTGAAAAGCTTTGAGGTTTCAAAAGCAACTTTCTTGCTGAAATATTCTCTATAAAACCTAAAAGAAATCAATGTCACCTTTCTAAATTGGGGAAGAAAACACCGTCGCCGCTCTTTTTTTATGTCTTGGTCATTTCAATCACAATGGCGTTGCTTTATTTTCATTGATGCTATAAACCTGGCATTTCAGTACAATCAAGAAGTGACCCTTAGCATTGAGGTACGGTTTTTAAGGTTGATTTCCTTTATTCACATGTTATTGGCATGGCCATGTGTTATAGATACAAATAAATCTGGGAATCTGGGATAATTGCCCTTTAATTTCTATTTTTCTGATGGATAAGAGATTTAAAGTTGATGTAAAATATATTCTAAAACATTCATTTAATAGAATATTTAAAGGGCAAGTTCACCTCCCAAACCTTTTACACATATAAGTAATTAACCCTATCTCAGCAACATGTTTTCGCAATATTTAGGGTTAGGCCACACTGATGGCAAACCTCACATGATAATGATCACGTTTGCGATCCGTTAGCACATGAGAATGTGGGTGGCAGCGAGCGTTTTCAGAGAGCGTGCAATCGCCATTTTTTTTTGCGTGATCACAGCATTCAAAGGGAGATTTCTAATTTTGCCCCACCAATCAAGATTGCTTTCAAATGTTCAAAGATCTGATTGGTTGGGCAAAATTAACACCATTTTAAACGATAAGTGGGGATATGTACTGAAGGATGCAAACAGCCTTTTCTGTCTTAAGTCACGTTAGCCCGTGTACAAAGGGTTAAGTGACTATAAGACATAACTATCGTGGTTGCGACGATACTTAATAGTTGTGTCGCACAACAGCCGCAAGCTATGTACCGATTCTATAACGGTTTCTTTAAGACACAACTTTAATGCAGCAGATAGCTTTGGAATGGGGAAAACCCCATTCGCTATGCACTAAGAGCCTTATCGGTCCAGTGGATTGCCTAATGGAGGCAATAGAGGCGATAGCGGCTCTTAGTACATAGCCCTGAAGATCTTTTATTGAATCTCCCAGTCATCTTTCTCTCCAGTGCTCCACCTTACCTTGAAGTCCTCCGGTCCCTCACTGCTCTTTGCTGCCTCCTTGCATAGCCATAAAGCAGATAACAGTGCAGCAGATAGAGGGACCAGAGGACTTTTAGGTAAGATATCTGGCCTCAGGAGCACTGCTGGAAGGTAAGTATTGTAGTAATGGGGAGGGGGAATACTTTATTTCTTTATTCATTTTAAGCAATAAGTTTCTTTGGACTGAATAGCAAGAGCTTGCACACCCAAATAGTAGTATACAGTATGCTGAACTTGGAGTCAAACGTAGAAAATCAGGTTTTGTTTCGGGGGTTAAAAAATACTGGAAAATTTTGACTTCAAAATTCCGTTGCATGGGGCTAAGCAGGTTTCCCAGGACATTACCAGCCAATACAGAGTCACTTAAAACGCTGGGGACTTACCCCAGTGTTAGTTTTGTAAATGAGAGCTCAAAATGCAGTTCCTTAATTGCATTGCTTGTGGAAGTTTAATGTATTCTCCTGTCCCCAAGGCTTAAAGGTTCGTACACACCCGCCACGCACAGAGTGTGTGAACGGCCGTTTAGCCCAATATTCCTGCCATGTTGGGCACTTCTGTCCGAGGTGGCTGTTCTGACGTGGATCATTGTCCGACTGCTGAGCAGATTTTTGAATGAGCGGCTTTTTGGCTGAGAAAGTGCCTGTACATGGCATCATTATTGGCCACCCGCGACAGCACATGTGTGCAACTTAAGGGTGCAGTGTGTGTTTACTCTACCTTTTCATTAACCAAGCTAAGTCCTTTTGCATAACCACTTACCCATATGGCTAGTTTTCTGTATTTTCTAGACTATGAGAATTTTTGTGCAAAAACCGTAATTGTGGAGGGAAAATGAAGTACTTGGAGGAAACTCACCCAACAACATGCAAACTCCTACAGATAATGCCACAGATGGTGAGAATAAACATACAGGGAGATTCAATAAAATTTCATATTGTGTAAAAATGTGCTAATTTTGCCCAACCAATCAATCTTATTTAACATCTGAAAGCTAACATCTGATTGGTTGGGGCAAAATTAGCACCATTTTTATCGATAAGAACTTTTATTGAATAACCCTGATAATCTAGTGTTGCAAGGCATCTGTAGAATATGAGCTAACTTGTGAGGTCTGTGATCGTGTGAATGACTTACCTGCCCTTGACCCACCTTCTTGGTTGGTCAGAAACCTCGGTTGTCTTAGTGCTCTTTCACTTTCAAAGAATAATGAAGTAGTGCGGATTACAGTTTTTACCTATAGATTTTCTCACGCACAGATGAAGAAAAATGCATTTACAAATGAAAATATTGACTAACGGTAGAATACAAAAAATAATTCTGATAATATAATGTCAAGTGTGAAACTTGCAATAACAAGCTTTGCATATTAACGGAACATACATTTTTCAAATAGACTAAAACCACGAAAATGAAGAGCTTTTGTGCACGATGGGACATAAACTGCCACATAATGACCCTTCCTAACAACCAATGTGCATTATATTATTTCAAATATGGCCTATGGTTTAAAATTAAGTATAATTGCAACATGGTTTTCTCCAACCCGTTTGTATTTTTCATTCGTACAATGGTGGATAATGCACAAGATGAAATGGAAAAAATGAATGATTGATGGAGTCTCATACTCTATGGAGTGGAATCAATTTTGTTCTAAAGCGATCAATTGTTTTCCATCCGTTGTATAAAAATATTTTCAATACACAGGGATTTTTGATGGAGACATTGAATAAATAAATTTCTTGTTTTGGAATCCACTATGAATAAGATATCGGGATATCTAATGTTTATTGATTAATCTAAGGATATTTGAAGTCACAAAGGTTTATTGGCCATTGAATGTAATTATGATGAGTGTTTTATACCAAGGTCATGGAGGATCTTCTCAGTAGCTTCTAATCCTTATACACAGTAAGTGGTTTCAGCTCACAGAATTCTGATAAGATCCTTGTTTGAATGTTTGTGTGTTTCTGTCCACTTATTATTATACTGTATATTGTTATTTGATTCTGTTGTTTTGGTTTGGTTATTGTATCTGTTTATTCTGCTGGTGAGTTACTTTATATAGTAGATATATATATAGGAGTTATTGGAAGTGAGACAGATATCTACATGAGTAAGGGCCCTGATCTTCTAGTTTCTGGTGGTCCAGCACCCCAGTATGACATTGATGATCCCTTGATGGATCTCAATTTGCCTTGGGTCCCACATGTTCCAAACCGCTGGCCAGTGAATCTGTTGGTCAACATTTACTTTGATTGTCCGTTTCTCTCTACTATACTGATTTTGGTTTGGAACATACCCATATGCAAATGTTAATAAATGCTTGGTAGGTTGGACTCTTCAAGCATTGGCGAAGATCAAGATTTTATGACATTGAGTTCTCTCTACCCATTATTGGAGCACATCTCCTGTGTTATAAGTGGAGAGAGTGTTGTATGTCACTTCCTGTCCATGGGTTATATTGTGGTTTGTGCACTGTTTTTGTCACATTTGATAAGGACCACGAGTCCGAAACATGTTATGTGAATAAAGTTAAAAAGACATCCTTGGGAGTCTTCTATTCCCAGAACTGCTTTATCTCATTGTTTGGCTTTAAGATGTTACATCCAGGTAAGTACATTAGTCAACAAGGTTCTGTAAATTGTTGTTCACTTTATCTCTGAGCAAAAAACAACGAATAAAACACCTGTATTCAAATTAGCCTCCATGTATGATCTTTATATGTGCGACTTTGTTTTTCTTCATTAATTAGCAAACAATATTAATATTGCATTTGTGGCACTGAAGTGGGACTTTTTAATGCCAGCTAACAGCATCCCGCCAAGGATGTACTCAGAGCCACAAAAGGGATATCAAATAGCTCTGGGTAAATCTGTATTTTCTTTCCTTTACAATAATGGGATACAGGACATCATTACATGTGTTGAGTTTTCTGACAAACATTTTGCCAAAAAAGGAATGTCCACCCTTATACAGAAAACTGGTCAATTGTCCGTCACCTGCCCCAAACCCAACTCAAACTTTCAGCACTTTTTACCTGTATTAATAACCATATTTAAGGATAATTACTGTCCCCTCCCTCCATGCTGTCATCACGGCGATGACAACTGACCTCACAGACAATGATTGCTGTTTCTCCTGCTGCCTCCTCTGCACATGCTCAAGCTTAAAAAAAGCTCATTGAGCAGAGGAGGAGGCAGATCCTTGCCAGAAAGGAAAAGAACTTATCATTAAATATCTGGTTACAATACATGTAAGAAACTGGGGAAACAGCAGTTTCGAGCATAACTGACAACACCAGTTTTTAAGGTTGATATGACTTTAAAATAGATTTTTACCCTAAAAAGGAATAATAATTGTTTATTGTTACCTCCAGTACTAATGGCCGCTTAACAGGTAATTGTGGCAGGGTTTGGTTTTCTATTGAGATTTTAGTGTAGGTGAACATGGGGTAAATCAGATTTACCCAATATACAATCACTCTCTTTCAGTCCTTACTAGCGTCACTTTATGCTGGCTATTGCTGCCATAAACAAGTCACACAACATCCAAGCGCAATTTAATATAAACCTGATGCAATCCCTTCTTAGGGCTAGGTCCCACTACTGCTTTCGGAGTGCGATTTGTTCTCTGTTCACGGTTCTGGTTTGCATTGCCCAGTGCAATGCTACCAGGTAGTTCCCACTATGTGCACTGCAGTCCTTCCATTATTGGTTTGCATGCCTGCAAGAACGTTAAGAGGCTTATGTATAAAGGATACAAAGATACTCCGAAACCTGTCTAGTAGGTTTTATAGGCGACATATGTTTTCTTCTTCTTCGATGGTACTTATAGGTCTGGTTGCTCGTGGCGAATTGATTTGTCTTTATCTTTTGCTACTCCCATCCTAATTTTTCCGATGGATCCCATGGATGTCAATAACACAATATGGCCCGGAAACCGGCGCACACGGAGTTGCAGAGCCCTGCATGTGCCGCTGTGCGTGATAGTGGGACCTAGCCCTTAAACTCATGCTAACGTTTTGTAAATATATTTGCGTGGCGGGAATCCTAGCACTGTGGCTTTGCGTTAATTCCCCTGACTGAATCTCTCCATATTGGTAGGGTTAATCTGCAAAAATATAGATTTTAACTGACTTTTCAGAAATCTCGGTTCTTGTCCTTAGAGAATGTACAGATTTGAGTTATATGGTGTTGTTTTTTTACCTAGTTACCCTCCAGATATATAAGAAGAGAATATCAGCTGTTATCTCAGATGGGGGAGGATGTGATGTTTTGATAGGGCTCTGGGGCGATCCATTTCATTTAATTGCTTTGAAACTATAGCAGTTCCAGATTTACATAAAAGCCTCATTTGCTCAAAAATTTTATCTTTGCATACTGCGTTTCTATGAGATTTTATCATTGCCTTGGTAGGAGGCGAAATGAGGAGCTTAGCTATGGGGCATTTCTTATATGGAAGTCTCCAGTTTCTTGCTGTGAAATTTTGAGCATTAGAAAATGTTTTACTTAAAGGGTAACTGTGGTCTCCAATTTTTTCTAAACAAGTTAGGGTTATATAACATCATATCTTTAAAATTAACCCTCAATTACATCCCTAGGTAAAACTTGTGAGATGTTATTGCTGGAAAGGTTCAGCAATATTACTTCCTGCTTGCACACTTCCTGTTTTTATCCATGACCAGATTGTACTCATCTTACCAGCTACTGCATGGCCCATCTTCTTATTCTTCTTATATACCATCTTTATATCCTATGTATCCATATCTAGTTTGGTGTACTGGAGGGCACACACCATCTGAATGGAAGAGATGTTATGGAAGAGACATCTTTACATCTGTTGGGTTCGGGGATCTTTTTTTGTGTGTGGTGTTGAGCTTGATGGACTTTTTCAATTATGACTGCACAGTGACATTGGGCTGAAACATTTTCAAAAATGTCCATCTTTGGCCATTTAATCTTCAGCAGATTTCAGGCTGAAAACTCCCAATCAACATCGGCCAGTCATCAGACCACGTATGGAGACCCTATGGCCAGCAATAAAATGGCCCACACTGCAAATCAGGTAAAAATAAACACTGTCAAACTCACATGGTCCTAAAGTTATAAAAATCCTTTAGTCCATGTCATTGTATCCTTCATGGCAACATTCATACAGCCCAATGTAAGAACATGACAAGCTTTTAATTGTTATGACTATAATTTATAGATGGATTTAGGACTTGCATGTACTCAAGCTGCCATTATAATGCTCTATAATAGTTACTCTGGATGATTAAATACAATGCCCCATATATTTGGTACCATGAATTGACGCTGTGCAAGAAGAACATCTTCTCATGACCTAGACCTGAGCTGGACTAGATCTGGACTTTGTAAATAAATTAGTTTCTTACCTTGAATACAGCAGCAAGGAGGGGGTTAAATTAACCTTTCAATGACCCACACATCAATGGGGATTTGTTGTCAAGTTAATATGGCTTATGTATAAAAGGACAGAAACTAATCAGATTTTATCCAACAAGAGACTAGAGATGTTCGAAACCAACAAGTTTCATTCTGTTTTTTAATTTTTGGAATGCCAGAAGAATTTGAAAATTCAAAATCCAAAGTAAATACGGGTAGAAAAAACATGGTACCTTACTGTAGATGGACCAGGCATCTGGGAAATGGTCAGATGAACATGTCGAAATCACCAAAACTTCAATAAAATCGAATTTTCTTCATCCAAGCTATTTTCGAGCTTCCGCGTGTATATTCGGGCTATTTGTATATTTGGTAACCCTCGAAAGTAGCCTTGAATATACAGTAACCCTCAAAAGTAGTCTCTGTACTTTCAAGGCTTTAGAAAAATAAATAGAAAGTTCCGTGATACGAAAGTTCCAAGTGGTTCCGAATGGATTCAAATGGATTCAAACGTTTCAAATGGATTCAATGGATTCAAATGATCGGAACCAGATTCCAACTCTGCATTCGTTAATTTTATTAACTACATCAATATGTTTTACAATTACTAAAATCTAATATTTTACATATTATCACAAGGGGGGGATACATGATGATGAAACAGAAAGAAGACTGATCATATTATTATCTTATTTCGAACATTCCAGATTAATACTCTAACACGTAATCGGGATCGCAGTGCTGATGTGAATACAAAACTCCATGCAAGTACACGGATATTTTATTTAACATTTTACAGTACATTTTTAAGGTTTTTTTTTATCTTTTCCGAAAATTAAAAGGCGACTGCGGAATAACAAAGAAAGAACAGAAAATTGCACACACCGTTTCTTAGATTACAGGTCAGCGATAAAGACAATCAGCAGAGTATAAATCCTTTGCTGTCTAGATAAGTGAATGCCAGCTGGGTACTGAACGCTCAACGTTATAGCAGAGAAGAGAAACCCTGTGAAGTGCGTTAGAGAAACTTCATCTTTACATCTCAGCAGTATTGTAAAAGGGTAAAACTGTTTGAGCTGCAGCCAATAATATGGATACACATTAGATGTTACAGCGGGAAATCAGTAATGATGCAGATGTTTAGTTCTAAACTGGTCCATTTATTCGGTTTCTGTTTGAGAAATTACTAATAGGGAGCCACCGAGACACCTGTGACTGACATCAGATCAACACAAAATGTAGTAATGAAATAACGGTAACAGATTGTATAACCTCAGATTGCTGTATTCCGAGAACTCACGGCACAGACAACAGAATCCATCCTGGGCAAATGCACTTAACCTTCTCCATCAAACTGCAGTGCTCTGCTGAATGGCAGAGGGTACAGCCAGGTCTTCCACTGGTATGTTTTTTCCGGCGGATCTGCCTGCTTGGCACGTTTGCCAACAGTCCTGGATTTGTGGGACAGTCCCACATTTTCATATCGAGTCCCACTCTCCTTCTGTCCTGATCCCTAGTACCCACAGGCTCATACCTTAATCACCAAGCAGCCACAGCAAGGCGGAGGTAAACACAGTTGTATATTTGTGAATGTGCTGTGTCTGTTAGGACAATGTTGTCTGGAGACTTTAGTTCAAGTTCAATTTTCTGTTTCTCATTTCTTGTGCTTGCAAAAGTTTGGTGATGATGCCTCTCTCGGTAGCTCAGATAGGTCACCATGATGTTGCTGGCTTGTCACTGCTGTACTGTTATGTCATGTAAACACATGGCACTCTGAGCAACTTGCACATTTATAGCATCTAACATGTCATGTCATACATGAGCTATGCAGTACAGCTACACACAAGAAGCATATTTGTTGTTTCTCCTGTGGGGGTGGAGTGGATTTTGCTTGCTGGAGTCTAACAGGGCGATTTACCCAGGAGCAATGCCGGCGCGCAGTGCTCCTGCCCCTCTTAATGTCGCGTTAACTGCTTTATGCTCAGTCAGAGCGACGTTAAGGCTTGCTTTGTGGGGGCTGCGAGAGATCCGGGAAGGGAACTTTGTCCCAAACCTATTTACCAGAGGCTGCGCGGCTCTTAAGACGTATTTAAAGGCACTAATAGCTGGGGTCATATACTTACTTCAGGGTGAGATTAATGGTAAACCCGTATGGGAGATTTGCCCACAGCAGTTGCAGCTCTGGGTGAATCTCCCTATAGGAGTGTTTCTCTTGTATTTCTTCTGTGTGGACACTTTTGTGGACACTTTTGTTTACTAGTCCGTGTGGGCACTTATATCTACCAGACTCTGTTTGGGACACTTATATTTACTATTCTCTGTTGGTCCCTCCTCCAGTTCACCTGCCACTATTATGGCAGCCCACCAGTTCACAAGTCTTAACTGAAACTTAACTAGAGGGGCAACATAGCAGTGCCTGGGAACTAGAGGGCTAACCTACAGTGGCTGCAGAACTGGAGGGCTGACCTAACCGTGGCTGCAAAACTGAGGCTAAACCTAACCGTGGCTGCAGAACTGGAGGGCTGACCTAACCGTGGCTGCAGAACTGGAGGGCTCTAACCGTGGCTGCAAACTGGAGGGCTGACCTAACCGTGGCTGCAGAACTGGAGGGCTGACCTGACAGTGGCTGTGAACTGGATGGCTGACTCCACTGTTATGTCAGCCCTCCAGTTCACCAGCCAGTGGCAAGTCAGCCTCCAATTCACCATCAAGTGTGAGTCGGCCCACCTCACCCACCTCTACAAGTAACGCCCATCACACAAGCCACACCCACTTTTTTTCAAAGCTAAGCATGCCCAAGGCAGATATAGGAGGCAGCTGAGGTGACAAATGGTCTAGAAGCCCTTGTATATGGAGTTTGTACCTTAGAATCAGAGGTTCGTTTTAAAACGATTATCATACTGAGCGAGCCCTGTGTCAGTTTATAGGAAAGGCACTGTTCATGAGAAAGGTATTTTTCATGGTGTACTGGTCTATTCATCAACGTCAAGTTTGTTAAGTTTAGTTCGCATTTTGCCTGCACATTTCATGTGCGATTCATTCCATGCCCACGAGTGTATGAAATCTGCAGAGAACAGCATTCTATCAGATGGCTGTGATTCATTTTACAACATTGGCTGATTCATCATTCATACTAAAGGCAGCCACATAATTATGAGCTTAATTAAGCATTTTTTCTACTGCTATCACTGGCTGGGAAAAAGGAAGATTCCTCTGAATGCACAAAATCCATTAGGTGAATATACAGGTTAGGATGTAGGTTTTTATCATATTATATTTACAGACCAGCAATGTTGGAAAATTAACTGTCATCATGCGAACATTTTTTAAATTTAATTTGTTGTAAACTCCTTGGAATAACACCATTAAATCTCTTAGTGTTATAAAAGAGCATCTGGAGTTAAAGGGGAAGTTCAGTAGAAATACATATACTTTTAAGAAAAAAAGCATTATTTTCCCATCCTTATGACCTTAACCTGCCCATCCAGCATTGTGTCTGTGTATAAATAAATGTGTCCGAAACACTGACTTCCTGTTTGCAGGACCCCTTGTAGAGACCGTTATAGTCTTGCTCTTGACCCAGCGCCTGGGTTGATTCATGTTTGACCCATCCAATAGCCATCAGTAGAGATGGCCGAACTATATAAAGTTCGGTCCGTTTTCGAACTTCAGAGAAAGTTCAAAAGTTTGAATTCATACCCATTCAAGTCTATGGGGGAGTGATAGTTTGAAAAGTCTGAGTGATTTACAGCTCTAACAGTGGTAACTTACTGTAAATGGCTGTGGCACCTGGGAAATGGTCTGGGAACATGTCACTGTCAGCAAAACTTGTTATAAACACTTCCTAAAGTCAGGCAGGCAATTAACTATACATTCGAGATTATCGAACGAACGAACGATCCTGCCTGTTAGCGAACGGTCCTTCCTAGGCTTAGCGAATGGTACATTCGAGGGTTGGATAGTGTACTGGTTAAAGCTACCACCTTTGACATGGGAGACCTGGGTTCGAATCCTGGATAGGGTCAGCTATACAATGTTGGATTATTAATATACCCTAGTAATATAATAACCTAGTAATAAATACCCTATATTCTAACCATATAATAACCATATAATACCCTAGTAATAAAATAATATTATATGGTTATTATATTACTAGGTTATCATATGGTTATTATATTACTAGGTTATCATATGGTTATTATATACTAGGTTATTATATACTAGGGTATTATAATAATCCAAACATTTGTATAGTAAGATGGCCGAACTTTCGAAAGTTTGGTCCGTTTCGAACTTTCGAATTATATGGAAAGTTCGAAAGTTCGAAAACGGACCCATTAAAGTCAATGGGGGTCAAATAGTTTGAAAAGTTTAATGAAATACAAATAAAATATTAATGGTAACTTAATGTAAATGGCTGTGGGACCTGGGAAATGGTCTGGGGAACATGTTCCAATATCCAGGACATTCGAAAAATCTATTTACTCTCACACTGGCGCTATTTTCGAGCTCTCGCATTCGAACATTTGATGTTTGCGCCTAGGTATCATGTACATTTTACTCGCGGATTCGATGCTCGCGTATAGGCTTTAATGGACACTTTACTTGCAGATTCGATGTTCGCGCCTAGATACCATGGACATTTTACTCGCGGATTCGATGCTCGCGTATAGGTTTTAATGGACATTTTACTCACGGATTCGATGCTCGCGTATAAGGTATAATAGGCATTTTACACGCATATTCGAACGGTCGAACATTCGATATTTATCGAAAGTCCGAAAATATCGAAAATCCAGGTCCGGGATAGTTCGAGAAGTCCGAATTCGTTTGAATTTGAAATAGTTCGGCTCGAATTCGGGTTCGAGTTCTAGTCCATCTCTATTGTATAGCAACCCCTAGCCAGGATTCGAACCCTGGTCTCCCATGTCAAGGCAGTGCCCTTATCCAGTACACTATCCAGTAACTTCAATAATTATTTATGATCGAAAGTCTGAGAAATCCGGGTCTGGGATAATTCGAGAAGTCTGAGTCTGTTCGAACTCATAAAGTTCGGCTCGAACTCAGGCTCGAGTTCAGTTCTAGTCCATCCCTACCAATCAATAGAAATTACTGTTAGGAACAATCCAAGTGTATTCTGGGAAGAAGAATGACCTTTACAGAACCTGAAATGTCAGCTCAGCAGGGAAAGGGGTATAATTTCAACCTATTTTCAGAATGGAGGAGAATATGTAGTATAACTAGCTATGCATAATATAACTAACAGGGAGATTCAATAAAAGGTTCTTATTGTTTAAAATTGTGCTAATTTTGCCCCAACCAATAAACTTTCCCAGGAATATAGTTCTAAAGAGTGCAGGCAGTGGAGTAGCTACAGACCTATGGCTCTGATGCAAAATCATTTTAAACACACAAACATACTTACCCATACACCTAGAAAAACTATTCAGATTTCAAAAGTATTTCTAAACTTATATCCTCAAACCTTACACTTCTAAAAAAAAACTATGAAACCGCACTGGTTAAATGCTGGGCACACATTGCTAGTATGCAACCACTGGTAAAATTGTTGGCACACAGGCACTGATAAATTTGTTGGAAAAACTGGCACTGGTAAATGGTTGGCACACATACACTGTTAAAATGCTTGGCACACAGACATTGTAAAAATGTTTGGCACACCAACACTGGTAAAATGCTTGGCACACAGAGCCTGGTAAAATACTTAGCACACAGACACTGGTAAAATGCTTGGGACACAGACACTGTTAAATGCTTGGCAACACAGAAACTGGTAAAATGCTTGGTGGCACACAGAATTTGGTAAAATGCTTAGCACACAGACACTGGCAAAATGCTTGGTGGCACACAGACACTGGTTAAAAGCTTGGCATACAAAGCTAGTAAAATGCTTGGCACACAGACACTGGTAAAATGCTTAGCATACAGACACTAGTAAATGCTTGGCACACAGACATTGGTAAAATCTTGACATACAGATACTGATAAAATGCTTGGCACACAGACACTGGTAAAATACTGGCACACAGACACTGGTAAAATGCTTAGCACATAGGCACTGGTTAAATGCTTGGGCCATAGACATTAGTAAAAATGCTTAGTACACGGCCCACTGGTAAATAGTTGGCACATAGGGGCATATTTATAAAGAGCGAAAAGTAGCGAAATGTTTTCGCATTCGCTTTTCGCATGGGTTTTCGCCAAAAAGACAGTTAACGCTATTTATAAAGGTAGCGTTAACGAATGGCAAAACCGTTTCCGCGAGCTATCGCTAAACCCTTTTCGCCTAACTTCGCAATGGTAATTTTAGCGAAAAAGAGCCAAAAGGCATAACGCGATTTATAAAAGAGCGAAAGGTGGTTTTTGCGCTTAAAAAGAGCGAAAGATTAGCGCTACCCGTAAGTGGTGAAAAGTCATTGTTTGACGAAAAGGCATTCTAAGGGGGTAATATGCCTTAAAAAGCGAACGCCATTAGAAGGGGCGATCGCGCATTAGAGTGTAATATGCCTTGGAAAAGCGCATTACGAAAGGCAATCGCGCATTAGAATGTAATATGCCTTGGAAAAGCGACATTAGAAAGGCAATCGCGCATTAGAATGTAATATGCCTTGGAAAAGCGAACGCGCATTAGAAAGGCGAACGCACATTAGAAAGGCGAACACACATTAGAAAGGTGAACGCACATTATAATGGAATATTACGGCCTGGGTCGGTGTCGTGCGCATATCAAGCTCCTTACGTACTGGCGCTGTTCACGCGAATATGCCTGGGAAGATCGCACATGAAAGGTGAACGCACATTAGAAAGGCAAACGCGCATTAGAAAGGCGAATGTGCAGTGCAAAAGAAAATTGTATCAATTGAGAAATTCTAAGAAGATTGACTAAATAAGACATGGCTGACTTGTTGGTAAATGTGAGGTGGCCATTTTGAACTTGACATCATTTTCTAGTGGGCTTTTCTGGTTTCGAATGGTTTTCCCAATGCAGTCTTCTTAGATGCGTTAAGTTTTCGCTGCGATACTTTTCGCTCTTATCGCGCCCGTTCGCCTTTTTCAGCGCGAAGTGTGCTTTTTTATAAATAAGGCGAAACGAAGCCCCAAATGGCGCTATTTTCGCTGCGATGTGCTGCGCTAATTATTTGGCGAAAAAGACAACCCTTTATAAATATGCCCCATAGACTATTAAAATATTTGACACATAGGGGCATATTTATAAAGGTTCGTTAACTTTCCGCGGCCGTTTTCGCGGCCATTAACGCATAATCGCGTTTACCGCGTATTATAAGCCCCGAAAACGGCCGCGAAAAGTTAACGAAGCGTTAACCTTTCGCGCCGATACTTACCCGGTACCGCCGCTTCTATTTAAAAGCGGCGGTACTGGTTTCGCTCGGCTAGTATCGGCTGTTTTACTTCGCCACCTTGAAGGTGGCGAAGTCAGCCGATACTAACCTCCCGCGGCGGGGATGGGCAGGCAACCCGCGGCGGGTGGTCGCACCCGCCCGGGAGACACGCCCACCCCGCCCACACCCCCCGCGGCGGCAGCGGCGACCACCCCCGCCGCCCCGCCACTTCCCACAGCCCCTCCCAACCACGTTCCCCGTTCGCGGCAATCTCGGAACGGGAGGCTAGAAGGGGCTGCCGGGAAGGGGCCGCAGCAGGTGGTCGCGACCACCCGCCGCGCACCCCCTCCCCGGCAACCCCTCCAAGCCCCCCGCCCCGGCCGCTCCCGGGGAGGGACGGAGGGAGCCGCTGGGGGGGTGGAGGCTCCCTCCAGCGGGGCCCTGAGAAGGGCCTTTTGGGGCTTGGTCCCGCCAGCTCGAACCGGACCCCCCTCCCCGGCCTTACAAGGGCCCTTGCGGCACTGACAATGCCTTTGCGGGGGTCCCGCAGCTGAACCGGGACCCCAGTGCGCTCTTAAAAGAGCCCTGGGCGACGCTTCTTTTTCTTCCAGTCCCGGCGACACCAGCTCCGCCGAGGCCGCCGACCCCGAGAGGTACCCCTGCGGCCGCCAGGGGTACCCCCGCGGGCGCGGCGACCTCAACGAGGCCGATGTTCGGCGTCTTGATCCGACGCGACGTCTTCGGGCTGGCGACACCAACCCCACTCAGGTCGCCGATGCCAGGCAGACTCACTGCGGCCGCCAGTGAGCCCGCTGGCACCGCCGCCTCAGCGGAGCCGATGTTGCCAGCCGCTTCTTTCTTCTTTCTTCTCAGCCATCTACTGCGATGGCATCTGAGTTCCGCGGCGGAAAGCTCCTCTTTATATAGGTTTGCAGAAATCCATAATCCGTTTCTGATTGGTCAATTTTTAATACTTGCTTTACATTAACCAATCAGATTTCGAACTTTCCAGAAATCTGATTGGTTAATGTAAAGCAAGTATTAAAAATTGACCAATCAGAAACGGATTATGATTTCTGCAAACCTATATAAAGAGGAGCTTTCCGCCGCGGAACTCAGATGCCATCGCAGTAGATGGCTGAAGAAAGAAGAAAGAAGCGGCTGGCAACATCGGCTCCGCTGAGGCCGGCGGTGCCAGCGGGCTCACTGGCGCCGCAGTGAGTCTGCCTGGCATCGGCGACCTGAGTGGGGTTGGTGTCGCACGCCCGAAGACGTCGCGTCGGATCAAGACGCCGGCAACATCGGCCTCGTTGAGGTCGCCGGCGCCCGCCGGGGGTACCCTGGCGGCCGCAGGGTACCTCTCGGGGGTCGGCGGCCTCGGCGGAGCTGGTGTCGCCGGGACTGGAAGAAAGAAGACGTCGCCCAAGGGCTCTTTTAAGAGCCGCACTGGGGGTCCCGGTTCAGCTCGGGACCCCCGCCAAAGGCACTTGTCAGTGCCGCAAGGGCCCTTGTAAGGGCCGGGGAGGGGGGTCCCGGTTCGAGCTGCGGGACCCCCTAAGCCCCAAAAGGCCCTTCTCAGGGCCCCGCTGGAGGGAGCCTCCACCCCCCAGCGGCTCCCTCCCGTCCCCTCCCGGGAGCGGCCGGGGCGGGGGCTTGGAGGGGTTGCCGGGGAGGGGGTGCGCGGCGGGTGGTCGCGACCACCTGCTGCGCGCCCTTCCCGGCAGCCCCTTCTAGCCTCCCGTTCCGAGATTGCCGCGAACGGGGAACGGGTTGGGAGGGGCTGCTGGAAGTGGCGGCGGCGGCGGGTGGTCGCCGCTGCCGCGGGGGGTGTGGGCGGGCGGCGGCGGCGGGTGGTCGCCGCTGCCCGCCGCGGGGGTGTGGGCGTGTGCCCCCGCCCCTTAGGAGCGGCGTCGGGAAGGGATTTTAAGTCCCTTCGCGCGATCATATATAGTATCGCCGCGAAGGGGCTTAAAATTACCGCAGCACATCGCGGCCGCGATAGGTATCGCGGAATAGCGCTCGCCTTTATAAATACGGCATAGCGCTATTTTCGCGGCCGCGATGTGCGGCGGTAATTTTTTTGCGCTAACATCGTTCCTTTTAAATATGCCCCATAGTCATGGATAAATAGTTGGAAAACTGATACTGGTAAATGGTTGACACTGATCCCAGACAGACAATGGTAAAAATGCTTAGTACACAAACTACTTTGTAAATGGTTGCACATTGATAAATTGGTTGGAAAACTGAGACTGGTAAAATGGTTTGCACAGACACTGGTAAAATGCTTCCAAACTGGAACTAGCAAAATGGTTGGCACACAGACATTGGTAAAATTGTTGGCAATTGGCAAGGATAAAATGGCACCATGGACACATCAAATTTGAGTACTTCTTTGAAAAAGGGAAATATAAATATATCAGTATCATACCCCCCAAACTAAAATTTAATCCACTACTGGTCCCACTGCTCTTTAGGTTGTCCTGCGGTGCTTGTCCAAAGTCCAGGAAACTGAAGAGTAGGAGCTGTCTTCCTGTCCAAAAGTCTCTGCCTCCTCCTTGTCCTCTGAGAGGTCAGTGGGGCAAGGGCAGGGCAGCCCCTTCAACCCCCCCCCCCCTCCCCACTATCCGGATTCACCTAGCGTGAACCCCTTTGGGCATATTGTAGATGCCCAATGCCCACCCCTAACCACCAAGTTATTTCTTTAAAAAAAAAAATCAGAATGCTACTTACAGACCTTCGTTCCCTATGATTGGCTGCCTCTCAGCCAATCATAGCTGCAGCTCCTGGTCTGGCCCCTGATTGAAAGTTCCGGCAAGCAGGGAGCCAGATCAGTGCTCCACAGGATAGAAGAGGCTGTAAGTAGCATTATAATCATTTTTTTAAAGAAATATCTCAGCAGTTGGGGTGGGCAGGGGGCACCTACCATAAAGTTTATTAGATAAACTTTATGGCTCAGCAAGAAATAAAATATATTCCCTTTTATGCACAGTATAGGTCTTTTGATCACAGATGTACAATATATTTTGTAATGTCACCGTAAACAATTTTGTTTCACTGTAAATATTAAGCTGGGGCTAAAACAGCATTAATACAATCACATCCCCATGTTCCTGCACATAATGGAAAATCACAAATAATAATTTGATAACTGTTGTTAATATTCATAATACCTACATTTGGGAGAGAGACTTGTAATCTAGAAACTCTACTCTCCCCATCGGAACATAAATTCCATAAAATCAAATAAAGCACACACAAAAAAGAAAGAATTAGTGCATAGCAAAATGTCAAAGCTTGACAGTAACATATGATAACTATGTTAAACACTTTCCTATCTTAAAATTTTAAAATGTCACACTAAATTATTCAGACATCTTTCTTATAGAAAATGAAGTTGTGTTCTGAATTATACAGATTCGAGAGTTTCTACTTCAAAATTAGTCTATGTTTAAAACCACTTATATCACATCAAGAATTTCATCATTTCTGTCCTACAGTATAGCACCGATCCAAGTAGTTTAACTATGTAAAATACTTCCAGACAAGGCCAACAAATACTTTCAAAGACACAATACAACTAGGGAGGGAATGGTATGGGCAGCCATGTTGGTGGGTGATTTTTTAGGAACTACCAATGAGGTGGGGGGTATTTGATATTATATATAGGAAAGGTGTATATGTGTGTACTATCTCACTATTACCATTTAAATGACCATCAATAAATGTATATGAAATATAGTACTGACTTATACTAGCTACAAGACAAAATATACAACTTATACAAAATATATAAACTTACAGAGCTGAGATTCATATTTTAATATGGCATAGTCAAAACCACACACTCCTTTGACTGCTAAGGGGTCTCCATGTGAATACTGAAAGGAAGTGGTAATGCCAGTATAACATCTAATGATGTGCTGTTTGTAAAACATGTTGTCAGGCCGTAACACTAATCTGCCTCGCGCTCCCACGGCTGTCCGTCGGCCGGCCTCTGAGATCTTCAGTCAGCTCCGTTGTGGCTGACATCATCACGTTGCGTCTTCGGAATTTGTGTGCGAGCGCCTCCTCCTCTGCTTGCGCACCCGGCCAGCTGTCTTCTGGTGCTGCACGGACGCGCGCAGACACCTCTCCTTATTTCCTCCAGTACTGTAGTCCTCTGATTGGACGGAGGAGATCCAATTTAGTTTAAACTGGCCAATCCCTAAATCAGACTCTTGTCATCCATTCCCCATTGGTTCCTCTGTTCTACTTAAGCCTGTTTCTGTTATTTCTCCCTTGCCTGTTATAGTTTTGGTATTAGCCAAGCTAGTGGTCTCTGTTAATGCTCTAGTAGCCAAATATAGTTCCAGTAGCCTAGTCTTGTTCCTTGTCTTTTTTTATTATCTTGTTCTTCTTTTGTTCATTGTTATCCTGTATTATTGTCTTTTCTTTGTCTTCCAGTTCCTGTTCAGCTTCATTGGTGTTCCGGTTTTCCAGAGTATACCTGGCCTTAGCGTCTATACCTTGCACTGTAAGACCTGGGGGTAACTGTGTACAGCGAGGTGCAACAAGTCTCCTGACAATCGGGGGCTTGTCTATAGGTGAACACAGCAGCTGTAGATTGGGGTATAGGCGCTGAAGTTATACTCGGGGACTCCGGGCATCACACATGTGAGAGTCTTAGCCAATAAAAAAAGTTTCTGTATGCTACACAGGAAGTGATGTGTATGCAGGTAAGAGGAAATAAAGGATGATACTTTGCATGTTACTGGGAGAGAGAAATATGTGCATATATGTTAGATTATTAGGGCAATGCTATTATAATAACATGAGGCTGTGAGGTACCTTTTGATATAACAAGGCTCTATTTAATTTTATACTCTGTGGGGAGCTTTTAGCTCCTTTAACCCCACCTCACCTTAACCTATAAAGCCAATGAGCATCCTGTGCTCCTAAGCCCGAACCCAATAACAACTGTAAATCTGGAACTTGCTGTGGAAAATACTAGTATGAACCCAGCATGTTAATCTGGATCGTGTATAGGGTCTCAGGTAGCCCAATGGTGCTGTTAAGTTTAAAGGGAAAATAAACTGAAAAAAATGACTTGCCTTTACCCTTTTCTATATTTTTAGTGTTGTCAGGAACATGATCTCTCTTTACTCTCAGTGCTCCCTGTCACTGGATCTCCTCATGTCCTGTTCAGCTCCCTCCTAGTTAGTATGCATGGCTCCTCTCTATGTCTCCACCCCCTCCCAAAACTGAGGCACAGATAGAGTGTGGAGCATGTGCAGTTGAAATTATCTGTGCCCCCACTACAGCCAAAAGCATTCACCCAGTGATTTTGTTTTATAGTGAAAGTAAAACTGCTTTGTCATGGGAAGGTAAGCAGCACTGGGAGGTGTAATAACTGCTCAAATTAATAATAACACAGACAGCAGCTAACTGCAGGATTGGGTTTATCTCCACAGAAAGAGCACAGAGTAACAGATAATGATTATTCCCTTCCCTGATCTTAATGCTGAATCAATAAGCCATGCAGTGACAGAAGTTAGCTTTACTTTTATAGAATGAAGAGTTTCTACATGTAGTGTGCATGGGGAAGGGGCTGGGTGATTGACAGTTCTTTACTGACTAGCTGTGCCCCGCCCTCTTTAAAAAGTAAAATCCCAGAGCTAAAAACAAGGGATAGGAAGGTCAGAGAAGAAAAGCAGATTTAAGATTAGTGGGAATTAATCCCAATTACTGTGTGATTAGTTAAAAAATTTGCCCCAGTTTAAATGGGGGATTAATTTATAAAAGACCGTTAATAGCGCCCAAAAAATAGCGGTGCACATCACAATGGCGCAAATAAAGTTTTTGTCATATTTATAAAGGAGAGCTACATCGACGCGAAAATCATTACCACAGCAATGTGTGGCGGTAATTTGAACTCCCTTTGTGGCGAGTTTAAATCCTGACTTGCAGAGTACCGCAAGGGCCCTTACAAGGGGAGGGGGATCCCGGTTCGGGCAGCGGGACCCCTTAAGCCCCAAACGGCCCTCCTCAGGGGTGCAAGGGCACTTCTAAGTGCTGCAAGGGCCCTGATAGGGAGCGGGGAAGGGGGGGCGGGGTTCTAGCTGCGGGACCCCTAAGCCCCAAAAGGCACTTGTCAGTGCCCCTGCTGGAGGGTCCCTCCACCCCTCCCAGTAGGTCCCTCCCTTCCCCTCCCCATAAGAGCTGATGGGAAGGTTCACAAGGCGGGTGGTATCCACCTGGTGGGGGGGGGGGGCGGGGTTCACCCCTCTGGTGAATGCGACCACCTTCAAGGTGGCAAAGTGAAATGGCCGGGATTAACACCGCTCATCAGTTACCGCCACTTTATAAATAGCAGCAAATGGTAACTGATGCAATGTTAACGAGGCGTTAACTTTTCACAGCCGGGTTTCACCCTTTAATAAATCGTGTTAATAGCGATGTTGGCGAAAATGGCGGGAAACTCGGCCGTGAAAAGTTAACTTTATAAATATGCTCCTAAATGTCCAAAAGTCCGTATTGCAATAGCCTTTATTTAGCGTTAAGTCAAAAAACAAATGTTTTTTGTCCAAAGTGCATTCATGATTTCCAATATTGGATCGTATTATATCAGGGGCCTCTTTTAAATTCACATACCATAAGTTATGTGGGTATGACCACTCAAAAGAGATTATCCTCACATCTATCTAATATAAGAAATGTAGGACGAGATTTGGCTAGGGGTAAAACAATCAGCAGTGTGGTGAATCACTTTAATACATCAGGGGTCCACCAGACATCTGAAATTCCAAATCATAGATGGTGTAAAATTTAACATCAGAGGTGGAGATGGGAAAAAACTTTTATTGTGCAAAAAGTCACAATGGATTTACAATCTGCACACTGTTTCACCCTTAGGTCTTAATTAATGAAGAGCTGGATTTGGGGAATCCTTTTGCCGTATGATAATCCTCATTGTTAATATTATATACGGTAAAATAGAAACACAAAGCAGGGTGATAAGTTGATGAAACAAAGTAAATAAATGTGAAGGAATTTCCTTTGTTGTAATGGAATGTTGGTAATAATATTATGGGCTCGTTTAAACCCTGGGTGGGTGACAAGTACTTTGGATGGAGGTCTAAGGCTGGGTACACACCAGCCAATATTTTCGGCCGGTCGACCGATTCACGGCACACCGATTTACAAGAAGAAAACTTACAAATTCCCTGGGCAAATTAACCAATATGATCAAATTATTTAAGAAGCGTGTTCCCCACATATATGTTAAATGTCTCTTTCTTGGTAGAGTTTATATATAGACGAGAATAGGAGAACTAAAAATCGAAATCTAAAAAACATGAAAATAACTGGACAAGATTTGCTCAAGGGTTAAAAAAAATACTTGTTTTAAGACTATTGGCATTATAAAGGGTTACATTTGTGATTTCACATAATGCATATATTTCTTCAATCCAAGTATCTATAATTAGCTGGTCCTAGTTCATCATTCTTAAGACCTTTAAGTGTTTTTCAGAATATTTGAAAAAAAAAAACTAAACTGTTCTTTCTAGTTTGTATCATTAGCACCACCAAATGGTCCTTTTTAAAACACTCAGAATTGTTTATGAAGTAAGAATTATTTAGTCCTGTACAAATGCAGATTCCTAAACCCCTGCTTTTATTTTACTTTTTACTAAATCTCGGCTAAAATGTCGTTCATATTAATGATCCCTAATTCATCAGAATTATATATTTTTTTCTCTAAGTCAGATAGATCAAATACGGGTATTTCATATTAACCCAAACTGATTTTGTTTGCTCCTACTGTATTTTTCAAGCTAAGATTATATACATTTTCTAAAATATTTTGGAATAACAAATATCCACATTTCATCTATTAAATACGTTCCAGCTGGCTTTTATGATTTATTTAAAAAAATCCTCCAAAAATGTTGTTTCCCAAAACCAGGACCTTGCAAAAGCTTTTTTTGCTGGTTTCCCACTGGTCCTTAAAAGAGATATTCACAGTTCAGTTCCTCTTCTTCTATTGGCTATTTTTCCAGGTGTTAGACGTCAGCCACCACTCAGGACATTGACTCAGCACAGCTACAAAAGCCTTTTTGGAGAAAAAGTTGGACATTCCCTATAAAATCAAAATGAAAAAATGGTGTTAAAATGGTAAAATTTATAGCTTATATGTACTGTTACCATTTTATTTTGGTTGATTTATGATAATTGTACAAATATATGACAATGACGTTCACATCAATCAAGATTTCTCGATTTTATTTTATACTCGATTTGTAACTATTGTGTTTAAATATTTTCTGAAAATCTTAACGTACATTAAAATAATTACAGTATCTGCTTCCTCTTGTTAACACACATTGCCTATCCAACTCTACAGCTAAAGAATAATCTTATGTTCCATCATACCAGAATCCTTGGGACGGTCAATGATGACTTCTTTCCACTTCCATAGCCCACCCAGAACCACTATTCCCTTTAGAAAGACTACTGATCGAGAAACCAATTTGTAGCCTGTCTGAAGGGAATTAAATCAGGGCCACTGATATTTTAGTACAATCGATTGAAGACCTGTAAGAATTGAGACATACCCAGGCCCATCAAAGTAAAAAGATGTTTTGTCCTAAATGACCAGGGGGTTGATTGACTCAAAACATTGGGAGCGTCTGTACACAGCCTTATAATTTGCAGCAACCAACACATCATGTCTAGCTGCAGTAAGTTAAGAAAAATCTAAGGTCTGTATAAGTAAAGGGCCACTCTATCTTACTGTCCATCTGCTCCTGAGCCATCCTTTTCGCATTCTGCCTCACTTTGCAGAACTTTGGAGGCCTCCAGCTAGTCTTTATCTATCTTTGGGTTTATTCAAAGTTCGCTTTCAGTTTTTCAGCTCTTTAGCTATTTCTGGAAGCGTTTTTCTCGCATCTTCGGTTCTCCTCGTATTTCTCAAGTTTCAGAGGATTGAATTAGTGATTTTTGGTGCCTCCTATCCTATGGCAGCCAGTTATTACAAATATACTATATGAACACTGGGACACCTGTCCAGAATAAAGATTGTGTTTATTATGAGGTTATGTCCAGTGTTTTATCATCGACTGCTTCCTGTTTCTCGCTACTAACCCAGACTGTAGACTATTCCCATGTGCCCTGTTTATACCTTGTTGGTACTGGTTTTCTTGAGCGTGCTCAGCCTCAGTATAGATCTCTAAAATGTGCCTGGTAAGGTGTGTCTATAGGTGAAGAAAGCACTGGAGATTAGGATATGTATACTGAAGGTACACTTGGGAACACCATTGCATTACAGTCTGATTGGCTGCTGCAAATTAATAACACAGCAAACATTTGCACCTCTTAAGCTCAGTACACACAATACAACTTTCCTCCTGACCGACCATTCGAGACTTTCGACCAGTCGGCCAGAAGGAAGGACTTGTGGCCGTGGCAAAAGCAGCCGCATTCGAAGTAACCATGATCGAGCATGCGGTCCCATAGAGGACAACACAATTGGCTGTGGTTTTCTGACCTGTCTGTTCGTGCGTTCATCCGATTTGGAAAAACAAAAGGTCGGCGGTCGCCACAAGGAACCAGTACAATAATTTAGTCCCCACTGACCGAAACACTGAAATATCAGTTGGTCAGCCCGGCTTAATCTATGTATGTATGGATTAAAGCTTGGTTTATTGCATCACACCCCGATTGTTTGCAAATGAAGCACATACCAATGGTTGGAAATGGCTAATGAAGGGTCCTCTTCACGGGCCGAATCCAAAATGTTTAATTGGTTTCCTTTGTTATTTTCACATTGTTAAATTAATTGGTCAGTAAAAAAGAGATAGCAACATTCATTTAGCTCAAGTCACATCCTGTGTGGGAGTCACATGGGATGCCAGGTAGCATAAGTTAACTATTTAATATTTATTGTGAAGTAATACGGTTAAATAAGGGCATTTTCTAGAATAGTCCAAGTGCCTAGTGGCTTATTGTTTAAAAAAAAAAGTCTAGGGCTGATGCAATTGCGAAAATATTGACCGCCACCAATCAGATGGTTCCATTTAACTGCACTTAGATTACATCTAATTGGTTGCTAAACTTGCTACAGATTAATAGCATGGGCAAATGTGTGCATTCTTTATTGCATCATCACTTTAAAGGGGTTGTCAATATATGAATTTTGCACAGTTTGAAGGCTACAGCACATCAAATGACTTAAAGAAGTAGGGATTTTCTCTGTATGTACCTCCTGAACTAGATCATAAAGAGAGGTCAGAGTAAAAAACCTTTATAATCAGTGTGTTACCTTCACTTTGTGTTATTTTGATGGTACTGGTAAGTAAAATTTTCCTTTTAATGTTTTATTTTCATAATAAAATTGCTTGTAAAAAATAAATTCCAGTTTGATATTAATTATTCAAGAAACTAAGAGAAAAGATTGATGGTCTGAAAATGTGTGTTTGCTAATGATTAATTATTAACTTCTGCAAATAATAATCGTGTCTGCTTCACACATTTCTCACCATTCAGGAAAATACGTTTCCCTAGATAGAACATTTCAACATTTTTCAAGACAAGCAAAGGTGTTAACATAATCGACCATATGCCTTGAAAAATGAACATTTTTACAGAATTTTTTTTTTTTCTATTTTATTTTTCTATCCAGGATTGCGTTATTATTAAACTGTAGTAAAAAAAAAGAACAACTTTAGGCTTGAAGGATAGAAATAATGTACTGTATATACTCGAGTATAAACCGAGGTAAGATTTTCAGGCTTTTTTTAAAGCCTGAAAACCTCGGTTTATACTCGAGTATATACGGTACTCTATGCATAATGCTTTATGGCGTCTAGGATACCTCCATTTTAAGCAATAGGCATGCCCAGTAGCTTTCAATTTCCCACAGTGCTTTGTTTTTTATGAACTGCGAAAAAAATCTATTCTTCACCTTTTTGTTTATAAACTACATATAATTAATAGTCCCTTTGGTTGCTTAATTAAGGTTCAAGAAAAGCTTTGCACTTACTGTAGCTTTTTTTGAGAAACATTCATTGGTCTAGACCAAATCAGGCCATTTTAAAAAGTGATACAATTGCATTAGCGATTAGATCATGTTTTAAAAAGCACACAATAGTGTGGCTAAATTGGATTGGCAACACTAGGTGCGCTGGGGCCATTTTTGCAGCGGTCGGTTGATTGGAGCTCATGCTATCACCATTTCTGGTGCGAATCGCATGTGACCCAATCCCCAAAAATAACAGGGATTGCAGTGCAAGTGTTGTTATAATCTATCCATGTTGCTCAAAGGATAGATAGGAACATGTATAATTTAGAATCAAACACCAATAGGGATAATAGATCCCCCGCATTGGTATAAATAATTGGTATAAATAATAAATAAATGTATAAATAAGAACATTAATGTTATTTTCTGAAGAACGTTGCAATTTTGGAAATTAAATGAAGAAAAGCAAGATAGACAATCCTGTGTGCAGTATTTGTCCAGAAAATTATATATAAGACAATTATTATATATTTGTCTGGAAAATTATATATAAACCAAATATTACATATTAAAACCAAATTACTTGATCATTTTTTTAATTAAATAGAATAATTGATTAGATTGAAGAGGATTGAAAGGAAAGGAGATTGGCAAGATTGTTTTTAATTCATTCACAGATTGGTTTAGAAATCTCCCCTCCAGCTGGACCCTAGGCAGATGCCTAGGTTACCTAGTTGGTAATCTGCTTTTGCATAGTAACTTACTGGTACCCATGTGACTAGAAAGTATTTGCCGTTTACGGCTCTGTTCCTGTAGTACTTTAAATGTAGCGGTAAATGAGAATTTCTGAAAAAAGGATAAGGGAGCTATTTAGGCTGCAGGCTGGTTATCTTCTTTAAAAAAAATAATATTTATTTCCCCTTTATAACCCTTTTTTTCACTAATGCATAGACTGGAATCAGCAGAATAAAACAATGTAACTACAAGACTTTCTGTAGTGTAAAGCATTACCAAAGGCGCCACTCCCATGAGACAGACTGAAAATCTTCAATTAATATATCTTTATCCCTCGATCGGTAGCACGCCGCCATAGAGACCTATTGAGAAGAGAGTGGCAGCAGAGACTTGCTTTGCTCCACCTAGCAGTGCTACTGGACTTGACACAGGCAGGGGAGTAGAGTAGACAGGAGGGTCCCTCCTTCTTATTTTTCCTATGACAGATATCTACTCCAAGAAAACCACTGTAGATGAAGCAGGGAGAAAGGCCCCTTCATAGTTTTGCTGGGGGGAGGGGCGCAGTGATTCCTAGTTACACCACTGCGCATAAAAGCAGTCCATATGCACACTGTCCACCTGGGTGCAGGCATCTGATTCCCCACTTCCAAGGGAATGGTATAAATTGACAGAATATGATACAGTCGCACTCCAATGTAAATAGTGAATTTATTCCAAACTCTGCATCATTTTCTGTCCACTGCACATAGGTGTATGTTTGGTTAAAGAACACAAGGTACACAACTGGTACATTCCATTACTCAATGGCGATATCAATTAAAGGGTATGTCCACCCTCTTTTTCAATTTTTAACATACTGTAGGGCAGGTCCCCCCACCCCCAACCGCTATATTTTTATACCAAAAAAGTTTCCCTTCTTTACTTACAGCACCTCGTTCCTTCGCTGTACTGGTCCGGCTCCCCTGCCCGCCGGAACTGTAAGCAGGGGGCCGGACCGGCAGCCGCGGCTGTGATTGGCTGAGAGGCAGCCAATCACAGCCGTGGCTGCCATCAGTGAGGACGGTGCTGGAACGAGGTGCTGTAAGTAACGAAGGGAAGCGTTGTTTGGTATAAGAATGAAGCGGTTGGGGGTGGGGGGACCTGCCCTGCAGTATGTTAAAAGAATTTTATGATGGCTAAAAATAATCAAGAGAGACATCGGGAGGGAGGAAGGGAGGGGGGGAAAGGGCTTCCAATGCGCAAGTCTCTATACCTCCCGGAGGCAACACAGAGGCAGAGACCTTTAGGGTAGGAAGACAGCTCCTACCCTACAGTTTCCTGGACTTTATTCATGGACTGCACAAGAACCACAAGGAGCAGGGATGTAAGGTAAGGTTTTTATCTAATTGTACAGTGGGGAAATTTTTAGTTTGGGGGGTGGACATGCCCTTTAAGAAATTTCTCCTTTAAGGTGTATTATGGACACCTAAACAAAATCATTTCAACCAATATTTCCTGTTGGATTATTCTACACAGAATGTAAACAATTTGCAGTAGGTCTGTAGAATAATCCCTACAGATAGAGAGAGATCTAGATAGAAAGTATGAAACACATTTAGAAATAAAATGAATCCCAAAGAGAAGCACACAGAGAAAAATGATTCATTTCCCAACACCTGGATTTTATAAAAAATACAGATATTTATTTTTTTTACAGTCACTCTAGCGATGGCAATTACACACTGTATTTTTCATTCGACTACTGAAGGTTGATGCCCTGTTCATCAGAACATTTCCAAGCTGCTCTTATTGTGCTGGCGCTTACATATAATGAATTTGTGATTTATCCGTCCGTAGTCGTTTTGCATAGAATAAAGGTGGCTGGCATAGATGGCTTAGTTAAAACAAATCTTTTCTTCTGCTAAAAGCCGCAGACTAAGTCTCCGTGATTTATGTATTTTAGGTCCGCCGCAACGCTGATTGCTTTTTAAGTTAAGTGTTGTTTCTATTGTAATTTGCTAAACGCATTTATAAACCAACAAAATAGAGAAGTTGCTCTTTATTATTTTTCACCTGTTCTCTCTCTGTAGATTTACAGCAAATAAAAGGACCATTTGATAAACTCATATCCCAAAAGGACGTTTTGATACATAAGATCTTTACGCACTAAAATGGTATACATTCTGAAAAAATACCTTTCCCCATCTTAAATCAAATACATATACAGTAGCAATTACTCTGTGGTGTGTGTGTTGCTGCATGTCTTAAATAAAGTAATGGTTTTGCTGATGCTTAGTATCTTAGTATCCCCCCTCCCTAACCAACTTTCCTCTGACCTGACTTTTTCTAAAACAGAGCATGCTCAGTAATCCTTTACAGCAAAATCCAGTACTTTTTTTTTTCTTTTTTTTTCTTTATACAATAGGAAAAAACAGTCATGGGGCCCACCAGGACATGTTTAGTGGCCCACCTAACATTTCATATCTGTATTATCAGTTACTACTTACCTACTGGTTCCTATTGTTTATTAACATTAATTACTTTCCGTTGGCTATGTATTTAGAATTTAGCAGTTTTCTCTGTTTTCTTGGGTGAATGAAAAGAAACCCTGTGGGCCAGTCCAACACTGGGAAAAAATAATCTTAGTGAACAGGTTTTTTGGATAACTGAAGCTAAAATGTACAGGAAATGATTGATTACAATGGATTGTACCGTTCATAACTAGCCCATAACTGGTGAGCCTCACTGGTGAGGTCATGGGTAGGTCACCCAGTAGTTAATTGACATCCCTAGATTGGCTCCCTTAGTGACATAGAAAACAATGCAAGTTGTAGGCAGGTGTAAAAGAAATGCTGTGTGTAGTCATTTAGTCGAGTGTGTTTTTTGAATCTGCCAGCCAGGCTGCAGGAGCTGTATTGACAATGTAGACAAGTCATAAGGTCGCTCTCATAAATAAGTGTTAAATGGCATGTCCACCTCTCAAAGAAAGTTTTCCTGTAGTGTAGTGGACCCTATCCCACCCCCCAACCGCCATATTGGTTAGTAAAAAACAGAATCCGAAATGTTCTTACTGAGCTTCATTCTCCAGGTGTTCCGACCCGGCCCTCTGCAGCCAATCACAGACACGGCTGCTGGCAGTGCAGAACACAGGGGGAACAAGGCTCTGTAAGTACATTTTGGATTCTTTTTTTTTTACAAACAAATATAGCGGTTGGGGGTGGGAGAGGATCCACTACACTACAGCAAGGTTTTCATGCTAGGGCACAGGGCAGCAAACAGGGATCTGGAGGGAGGGAGGGGAGGAGAGGGCAGAAAACAGGGATCGGGAGGGAGGGAGGGGAGGAGAGGGCAGCACACAGAGATCGGGAGGGAGGGAGGGGAGGAGAGGGCTGCAGTGTGCAAGCCAGAAACCTCTCAGAGGTTTGAAACATTTTCACTCACAGCCAGGCTCCTGGTATTCACTTTCTGGAACTTTGGACAGACATTCCAGAAGAACCATTTGGAGCAGAGATGTAAGGTAAGGATTTTTTAACACTACATGGTGGGGCCAGTAGAGGGGGAAATTTTAGTTTTGGGGGTGGACATGCCCTTTAATAGTTTATTTTCAATAAGTGACAATGCAAAGTGAATATCCAGTAAAATACACTAAATTGAGTCAATTTGATGTGACCAACCTTTACCTTATTCTTCTAGGAACACTTTCACACAGTATTTGAAGGAACTCGGCAGTTACGGTAAGTTGATCTTAGCATATTGGAGAACCAACCACCTTATTCTTCTAGGAGCACTTGCACACCGTTTCTTATGAAGGAACTCGGCAGGTAAGTTGCTCTAAACATCATAGAGAACCAACCAACCACTGGGAACAAAACATTCATTCTAATTGTAAAAAAAAAAGCAAAATGAATTAGGGTTACTTTATGTTTTCATATCGATCGCTGGGTAATCAGGAATTCTTTGCAGTCCTTACTAACAAACGTGAAAATCTATTTATATATTAGGGTTAAGGGTTTTCAGAATTAATTGTCTTTTATTTAGTTGATGCTCCACTTAAAGTGGAGTATGAAAGAGTTATCTGTGTAATTCAGTAAGTATACTATATAATATAATATAATAGGTCAGTAATGCAATAAGAAAACACTTTTATACCTACAGTATTTTTATAACAGTGGGTAAAAGTACAAAGACATTAAATATATGGAATGTTTAGTTACAGGTACTGTAGTATTAGAGATAATGCTTCGATATTTAACGTCACTGACTAGGCATTGTGTTGGGGAACTCCATAATAAGGATAAATGGAACCCAGTTTCAAAGTTGCAATGAAGTTTTAGATCTTTTCAAAATCGGAACTCAAATATTCAATGGATTTATTGGTTGATATTGAATATTCTAAAGCGAACATGGAATATTCTATATCAAACATGGGATATTCTCTTTAGCACATGGAATATTCTATATCAAACATGGGATATTCTCTGTTGCACATGCGATATTCTCTGTTGCACATGGGATGTTTTCTGTCGCACATGGGATATTCTGTCGCACATGGGATATTCTCTGTCGCACATGGAATATTCTCTGTCGCACAGGGGATATTCTCTGTCGCACATGGGATATTCTCTGTCGCACATGGGGTATTCTCTATCGCACATGGGATATTCTCTGTCGCACATGGGATATTCTCTGTCGCACATGGGATATTCTGTCGCACATGGGATATTCTATATCAACATGGGATATTCTCTGTCGCACATGGGATATCTCTGTCGCCACATGGGATATTCTCGTCGCACATGGGATATTCGGTTACACATGGGATATTCTCTGTTGCACATGGGATATTCTATATCAAACATGGGTATTCTCTGTCGCACATGGGTATTCTGTTGCACATGGGTATCTCTGTTGCACATTGGATATTCTATATCAAACATGGGATTCTCTGACGCACATGGGGTATATCTGTCGCACAGGGATATTCTCTGTCGCACATGGGATATTCGCTACCGCACGGGAATTCTCTACCGCACGTGAGATATTCTCTGACCCACATGGGGGATTCTCTGTCGCACATGGGATATTCTCTGTCCCACATGGGATATTCTCTACCGCACATGGAATATTCTCTGAGCACATGGGATATTCTCTGACGCACATGGGTATACTCTATCGCACATGGGATATTCTCTGACGCACATGGGATATTCTCTGACGCACATGGGGTATTCTCTGTCGCACATGGGATATTCTCTGTCGCACATGGGATATTTTCTACCGCACATGGGATATTCTCTACCGCACATGGGGTATTCTCTGTCGCACATGGGGTATTCTCTGTCGCACATGGGATATTCTCTACCGCAAATGGGATATTCTCTGACGCACATGGAGATATTCTCTTGATGCACATGGGGTATTCTCTGTCGCACATGGATTTCTCTACCCGAAATGGGGTATTCTCTGTTGCACATGGGATATCTCTGTCGCACATGGGAGAGGAGAGGGTAGAAAAAAGGGAGGGGAGGAAGCGGCGGGGAGGGGGGGGGGAGAGGGGAGCTGGAGAGGAGGGGGGGGGGGGGGGAGAGGGGGGGGGGGGGGGGGGGAGGGGGGGGGAGGAGGGGGGGGGGGAGGGGGGGGGGGTAGGGACGGGGGGGGGAGGGGGGGGTAGGGGAGAGAGAGGGGGGGGAGAAGAGGGGGGAGGGGGGGGGAGAGGGAGGAAGGGGGTGGGGGAGGGGGGAGGGGGAGAGGGAAGGGGGGAGAGGGGAGAGGGGGTGGAGGAGGTGAGGGAAGGGGAGGGGGGCGGGAGAGAGGTGGGGGAGGGGTGGGGAGGGGAGTGGGGGGGAGTGAGGGAGGGGGGATGGGGGGAAGGGAGGGCAGGAGTGGGGGGAGGTGGAGGTGGTGGGGGGGGGATAGGGGGGGGGGTGGAGGAGAGAGGGGGAGAGGTGGGAGAGGGGGGGAGGGTTGGGGGAGGGGGGGTGGAGGGGGAGAGAGGGAGAGAGGTGGAGATGGATGGTAGGTGGGGCGGGGGGGGGGGAGGGAGGGAGGATGGGAGAGGTGAGGAAAGAGGAAAGTGGAGGGAGGAGGGGAGAGGAGGGGAGGGGGGTGGGTAGGAGGCGGAGGGAGGGGGTAGGGGGGGATAGGGGAGAGGGGGAGGGGGGGTGGGGGTATGAAGGGGAGGAAAGGGGGGAGGTGGGGGGAAGAGAGGGGGAGGGGGGGGATGGGAGAGGGGGGGGGGGGAGGGGGGGGAGGAGAGTGGGAGGGGAGGGGAGAGGGGGGGGGGGGGGTGTGTAGAGGGGGGAGGAGGCTGGGGGGGGGGAGGGAAGGAGGGGAGGAGGGAGGGGGGCCGCAGGAGGGACGGACGGGGGGAGGGAGAGGGAGGGAGAAGGGGAGTGTGAGGGGGAGGGGGAGGGGGGGGGGGGGGAGAAGGAGGTAGGGGGGGGTGGGGGAGGGGGGGGGAGGGGATGAGGAGGGAGGGGGGGGGGGAGGGGGTTGGGGAGGGGAGGGGATGAGGGGGGAGGAGGGTGTAGAGAGAGGGGGGAGCGGAGAGGGGGGAGGGAGAGGGAAGGGTAGATGAGGGGGGGTGGGGGGGAGGGGTTAGGGGGGGGAGAGCGAGGGGAGGGGAGGAAGGGAGGAGAGGGTTAGGGGGGCGGGGGGGGGGTAGGGACTAGAGGGGGAGGGGGGGGTAGGGAGGGGGGAGGGGGGGGGGGGGGGGGGAGTGGGGTGGAGTGGGAGAGGGGAGTGGGAGGGGAGAGGGAGGATGGAGGGGGAAGGGTGGGGAGGAGAGTGGGGGGGGGGGGGAGGGGGGAGGAAGGGGGGGAGGGGGGGGGGGAGGGGGGGGAGAGGGGGAGGGGGGAGGAGAGGGGCAGGGGGGGTAGGGAGGGGAGGGGGATGGAGGGATGAGGGAGAGAGGGGGAGGGGGGGGAGTGGACGAGGGAGAGGGGAGAGGGTAGAGGGGGGACGAGGGGAATTGTGGACAGGGCCCCGCCCGGAGGAAACGGTAGGGGCCGGCTAGGGGAGGTGGGAGGGGCGACACAAGCCACCGAGCCAAGAGGGGAGACGAGGCCCCCCGGCCACCGAGGGGTTCCCCCCCCCTTTTTTATTTTATTTATTTTATTTTTATTTTTATTTTTATTTTTTTATAGTATTGTATATTTTTTTTTTTATTTATTTATGATATTTTTTAGTTTTTTTATTTATTATTTATCTCGCGAGCGCACATGGGATATTCTCTGTCGCACATGGGATATTCTCTGTCGCACATGGGATATTCTGTTACACATGGGATATTCTCTGTTGCACATGGGATATTCTATATCAAACATGGGATATTCTCTGTCGCACATGGGATATTCTGTTGCACATGGGATATTCTCTGTTGCACATTGGATATTCTATATCAAACATGGGATATTCTCTGACGCACATGGGGTATTATCTGTCGCACATGGGATATTCTCTGTCGCACATGGGATATTCGCTACCGCACGTGGGATATTCTCTACCGCACGTGAGATATTCTCTGACCCACATGGGGTATTCTCTGTCGCACATGGGATATTCTCTGTCCCACATGGGATATTCTCTACCGCACATGGAATATTCTCTGACGCACATGGGATATTCTCTGACGCACATGGGATATACTCTATCGCACATGGGATATTCTCTGACGCACATGGGATATTCTCTGACGCACATGGGGTATTCTCTGTCGCACATGGGATATTCTCTGTCGACAGGGGATATTCTTCGACCGCACATGGGATATTCTCTACCGCACATGGGGTATTCTCTGTCGCACATGGGGTATTCTCTGTCGCACATGGGATATTCTCTACCGCAAATGGGATATTCTCTGACGCACATGGGATATTCTCTGATGCACATGGGGTATTCTCTGTCGCACATGGGATATTCTCTACCGCAAATGGGGTATTCTCTGTTGCACATGGGATATTCTCTGTCGCACATGGGATATTCTCTGGCGCACATGGGGTATTCTCTGTCGCACATGGGATATTCTCTACTGCACATGGGATATTCTCTGACACACATGGGATATTCTCTGTCGCACATGGGATATTCTCTGTTGCACATGGGATATTCTCTGTCGCACATGGGATATTCTCTGGCGCACATGGGGTATTCTCTGTCGCACATGGGATATTCTCTACTGCACATGGGATATTCTCTGACACACATGGGATATTCTCTGACGCACATGGGGTATTTTCTGTCGCACATGGGATATTCTCTACCGCACGTGGGATATTCTCTGACGCACATGGGGTATTCTCTGTCGCACATGGGATATTCTGTCGCACATGGGATATTCTCTATCGCACATGGGATATTCTCTGTCACACATGGGATATTCTCTGTCGCACATGGGATATTCTGTTGCACATGGGATATTCTCTGTTGCACATGGGATATTCTCTGTCGCACATGGGATATTCTCTATCGCACATGGGATATTCTCTGTTGCACATGGGATATTCTCTGTCGCATATGGGATATTCTTTATCACACATGGGATATTCTTTATCACACATGGGATATTCTCTGTTGCACATGGGATATTCTCTGTCGCACATGGGATATTCTCTGTCACACATGGGATATTCTCTGTCGTACATGGGATATTCTTTATCACACATGGGATATTCTCTGTCGCACATGGGATATTTATTCTCTGTCGCACATGGGATATTTTCTAACAAAAATTCTATATAGAACAGTGATTGGAACTTCTGCTCCCATTAACTTATATCAATACGTTTTTTTCATCAGGTTTAAGGTTTTTTTAATATTGTAAAAGTAAAAAATGTTTAATTCCTAACATTCATTTAGTGTTCCACTGCTTCCCACTAGAGATGAATATAATTGATAAGTGTATGATTCTGTGGAATGTGATGGAATTCTGCAAAACCGAGCCCACTTCAAACAGATTTATTGAATTGGACAACGAAATTCTTAAAATTTCATTCATCTGGAACACAAAAAGAACTCACTAAAAATATATATTTTCAAAAATTTCAAATTTTAAATGGTGGGTTATTAAAGAGAAAGTGCGTGTGTAGTAGAGATGAATAAAAACTACAAAGGCTGCAGAGATGATTAATAATACATTTATAAGCATTAGGACTATTAAGTAATCAGGTAATATATTGAATATATATTTTCTTTCATGTTGTTAGCTACACTGCAGTTTATTCTAGCTAAGAACAGTGCTACAAGGTTTTAGACTGTGCAATGCATTGATGAAATGTTGCCAAGAGACCTAAAGGTAGATATTACTTGATCTTTAGACCAGGAGGTTGGTGAACTCCCATAGACATGTATTGCTATGCAAAAAACCAATATGAACAAATGCAGGATGAATATAAAAAGGACAAGTAAATCCTGCTAACAGTAAATCAGAAAACACATTTACTGAAAAAGTCATCTTCCAATTTTGCTGTATCTCATTTTCCCAATCTCATAAAATATAACATGTGAACTCTCTGAGTTACTTGACGTGCAGTAGCTTAATGGAGATTCACCTCTGCAAGCTATAGTTTTAAGTGGGGTTCCAGTGGGGTTTGTATTGGAGCCTTTTCTATTGACTTGTGTATAAACAACTTAAAAGATGGTATTGAGAGCAAGGTCTCTGTATTTGCTGATGACACAAAACTACAGTATATAGGGCATTGGAAGCTTCAAATGATGTGCAATTGCTGCGGGAGAATCTAGACAGATTGCCAAATCGGGCAGCCAAGTGGCAGATAAGAATCAATCGCCCTCATTTACCAAGAGTCGCTCAGCAATTTTTTTTGGTTTACATACCCTTTAACAAAGCCCATTTTGTTAAAATGAAAAACCATTAAAAAATGTAAAAACCCCTCTGCCAATATTTCCACTAAAACAAATAATAATAAAATAAAACATTTTAATTTTTTAAAAAGTAAATAAAAATTTCATTAAAAAAAAAAAAACTTTCAAGCCAATTGTACTTTACAAAAACATTTCAAAGCAGCTTCAAGGGATCCTGAGTTTAGCCAAAAGCTAAGTTGCAGTCACCGTTTGCTTGATAACTTGTTTGTTGGGGATTCGCTTCAGAAAGCCGTTTACTCAACGTGTTTTTTTATTTAAAGGTTTATATGCTACATCATCTATGAACAAACCATAAATAAGCTTAGTTCCTTTTGAGTTAATCTCATTAAAGAAAAGAAATCCCAGGTACCAATGAAAGAGTATAGTTAAAATATTTCTTTGCTGTTAGTTACACATAATTAGAATTTTTAAAAGTCAAAGTTGCTACTCGTGTAACGGTACAACATATCTGTGGCTGGATAAAAGCCATGGAGAGGTTTTCTTTCAATCTATGAACTATGGTCTTCATAAAAACCAGGACCTTCAGGTTGTGTACCTGAGATTCAGAGAAGTAGGTGGGTGTGAATAATACTATCGACCCCCAAAGAGCAATTAACATCTGTTGGTGAAATACATGCCCTGTTTTTCCCCCCTCATTTTGGCTATTTTAGCTTGTTAGGATGGGCAAGTTTAGTGTTGTGGGATCTGGGGGACCCTTCCCTTTCAAGTACTGTGCTTAAAAAACTTTTAAAAAGGAAGCCTGTGTGGAAGAATGGTAAAAAGAGGTAAAAAGAGCATTGTCTAAGCGGGAGTCTCAGTGGAGTTGACCTCTTGTGTCATCTCGAGCGGTCTTGGAAACCAGGCACTGTTTATTGGATACTGGTGCAGCTGTTTAGAACCAGGACTGGTATTTATATCTGTCCCTTCAAGTGCCAGGTAAAGAGTGTGGCCGTCCCATTGAGGTGACCATTGGGGTCTGGGCTTCTCACTTAAGTCCTGGGGTTATCATAGGGAAACTATTGAGATGTTTAGGTTTGTGTCCAGTTTATATCAGATAAAAAGTTGAGCCATTGGTGGAATGCAATGACTGAAGACAAGGTACCCCATTTATGTCCAGGGACAGTGGGGGCCAGGAGATACTTAGTGGCTGCAAGAGTGTGACCTAGGAGGGTACATCTGTGTTACATCAGGAATAGCCCTACATATAATATATGGGTTCCCCATATCCACTACAGGGGACAAGTTGTTAATTTACACCAGTGCCATGCCAGGTCTCATACTTGCTTATGGCCTCTGAATTTATGGTTCCAACGCTCAATCAAAATCATTCTAATCAGTACGATGAATTTCTCTTTTCTTGAACTCAATTAAATATTATTCCTATCAATGGATCTGCATGCAGGAATGGGCACTATTTTTAAAATGCACACAAATTATGCGATAATATTTTAATCCTTTGCACACAGAAAATTGGTTGAAATAATTTCCTATTCAACACCCCCACTATCCGAAACTACTAAAACGTTGAACAATTTGATTTTAGTTTTATTGTGATTTCCTTATATCAAATAATGATATTATTTAGCTATAGCAGCTAGTTCCTCAATTAAACGGGTGTTTTATAACTAAAAGTAGAAAAAAAGGGAAGGCTTTGTAAAGCCTTTCTATGCTAAATATGTTAAATCTGATTTAAAGGGCAATTATACTCACCTCCCCCTCGTTCCTTCCTCCCACTTCTGCAAAGTACCCATGGTGAGGACCTAAAACACTAAGGGGCATATTTATAAAAGAGCGAAAAGTAGTGAAATGTTTTCGCATTCGCTTTTCGCATGGGTTTTCGCCAAAAAGACTGTTAACGCTATTTATAAAGGTAGCGTTAACGAATGGCGAAACCGTTTCCGCGAGCTATCGCTAAACCCTTTTTGCCTTACTTCGCAATGGTAATTTTAGCGAAAAGGGAGCGAAAAGGCATAACGCGATTTATAAAAGAGCGAAAGGTGGTTTTTGCGTTAAAAAGAGCGAAAGATTAGCGCGACCCTGAAGGTGGTGAAAAGTCATTGTTTGAGCAAAAAGGCATTCTAATGGGTAATATGCCTTGAAAAAGCGAACGCGCATTAGAAGGGCGATCGCGCATTAGAATGAAATATGCCTTGGAAAAGCGACATTAGAAAGGCGAACGCACATTAGAAAGGCGAACGCGCATTAGAAAGGCGAACGCACATTAGAAAGGCGAACGCACATTAGAAAGGCGAATGTGCAGTGCAAAAGAAAATTGTATTCCAATTGAGAAATTCTAAGAAGATTGACTAAATAAGACATGGCTTACTTCTTGGTAAATGTGAGGTGGCCATTTTGAACTTGACATCATTTTCTAGTGGGCTTTCTGGTTTTGAATGGTTTTCGCAATGCAGTCTTCTTAGATGCGTTAAGTTTTCGCTGCGATACTTTTCGCTCTTTATCGCGCCCGTTCGCCTTTTTCAGCCGCGAAGTGTGTTTTTTCCGCTTTTTTATAAATAAGGCGAAACGAAGCCCCAAATGGCGCTATTTTCGCTGCGATGTGCTGCGCTAATTATTTGGCGAAAAAGACAATCCTTTATAAATATGCCCCTAAGTCCTCCCCTCTGGGTACTTTACAAAAGTCCTGCACTACTTACTTGTAATCTCCCTCGTCGCTCCGGTCCGATCCTCCCCATTGACACTTTGAGTGACAGGTCGTGAGGCAGCCAATGGGAAGACACGCTCTGCAAGGAGGCGTGTCTTCCCATTGGCTGCCTCCCGGACTGTCACTGACAGTGCCAGTGGGGAGGATCCGACCGGAGCGATGAGGGAGATTACAAGTAAGTAGTGCTGGACTTTTGTAAATTACCCAGAGGTGAGGACTTAGCGTTTTAGGTCCTCACCCTGGGTACAGGAGTGAGGTGCAGGAGTGGATTGGGGAAATGGTAAGTAAAATTGTCCTTTAAAAATATAAAGGGCAATTATATTCGCTTTTGCTACCTCCTGCCTTAACTTATGAAATTACCCAGGGTGTGGACCTAAACCCCTAGGTCTTTACGCCTGCCTTCAATCTATGGGCCTAATTTATTAAGCCGTGGTATGGCTTTTTAGCGATACTGTGCCATTAATGATTGTTAAAATGATTGTTAAACCGATTGTTAATTTCCGATTGGTTTAACGATCGTTAATTTACGATCGTTAATCTCAGATCGGCGGTAGTTAACGTTTGTAAATCTATAATAACAAAATCTTAGATTTACGATCCCCATAGAATACCATTGCGGTAGTTTACTACCACACGGTAATTTACGACCGAACGATCGATAATTACCGAATGTTCGGTCGTAAATGAACGATCGCGATCAAACATTTACGATCGCGATAGTACATTAACTAACCCGTGGCTAACCTGCGGTATTGCTAAAAAGCAATACTGCAGCTTTATAAATATGGCCCTATATCCCTCATATAGGCACCAGTCCTGGCGCCGCCTCCTCCCGTGGTCCAACAGTAAACCAATTGGAAGACACAGTCTGCAAAATTCATGTCTTCCTATTTGCCAGTCCATAAACATGGAGGAATATTGGACCACTGGTATTGGGGATATAAATTTAACCCAGGGATGAGGACTTAATGGTTTAGATCCTCATCCTTGGTAAAATAAAGGGAGAAGGGGTTGTTTAGTAGGGTAAAATTGCCCTTTAAAAACTGTGCTCTTTACTGCATGTTTAAGAACAGGGTTTTATGGGTCTCTTTGGCAAGGACCAAAACTTCCGCCCTTCTTCCACTCCCACCTGCTCTTGGAAAACTCAAATGGAAAAATTCAGGTTATCCATGCAGCAACGTAAGCTTATAATAAGTTCTGTTTGTTGTAAGTGTAAAGTGTTATTAAATACAAATTCAGTGTGTGGACGTGATTACAAATTCAAAAACATGTGCCACCCAGTGACAAAAGTACATAAGGAAAGATCTGGCCATTCATTGCTCCTCAACCAAGTGTACCATACAAACCTGTTTCTTAACTGACAGGGAGGAAATTCATTGGTATTGGATAGTATTCCTTCTCATCCTCTATCTAATAATATCAGCTGTATGGTTGATCTTAGTCAAAACACTGAGAAGCCTTGAACATGCTTTTGTAACAGTCTTCTTGACATAATCACTAGATAGTTAGCAATCAGATAGTACTTGCAGCAAGGTGCCAAGTAGATATAAAGCTTGAAAAAAGGATCTTCAATCTATGACCCCCCAGATGGTTTGAAAACTACAACCCCCAGCATTCCCTGGCTTCCCTTAAAGGACAATTATACTCACCTTCCCTCCGCTCCAGATCTTCATGTAGTAACTTTTACCCAGGGTGAGGACCTGAACCGCTAGGTCCTCACCCCGGGATTCACGAAAACTTTCAGCAGCGTGTTGCAGCAATGCTGCTCTTGTAGGCTCCGCCCCCTCCTCCCCGTCGGTGACGAGACCAATAGGAGACCAATAGCGTGCCGTTCTGCAACAAGCGTGCCTTCCTATTGGCCTCGTCGCCGACGGGGAGAAGGGGGCGGAGCCTACAAGAGCAGCGTTGCTGCAACACGCTGCTGAAGGTTTCGTGAATCCCGGGGTGAGGACCTAGCGGTTCAGGTCCTCACCCTGGGTAAAAGTTACTACATGAAGATCTGGAGCGGAGGGAAGGTGAGTATAATTGTCCTTTAAGGAATGCTGGGAGTTGTGTTTTTCAAACCTCTTGAGGGTCATAATTTGTGGATTCTTTATTCCAAGAATTGCCAAAACAGTGGATGGAAACATGAAGTTACTTCTTTTTATGTCCCTATAGCCAAAGCATGTCTCTAGCGTTATAACACACAATACAGATATCGAGTTGTTTATCCAATGTGCAAACATAATGTGTTTAATATAATTAAATAATGGTCCATCAGTGTGATTGTGTATGGTTTAGGTGAGTGGGACAAAGGGTAAGGTGTATTTTGAATTTTCTGGCCCCCGTTTTTGGAAATCTGGAAATGAGGGATTATAACTTTGGAAATGCTAGAACAAGACTGAATGTTATAGGAAAGGCTGCTGCAATCTTTCTATTCTGCTTATTTTGGTAACTACACTAGATTCTAGAAGATTCTGGAAGGATGAAGGATATTTCCACTGCCAAGTAGAGTTCAGGATCAATAAGAGAAGCAGGGAAATGATGAGTATGTACAGTAGGTCATGCTGTCAATAAGATATGGACCCGAGGCACAGTTTCAAGCCAAATAAGGAAAAAGTGCATTGTCTGATCTGGCTGTGTGAAAAGAGTCATTCTGTGCCTGACTAGAACCAGGGCTCGTGTTTATGCTTGTGCCCTAAAATGTAAGACCAAATGAATTAATAAAACTGCAAATCTTAATTTTAAATCAGCAGCAGTTTTTCATCAGTAACTAAACCATTTTGGTCTGAAATTAGCATGGAAGAAGATAACTTAAAATTTGAGAAATGCAGAAAATAATAGAACCAATGGCTAAAAGGACAACTATACTCACCTTAGCCTCGATCCTCTCTTTGGCCCTTTAGAAGAACACAGGGTGAGGACCTAAACCACGAGGTCCTCACTAGGGATTGACTAGAACTCAAGTTCGGACGAACTCGAACAATTCGAACTATTTCGATTTTCCAGACTTGCGGGACTATTTTTGAAAATCCTTGAACATTCGAGAATTCTCGAATGTATGAGGATTTTCGAACGTTCGGCAGGCCTTGAACAGCCGCTTCTGAAAATCCCCAGATGGCCGGAGATTCACAAAAATGCCTGCAGCCGGACGTTCGGGGGTCCCGCAGCTCGAAACCAGGACCCTCTCCTAGGTCCTTAAAAGGATCATTGCGGCCCAAGGGCCCCCGCAGCTTGAACCGGAACCCCCCTCCCCGGCACTTATAAGTACCCTTGTGGCCCTGACAAGGGCCCTTTGGGGCTTAAGGGGTCCCGCAACTCAAACTGGGACCCCCCTCCCCGGCACTTATAAGTGCCTTTGCGGCCCTTGAAAGGGCCCTTTGGGGCTTAAGGGGCCCTGCAGCTCAAACCGGGACCCCCCTCCCCGGCCCTTTTAAGGGCCCTTGTGGCACGGATAAGTGCCTTTGTTGGGGGTCACTTTGTTGTGGCCAATAGTGAGCCCGCTGGCACCACCGGCCTCAGCGGAGCCGATGTTGCTAGCCACTTCTTTGCTTGATTTACATGGTTTACATTAACCAATCAGATTTCAGAAAACTGGAAAATCTGATTGGTTAATGTAAACCATGTAAACCAAGCATTGAAAAATTCACCAGAAACGGATTAGGGTTTTCTGCAAACCTATATAAAGAGGTGCAATCCTCCGTGGAGCTCAGAAGCCATTGCAATAGATGGCAGAAGAAAGAAGCCGCTAGCAACATCGGCTCCGCTGAGGCCAGTGGGACCTCAGCTGAGGCTCCGGTTCGAGCTGCGGGACCCCTTAAGCCCCAAAGGGCCGCAAAGGCACTTATAAGTGCCAGTGAGGGGGGTCCCGATTCGAGCTGCAGGACCCCTTAAGCCCCAAAGGGCCCTAGTCAGGCCGCAAGGGCACTTCTTAGTGCCGCAAGGGCCCCGATATTGGAGGGGGATCCCAGTTCGAGCTGCGGGACCCCTTAAGCCCCAAAGGGCCGCAAAGGCACTTATAAGTGCCGGAGAGGGGGATCCTGGTTCGAGCTGCAGGACCCCTTAAGCCCCAAAGGGCCCTAGTCAGGGCCGCAAGGGCACTTCTTAGTGCCGCAAGGGCCCCGATAGGGGAGGGGGATCCCGGTTCAAGGACCTTTTTGTCAGGGCGGAAAAGGTCCTTGTAAGGACCCAGGAGGAGGTCCCGGTTTTGAGCTGCAGGACCCCTGAGCGTCCGGCCATGTTGTCGGGTGTTCTGCAATCCGTGAACAGCAGATTTCGGGAATCTCCGGCCGTTTGGAGATTTTTGGAAGCGGCAGTTTGAGTTTTGCCGAACGTTCAAAACGTTCGAGGATTACCAATATCGTCACACGGAAACCGTAAGTAGCATGCGTGTGCGCTACATCCGGCTTTTATGTTGTTACCCCGCGCACACACGTGTTCCCCAGACCATCTCCCAGGGGCCTGTAAGGTAAGTTTACACTGCAATATTTCAGAAAGTTCATTCGAACTTTCCGAACTATTTACCCCCCATTGACTTTAATGGGTCCATTTTCAGACTTTCGAACTTTTGAACTTTTTTAGAAATTTGAAAGTTCAAAAACGGACCAACTTTCGAAAGTTCGGCCATCTCTAGTCCTCACCCCTGGGTTCAACTTTTAAGTCATTCACTTACCTATAGAAGTTCTGATCATCGGTACACTGTTCCCTCTTTCCAGTCCATGAGTAGAGATGGACAAACTTCCTAAAGTTTGGGGGTTTTTTTGAGTTTTCGAACTTCAGTAAAAGTTTGATAGTTCAATTGTTTGTAAACAGACCCATTAAAGTCAATGGGGACAAATAGTTGGAAAAGTTCTGATAAAATACAGTAAAAATAGCAATGCTAACTTACCGTAAATGTCTCTGGGACCTGGGAAATGATCTGGGGATCACCAAAACTTGTTTAAACACTAACAGGGAGATTCAATAAAAGTTCTTATGGTTTAAAATGGTGATAATTTTGCCCCAACCAATCAGATCTTATTTTTTCTTTGAAAGCTTACATCTGATTGGTTGGGGCAAAATTAGCACCATTTTAAACGATAAGAACTTTTATTGAATAGCCCTGTAACTTTCCTCACGATCGGCTATTTTTGGTATTTTGCTTCTGCGTTGAATGTTCGAGGGCTACTGAAATCGAACGCCACATTCGAGGGTTATTGCTGAATTCGACGGTTAGTGAATGCTACATTTGAGCATTATCACAGAATTCAAGGGTTACCAAACCACGCATTCGAGCGTTATGGGCGAATTGGAAGGTTACCAAATGCCGCATTCGAGGGTTATGCCTGAATTCGACTGTTAGGGAATGCTACATTTCAGGGTGCGTGCACTTTAGCTGCCTTTTTCTTCAGGGTGTTTATATATAGGGAGCGCTTAAGACATGGTTATTGCCGAATTTGAGGGTTACCAAATGCAGCATTCGAGGGTTATCAATTACAAAATTCAATAAACCTGAATTCTTGATAATTTTCGAAAATAAGTCCATGAGTTTAAAAAGTCCAAAAGTTCCTAGTTCAAAGAGTTCAAAAAAGTCTGAATTCATACGAACTCGGGTTCGAGTTTCAGTTCTAGTTTTAGTCCATCCCTGTCCACCCACTGACCAATAGGAATACACACTGCCTCCCTGGGCGTGGAGGGGAAGCAGGGAACAAGACTTATAAATACAGAACAGAAGTTGAACTACTTACTTTGGGTACTTCTAAAGGAAAGGGGTTCAAAGAACAGTATTGTTGTCCGTAAATATAACTTAATAGCAGGGTAATAGGAGTTTTTACTTTGGTTTTATCTGTGGAAATATAATAAGTGACGACTCAAAAGGAATGGAACTGGGGAGTTTAGTTAACAGTGGTTGTGCGGAACTTATTAAACTTCCAAAAATCCGATTCCACCCTTATTGAATCTGAATCTTTTTGAATTTTTCCTTTTAATTTTGAATTTTTGAGCACACTTTTCATATTTTTTTATCTAATTTCTGAATTTTTCGATATAAGTTTGAAATTCTCGAACACACCTTTTCAATCTAATTTCTGATTTTTTAATATTAATTTTTATATTTTTCAACAAGTTCCGAGTTTCAAAAAGTGTCCCCACTCACCCCCTACCTCGACCCCTCCCCCGTCGCCATTTTTTCTTTTTGCAGCGATACTATATTTACCGCAGAGATATTTATCGCTGACATCGCTGCAGTAAGTATATTATTGCTCCAAAAACACTATCAATGCACATCGACCCGGCGATACTTTTTGGCGCAAAAACGATCAGCTTTATAAATATGGCGTTAATAACGATCGTTACGCTGCGATGTGCGGTGATAAATGCTTTACTGCTTCCTATATTGTGCTTATGCAATGGCAGAAATCATTTTAGTAATTCTGCTATCAAGAAATCTGCAGGGAGATGCAATATCCCGCGCTAACAATAAAATAAGCGCTAAAATCACGCTAACCTATGTACTAACGTGTTAGCGAAGGTGTTGCACTGCCTGCACCATGTCGCAATTTTTCTTTGCACTAGTTTTTTGTGCAACAATTAACGCCTCTTCAATGGTGTCTTTAAAATACGCGCAAAAGGTCGCAACTTACAGCCAGCGTTTTCGCAATGTATTAACGGTCGCAAAGTGACTAATACATTGCGGAAACGAGTGCGATACCGAAATATATTCCATCTCCCCTTGGTTCTTGTGGGCATATTGTTCATTGTGTTGTGGACAATGAATGGTTAACTCACAGCCGATGCTTTACTGCTTCAATGAAGAATGAATTCCATTGTGCTCGTGCCATGACATGAATATTTTTAGGAATCCGGCTATCGAGAAGCCTCGTTCCAAGTACTTGCGGGCATATTCTTGGCAATTCTGTCACCGAGCCATATTCTTTATCACTTCTAACATTCAGATTGGCCATTTTAGCAACAACAAAAAAATGGATGGGGGTGGGACAGAGACACCATTCTAAATACGGAAGGTAATTGTGGTTCTGCGCATTAGACCAAAGTAAAAACAGCAAGAAATTAATTTCAATGGGTTTCTCTTATTATTAGAAATAGAGACAGCGAAGCTTGAAAGTTCTTCAAACAGAAACTGCCTGGTGTGTATCAGAATTCAGTCACTCTGCATAAAACAACTTAAAACAAAACACTGGACGCCTTCCCAATGAATTTGCCATTTCTAGCATTGAAATAAAAACCGTGCCTGGGAAAAGCTGCTACTGTTAATCTGTCAAATTCTAAACACAAATTATGGTGCACTTAGCAGGCAAGTCCTTAATGAATGATTTAGTTTAATAGTAAAAGTTCTTATATTATCCGTAATGATAGCTAAAATCCTGTGGCTTTCTGTTTCACCATGGACCGTTTCCTCAATCTGTGATAATGTCCTATACAAACTGGAAATCTACTGTACAGTATCTATAATCTATCTACAGTATCTATCTATCTATCTATCTATCTATCTATCTATCTATCTATCTATCTATCTATCTATCTATCTATCTATCTATCTACAGTATCTATCTATCTATCTATCTATCTATCTATCTATCTATCTATCTATCTATCTATCTATCTATCATCTATCTATCATCTATCTATCATCTATCTATCTATCTACCTATCTATTATCTATCTATCTATAATCTATCTATCTATCTATTATCTATCTATCATCTATCTATCTATCTATCTATCTATCTATCTATCTATCTATCTGTCTATCTATCTATCATCTATCTATCTATATATCATATATTTATCTATCTATCATCTATCTATCTATCTGTCTATCTATTATCTATCTATCTATTATCTATCTATCTATCTATCGATCATATATCTATCTATCTATCTATCTATCTATCTGTCTGTCTGTCTGTCTGTCTGTCTGTCTGTCTGTCTATCTATCCATCTATCCATCTATCCATCCATCTATCCATCCATCCATCCATCCATTTATTTATCAATGTCTATCTTGTCTGTCTGTCTGTCTGTCAATCTATCAATCTATCAATCTATCAATCCATCCATCTATCCATCCATCAATCCATCCATCCATCCATCCATCCATCCATCCATCTATTTATCTATCAATGTCTATCTTGTCTGTCTGTCTGTCCGTCTGTCTGTCCGTCCGTCCGTCCGTCCGACTATCTATTTATCTATCTATCTATATCTCTCTCTTCCATCCTAGCTAAACCAGGATTGGAGAGTGACAAAGGCACCTAGAAGAAAGTCCTCTAAGTAACAGATGTACCCCTAGGGGTGAGGACCAATCATTTACAGTTATAAGGACAACTATACACACCCGATCCTCATGTTTGGCCTATTAAAAGAACCCAGGGTAAGGACTTAAACCGATTGGTGCTCACTCCTGGATTCAGCTTCTAAGACTTACCTATCTATCATCTATCTATCTATCTATCATCTATCTATCTATCTATCTATCTATCTATCTATCTATCATCTATCTATCTATCTACCTATCTATCATCTATCTATCTCTCTATCACCTATCTATCTATCTATCTATCTATCTATCATCTATCTATTATCTATCTATCTATCATCTATATCTGTCTATCATCTGTCTATCATCTATCTATCTATCTATCTATTATCACTTTAATGCGGCACATGCTGCACACCTATCTACAATCTATCTATCTATCATCTATCTATCATCTATCTATCTATCATCTATCTATCTATCTATCTATCTATCTATCTATCTATCTATCTATCTATCATCTATCTATCTATCTATATCTCTCTATCATATATATATCTCTATCTTATATCTATCTATCATCTAAATATCTATCTGTCTGTTTGTCTATCTATCTATCTATCTATCTATCTATCTATCTGTCTATCTATCTATATATCTATCATCTATCTATCTGTCTGTCTATATCTATCATCTGTCTATCTATCAATCTATCTCTATATCTCTCCCATCCTAGCCAGACCAGGATGGGAGAGCGACAAAGGCACCTAGAAGAAAGTCCTCTAAATAACAGATGTACCCCTATGGGTAAGGACCAAGCATTTACAGTTATAAGGACAACTATACACACCCAATCCTCATGTTTAGCCCATTAAACGAAATTTAAAAGGACCTAAACCGCTTGGTGCTCACTCCTGGATTCAGCTACTAAGACCGGTACTTACTTATCTATCATGTATCTATCTATCTATCAGTCTGTCTGTCTGTCTATCTATCATCTTTCTATCTGTCTGTCTATCTATCTGTCTGTCTATCTATCTATCATCTTTCTATCTGTCTATCTATTTATCTATCGATATCTATCTATCTGTCTATCTATCTATCTATCATCTATTTATCTATCTCTCTCTCTCTCTATCTATCTATCGGTCTGTCTGTCTGTCTGTCTGTTTGTCTGGCTGTCTGGCTGTCTAGCCATCTGTCTGTCCGTCTATCTATCTATCTATCTATCTATCTATCTATGTATCATCTATCAATCTATCTATCTATCTCTCCCATCCTAGCCAGACCAGGATGAGAGAGCGACAAAGGCACCTAGAAGAAAGTCCTCTAAGTAACAGATGTAACCCTAGGGGTGAGGACCAAGCATTTATAGTTATAAGGACAACTTTACACACCCGATCCTCATGTTTGGCCCATTAAAAGAACCCAGGGTGAGGACCTAAACCGCTTTGTGCTCACTCCTGGATTCAGCTACTAAGACCGGTACTTACCTCCCAAAGTTCCAATCGTAAGTGCGCTTTTCCCCATCTGCGAGCTAACCAATAGGAAGTCTGTTGAAGAAGCGGGTCTTCCTATTGGTAGAGCCCTGGGCGCACCAGTAATCGTAACTTCGGATGGTAAGTACAGGACTCAGAATCTGAACCCAGGTTTGAGGGCCAAGCAGTTTAGGTCCTTACCCTGGGTTATTTTTAAGGGAGGACTGCTTTAGTTCCCCTTTAAACCATACTTACTATTTAAACAAAAACCTCTAAGCAACATTGTTGAATATTCTTCAAAAAAATGGGAGTTGATTTGCTTTTTCTAGTCTCATAACCCCAATAGAACACCCAGAAGAAAAAAATCTGCCCAAGAAAATGTCTCACCAAGCAGTGACTATTTCTTGTACAATGAGAAGTGACTTGCTGATCTTGTGACCTATTAAAATAGAATTAACATTTCTTGGTTGTGCAGCATTAAAGTTCTCAGCTGATTTTATTAGGTAGCGTTGATAGTTCCCCCTCTAAATAATATTAGTGTTTCTTATATAGGGGATGCCAAGAACATTGCTATAGGTCACTGGCTACTAGACGAAATGACGTCAGTCTTACATCTGCTCTAAATTTCCAAACCGCCTTATTTGTCCACTCACTTCCCACGGTCCCAGGGAGATTTTGCTTTCTCCTTTGATTCCGAAGAGATCAGAAAACATTAAGTCATTGCATTAAAGTCGTGGTCGTTGCATTAAAACATGAAAGTAGATAAATTGGTTTGTGTCATTTGGGGTGGGATGGAGAATTGCCTTTGTGTTTCACATCCTCTGTGCTTCCCACTCATCACTCAACACCAATCACTTTATTCTTCTACATTCGGTTAAGAAAGGGCAAAACGACCCAATGTTATATCCACTTACAATCTTGACCTGAGAGCTTTAGCTTATTATTTTCTTTTGACTGGAATATTGATGTTAAGTTCTGTGCGCTGTTCAGGGGGTTTTAAAACTTTGTAATGTTTCCAACTTTTATTTCATTTACGTCTGAAATATATTATTATTATTTCAAATCATATTAAAGGACATGTAGACTGGGGAATTTGTTTTTATAAATTGCTCATTACTGGAAACTGTAATTCTTCCCAAATATCCCCATTTTTTTGTTGATATGTCCCCTATTTCTTTACACATCCAATCTACATAGTAACATAGTAATCGAGGTTGAATAAAGACACACGTCCACAAAGTCAAGCCTTTCCTCCCACCTTTTTAACCCTACCTAATAGCTGATCCAGAGGAAGGAAAAAAACCAGCTGAAGAAAACGAGGGGGGTCCTTTAAAGCATGTTTACAGAACATCTTACATTACAGCTGTCAATCAAGTACATTATTATCATAAAATCATTTGTTACGGTATGTATAGTTTTTCTGTAGCTGTTTGGAAAGTGAACAACACGGTTGATTGAAGTCATGCAGCAACACATACGTGTAAGTGCTGCTTACATGTATTCATTTATAGATTGAAATTAGGCAAAATGATTTTTCAGTGTAAAATTCCTTCAAGTAAATTTAATTGGACTTGCTTTAAAATGTATGTGTATAAAGTGACAATTGGGTACGCACATTGTACATTCTAAAAATACAAACAAGGGGTTAAGCTCCAGCAATTATGCAGAATCCTCCACAATTATTGCCACTGATGATTCTTTTTGGCTCCTCCCTCTGTCACTGACGATTCCCCCATCTCCGACATTGATCATATGTTAAAGAAGGAGGAGCCCAAAACAGTCAGTAACTGTATGAGTATAATTCTCCTACCTCTCCAAAGTTTGTTTTATTTAACCGTGTAATCTACCAGACCTTACAGGTTGTACATCTAACTAAATCCAGAATCATACTTTGGGAAGTACACATTTCCAAGAGACTTGGTCAAGCCTCCAATGTAAGATGCAATATAGATAAAATAGATATAGAACAATAAAATTCAATTATGATTGGCTAATGTGTGATCATATGATTGCAAGCATTGAAATATTAACCAATCATAATAGGATTTGGTCCTTCAGTGAACCTATATAAAGAGGTGTAAACCCCGTAGAGCTCAGAAGTCATTGCAGTGATGGCAGAAAAAAGAAGTGGGCAGAAAGAAGATGTCTGCAACACTGGAGGCGGCTGCAGTGACATCGCCCAGTGTCGGCAACATCAGCAGAGTTGGTGTCGCCAGCTGAGAAGACACACCATAAGAGCTCTTCTAAGAGCCAATAGTTTTAAGCAGCAGGTCCCACAACAAAGGCACTTGTCAGTGCCGCAAGGTACTTCTAAGTTATGATAATAAACGCATTACTGCAGTTATAATACAACACACATTACTGTGGTTATGATATTAAACACATTACTGTAGTTATGATAATAAACACATTACTGTAGTTATAATAATAAACACATTACTGTAGTTATGATAAATAAACACATTCTGTAGTTATAATAATAAACACATTACTTGTAGTTATGATAATAAACACCATTACTGTAGCTATGATAATAAACACCATTACACTGTAGTTATGATAATAAACACATTGCTGTATTATGGTAATAAAAAAATTGCTGTAGTTATGATAATAAACACATTGCTGTAGTTATGGTAATAAACACATTTCTGTAGTTATGATAATAAACACTTGCTGTTAGTTATGATAATAAACACATTGCTGTAGTTATGATAATAAACACATTACTGTAGTTATGATAATAAACACATTACTGAGTATGATAATAAACACATTTGTAGTATATAATAAACCATACTGTAGTTATGATATAAAACACATTATATAGTATTGATTATAACACATACTGTAGTATGATAATAAAAACATTACAGTAGTTATGATATTAAAACACATTACTGTAGTTATGATAATAAAACATTACTGTAGTTATGATAATAAACACATTACAGTAGTAAATAATAAAACACAATACTGTAGTTATGATAATAAAACACTTACTGTAGTGTATGATAATAAACACATTACTGTAGTTATAAATTAAACACATTATGTAGTTATGGTAATAAAACATTACTGTAGTTATGATAATAAACACATTACTGTAGTTATGATAATAAAACATTACTGTAGTTATGATAATAAAACACATTACTGTAGTTATGATAATAAACACATGCTGTAGTTATGATAAAAAAACATTACTGTAGTAATGATAATAAACACATTACTGTAGTTATAATAATAAACACATTACTGTAGTTATAATAATAAACACATACTGTAGTTATGATAATAAACAAATTACTGTAGTTATGATATTAAACACATTACGTAGGTATGATAATAAAAACATTACAGTGTATGTATAAACACATTACTGTAGTTATGATAATAAACACATTACTGTAGTTATGATAATAAACACATTACAGTAGTTTAATAATAAAACACATTACTGTAGTATGATAATAACACATTACTGTAGTTATGATAATAAACACATTATGTAGTTCTAATATTAAACACACTTACTGTAGTTATGGTAATAACACATTACTGTAGTTTGAAATAAACACATTACTGTAGTTATGATAATAAACACTTTGTAGTTATGATAATAAAACACATTGCTGTAGTTATGATAATAAAACACATTGCTGTAGTTATAATAATAAAACAAATTGCTGTAGTTATGATAATACAAACATTACTGTAGTTATGATATAAACACATTACTGTAGTTATGATATTAAACACATTACGTAGTTATGATAATAACACATAACTGTAGTTATAATAATAAACAATATATGTCGTTATGATAATAAACACATTACTGTAGTTATTAATAATAAAACACAACTACTGTAGTTATGTAATAAACACATTATGTAGTTATATAATACACACATTACTGTAGTTATGATTAAAACACATACTGTAGTTATGACAATAAACACATTACTGTAGTTAGAATAATACACACATTACTGTAGTTATGATATTAAACACATTACTGTAGTTATGATAATACACACATTACTGTAGTTATGATAATAAACACATTACTGTAGTTATGATGATAAACACATTACTGAAGTTATAATAATACACACATTATTGTAGTTATAATAATACACACATTACTGTAGTTATGTTAATAAACACATTACTGTAGTTATAATAATACACATATTACTCTTGTTATGTAGTTATGATGATAAGCACATTACTGAAATTATAATAATACACACATTACTGTAGTTATGATAATAAACACATTACTGTAGTTATGATAATACACACATTACTGTAGTTATGATAATAAACACATTACTGTAGTTTATGATAATAAACACATTACTGTAGTTATGATAATAAAACACATTATTGAAGCTATAATAATACCCACATTGTGTTGTTATGACAATAAACATTACTATAGTTATGATAATAACACATTACTGTAGTTATGGTAATGTGATACATTATTGTAGTTTGATTAAACACATACGAAGGTATAATAATACACATATTACTGTAGTTATAAAAATAAACATATTACTGTACTTACGATAATAAACACATTACTGTAGTTATGATAATAAACACATTACTGTAGTTATAATAATACACACATTACTGTAGTTATGATATTAAACACATTGCTGTAGTTATGATAATAAACACATTACTGTAGTTATAATAATACACACATTAACACATTACTGTAGTTATGATAATAAACGCATTACTGTAGTTATGATGATAAACACATTACTGAAGTTATAATAATACACACATTATTGTAGTTATAATAATACACACATTACTGTAGTTATGATAATACACACATTACTGTAGTTATGTTAATAAACACATTACTGTAGTTATAATAATACACATATTACTCTTGTTATGTAGTTATGATGATAAGCACATTACTGGAATTTTAATAATACACACATTACTGAGTTATGATATAATAAACACATACTGTAGTTATGATAATACGCACATTACTGTAGTTATGATAATAAAACACATTACTGGTAGTTATGATAATAAACACATTACTGTAGTTATGATAATAACAGATTATGAAGCTATAATAAACACACATGCTGTGTTATGACAATAAACACATTACTATAGTTATGATAATAAACACATTATTGAAGCTATAATAATACACAAATTGCTGTAGTTATGACAATAAACACATTACTGAAGTTATGATAAAAACACATTATTGTAGTTATAATAATACACACATTACTGTAGTTATAATAATACACACATTACTGTCGTTATGATAATACACACATTGCTGTAGTTATGACAATAAACACATTACTGTAGTTATGATAATAAACACATTAATGTATTATGGTAATATATACATTATTGTAGTTATGATAATAAACACACTAATGAAGGTATAATAATACACATATTACTGTAGTTATGAAAATAAACATATTACTGTACTTACGATAATAAACACATTACTGTAGTTATGATAATACACACATTATTGTAGTTATGATAATAAACACATTACCGTAGTTATGGTAATAAACACCATTACTGTAGTTATGATAATAAACACATAACTGTAGTTACGATACTAAACACATTACCGTAGTTATGGTAATAAACACATTACTGTTGTTATGATAATAAACACATTACTGTAGTTATGATAATAAACACATTACTGTAGTTATAATAATAAACACATTACCATAGTTACGATAATAAACACATTACTGTAGTTATGATAATAAACACATTACCGTAGTTATAAAATAAACACATTACCGTAGTTACGATAATTAACACATTACTGTAGTTATGATAATACACACATTATTGTAGTTATGATAATAAACACATTACTGTAGTTATGATAATACACACATTACTGTAGTTATGATCATAAATGCATTACTGTAGTTATATTAATAAACACATTACTGTAGTTGTAATAATACACACATTACTGTAGATATGATAATAAACACATTACTGTAGTTATAATAATACACACGTTACTGTAGTTATGATGATTAGCACATTACCGAAATTATAATAATACACAAATTACTGTAGTTATGATAATAAACACATTACTGTAGTTATGATAATAAACACATTACTGTAGTTATGATAATAAACACATTACTGTAGTTATATAAAAAACATTACAGTAGTTATGATATAAACCATTACTGTAGTTATTAATAAACACTTACTGTAGTTATGATAATAAACACATTACGTAGTTATAATAATAAACACATTACTGTAGTTATTATTATAACCACATTACTGTAGTTATGATAATAAACACATTACTGTAGTTATAATATTAACACATACTGTAGTTATGTAATAAACACATTACTGTAGTTATGATAATAACACATTACTGTAGTTATGATTAATAACACATTACGTGTTTTTAAATATAACACACATTACTGTAGTTATGATAATAAACACATTGCTGTAGTTATGATAATACACATTACGTAGTATATATAAACACATTCTGTAGTTATGAATAATAAACACATTACTGTAGTTATAATAATAAACACATTACTGTAGTTATGATAATAAACACATTACTGTAGTTATGATATTAAACACATTACTGTATGTAGAATATAAAACATACAGTAGTTATGATAATTAACACATTACTGTAGTTATGATAATAAACACATTACTGTAGTTATGATAATAAACACATTACAGTAGTTATAATAATAAACACATTACTGTAGTTATATAATAAACACATTACTGTAGTTATGATATAAACACATTACTAGTTCTAATATTAAACACATTACTGTAGTTATGGTAATAAACACATTACTGTAGTTATGATAATAAACACATTACTGTAGTTATGATAATAAACACATTACTGTAGTTATGATAATAAACACATTGCTGTATTATGATAAAAACACATTGCTGTAGTTATAATAATAAACACATTGCTGTAGTTATGATAATACAACAATTACTGTAGTTATGATATAAACACATTACTGTAGATTTATGATATTAAACACATTACTGTAGTTATGATAATAAACACTAACTGTAGTTTATAATAATAAACACATTACTAGTGTTTATTATAATAAACACTTACTGTAGTTTAATAATAACACATTACTGTAGTTATGTATAAACACATTACTGTAGTTATGATAATACACACATTACTGTAGTTATGATAATAAACACATTACTGTAGTTATGACAATAAACACATTACTGTAGTTAGAATAATACACACATTACTGTAGTTATGATATTAAACACATTACTGTAGTTATGATAATACACACATTACTGTGTTATTATATAAACACTTACTGTAGTTATGATGATAAACACATTACTGAAGTTATAATAATACACACATATTTGTGTTATAATTACCACATTACTGTAGTTATGTTAATAAACACATTACTGTAGTTATAAAATACACATATACTCTTGTTATGTAGTTATGATGATAAGCACATTACTGAAATATAATAATACACACATTACTGTAGTTATTAATATAACCATTACTGTAGTTATGATAATACACACATTACTGTAGTTATGATATAAAACACATTACGTGTTATGATATAAACACATGCTTAGTTATATAATAACACATTATTGAAGCTATAATAATACACACATTGCTGTTTTTATGACAATAAACACATTACTATAGTTATGTAATAAACACTTACTGTGTTATGTATGTACATTATTGTAGTTATGATAATAAACACATTACGAAGGTATAATAATACACATATTACTGTTATAAAAATAAACATATACTGTACTTACGTATAATAACACATTACTGTAGTTATGATAATAAACACATTACTGTAGTTATAATAATACACACATTACTGTAGTTATGAATATTAACACATTGCTGTAGTTTTATGATAATAACACATTACTGTAGTTATAATAATACCACATTAACACATTACTGGTAGTAATGATAAAACGCATTACTGTAGTTTGATATAAACACATTACTGAAGTTATAATAATACACACATTATTGTAGTTATAATATACACACATTACTGTAGTTATGATAATAACACACATTACTGTAGTTATGTTAATAAACACATTACTGTAGTTATAATAATACACATATTACCTTGTTATGTAGTTATGATATAGCACATTACTGGAATTTTAATAATACACACATTACTGTAGTTATGATAATAAACACATTACTGTAGTTATGATAATACGCACATTACTGTAGTTATGATAATAAACACATTACTGTAGTTATGATAATAAACACATTACTGTAGTTATGATAATAAACAGATTATTGAAGCTATAATAATACACACATTGCTGTTGTTATGACAATAAACACATTACTATAGTTATGATAATAAACACATTATTGAAGCTATAATAATACACAAATTGCTGTAGTTATGACAATAAACACATTACTGAAGTTATGATAATAAACACATATTGAGTTATAATACCACACATTACTGTAGTATAATATACCACATTACTTTCGTTATGATAATACCACATTGCTGTAGTTATGACAATAACACATTACTGTAGTTATGATAATAAACACATTATGTAGTTATGGTAATATATACATTATTGTAGTTATGATAATAAACACACTACTGAAGGTATAATAATACACATATTACTGTATTATGAAAATAAACATTTACTGTACTTACGATATAACCACATACTGTAGTTTGGTAATACACACATTGTATTGTATTATGATAATAAACACATTACCGTAGTTATGGTAATAAACACCATTACTGTAGTTATGATAATAAACACATACTGTAGTTACGATACTAAACACATTACCGTAGTTATGGTAATAAACACATTACTGTTGTTATGATAATAAACACATACTGTAGTTATGATAATAAACACATACTGTAGTTATATAAAACACCATTACCATAGTTACGAATAATAACACATTACTGTAGTTATGATAATAAACACATTACGTAGTTATAATATAACACATACCACCGTAGTTCGAGAATTACCATTACTGTAGTTTATGATAATACACACATTATTGTAGTTATATAATAACACATTACTGTAGTTATGATAATACACACATTCTGTAGTTTGAATCTAATGCATTACTGTAGTTATATTAATAAACACATTACTGTAGTTGTAATAATACACACATTACTGTAGATATGATAATAAACACATTACTGTAGTTATAATAATACACACGTTCTGTATGTTTGATGATTAGCACATTACCGAAATTATATATACAATTACGTGTTATGATAATCAACCATTACTTTAGTTAGAAATAAACACATTACTGTAGTTATGATAATAAACACATTACTGTAGTTATGATAATAAACACATTATTGAAGTTCTAATAATACACACATTACTCAGTAATGGTAATAAACACATTACTGTAGTTATGATAATAAACACATTACTGTAGTTATAATAATACATATATTACTGTAGTTATGTAGTTATGATGATAAGCACATTACTGAAATTATAAAAATACACACATTACTGTAGTTATGATAATAAACACATTACTGTAGTTATGATAATAAACACATTACTGTAGTTATGGTAATAAACACATTACTGTAGTTATGATAATAAACACATTACTGTAGTTATGATAATAAACACATTACTGTAGTTATAATATTAAACACATTACTGTAGCTATGATAATAAACACATTACTGTAGTTATGGTAATAAACACATTACTGTAGTTAGGATAATGAACACATTACTGTAGTTATGATAATAAACACATTACTGTAGTTATGATAATAAACACATTACTGTAGTTATGGTAATAAACACATTACTGTAGTTAGGATAATGAACACATTACTGTAGTTATGATAATAAACACATTACTGTAGTTATAATATTAAACACATTACTGTAGTTATGATGATAAACACATTACTGTAGTTATGATAATAAACACATTACTGTAGTTATAATATTAAACACATTACTGTAGTTATGATGATAAACACATTACTGTAGTTATGATAATAAACACTATTACTGTAGTTACTAATATTAAAACACATTACTGTAGTTATGGTAATAAACACATTACTGTTGTATTGATAATAAACACACTTACTGGTAGGTATGATAATAAACACATTACTGTAGTTATGATAATAAACACATTGCTGTAGTTATGATAAAACACATTGCTGTAGTATAAAAAACACGTTGCTGTAGTTATGATAATAAACAATACTGTAGTTATGATAATAACCATTACTGTAGTTATGATATTAAACACATACTGTAGTATGATAATAAACACATAACTGTAGTATAATAATAAACACATTACTGTAGTTATGTAATAAAACACATTACTGTAGTATAATAATAAAACATACTGTAGTTATGGTAATAAACACATTACTGTAGTTATGATAATACACAATTACGTAGTTATGATAATAAACCACATTACTGTAGTTATGACAAAAACACATTACTGAGTAGAAAATACACACATTACTGTAGTTATGATATTAACACATTACTGTAGTTATGATAATACACACATTACTGTAGTTATGATAATAAACACATACTGTAGTTATGATGATAAACACATTACTGAAGTTATAATAAAACACACATTATTGTAGTTATAATAATACACACATTACTGTAGTTATGTTAATAAACACATTACTGTAGTTATAATAATACACATATTACTCTTGTTATGTAGTTATGATGATAAGCACATTACTGAAATTATAATAATACACACATTACTGTAGTTATGATAATAAACACATTACTGTAGTTATGATAATACACACATTACTGTAGTTATGATAATAAACACATTACTGTAGTTATGATAATAAACACATTACTGTAGTTATGATAATAAACACATTATTGAAGCTATAATAATACACACATTGCTGTTGTTATGACAATAAACACATTACTATAGTTATGATAATAAACACATTACTGTAGTTATGGTAATGTATACATTATTGTAGTTATGATAATAAACACATTACTGAAGGTATAATAATACACATATTACTGTAGTTATAAAAATAAACATATTACTGTACTTACGATAATAAACACATTACTGTAGGTATGAAATAAACACATTACTGTAGTTATAATAATACACACATTACTGTAGTTGATTAAAACACATTGCTGTAGTTATGATAAAAACACATTACTGTAGTTATAATATACACATTAACACATTACTGTAGTAGATATATAAAACGCCATACTGTAGTTATGTGATAAAACATTACTGAAGTTATAATAATACAACACATTATGTAGTTATTAATAATCACATTACTGTAGTTATGATAAACACACATTACTGTAGTTATGTTAATAAACACATTATGTAGTATTATAATACACATATTACTCTTGTTATGTAGTTATGAGATAAGCACACCTTACTGGAATTTAATACTACACACTTACTGTAGTTATGATAATAAACACATTACTGTAGTTATGATAATAAACACATTACCGTAGTTACAATAATTACCACATTACTGTAGTTACAATAATAAACACATCACTGAGACTTTCAAACGTTTAATTTAATTTTCAGATTTATGGAACTCGGGAAAAATCATAAGATCCGAAAATCGGAAACCCAAATGTACTTTTGATGGTTCGGAACACATTTTTGAGATATACCGAATGTACAGCTATTTTCGGTAAATTTCGAAAATATCCCCATACATTTGATAATCCTTGAAAACATGATCGGAAACTATTGTCGAGTTTGAGGGTTAGCAAACATACAAGGATATTTTTTAGGGTTTCAAGGGTAACCCTCGAAAATACATTCCAAAATCCGAACAATCCGCTTGGTTCCAATGGAACTTTCGGGTTTCAAAACAGCGGTTCTGTGTCAGAGCTGTCGGAAATGGCTGAAACTGTTAAGTTTCATTCCGTTTTCAGATTTACGGATCTCGGGAAAATCCTGAAGATTCAAAAATCCGAAAACGGAACATACTTTCAGGACTTCGGAGCCCATTTTCGATAATTATCGAACATTCCAAGCAGTTTTTGAAAATAACCTTGAATGTCGAAATTCCTCGAAAATACGATCGGAAACTAATTTCGAATTTCCAATCGTATTTTCGAGCATTATCGAACGTTCAAGGCTATTTTTGGTAATCATCGAACATACGGTAATTCTAGAAAATAGGCTCCGAAATCTGAGTCATCCATTCGGTTTCGGACGGAACATTCGGATTTCAGAACCAAACACAGATGGAACTTTGGAGGGTGAGAAACCATCACCAATACAGATATTAGAGACAGTAGATGTTTGTCTAATAATGACCCTCTAATCTATCTAATACCTAACTAGTGTATTTAAGTATTTAATAACTTAAGTTGCAGATTTTATAGGTCCTTTAACAGTAATAGTACTGAAATCTCTCTCCCACACAATGTCCCTGATTCTTTTTTCACTCAAACTTTAATAAAGCCTCATGTCATCCAGTTCATCATAACACTGTTTAATGCAGAGTCCCTATCACTTTTATTGAACCAAAGTGATTTACTGCCGTAAAGACTGAGAGAGCTTCAGTTGGCAAAGAGATAAACTGTTTACAATGATGTTCCAAGAACAATGTAGTCAAAACATAATTAGGTAGACGGAGTCCAGTTGAGAGTGAAGAGAACATTAGCTGTGCTAATAAGCAGCGATAATGTACATTGTGGATTAGCTTTGTCCATCTACAATGAGAGTTTTGCCTTTCTTGGATTTACAGACTAAGCCCGGGCAATCCTACTTTGCTATGCGTTTGATTTTTCTATCTTTTCTGGGTTTTTTTTAATTTATTTTCACTGAGGTTGAGAACTGGATTAAAAAAAACAGGAACGTTGAACGTAAAGCCAATAACAATAAATGCAAAATCGTGGTTTTACGCCGAACGCCTTTTTATGCAGTCTCTGTGTTTTTTTCTGTTTGCCAGAATATTAGAAGTTAATGGGATTTTTCATTCCCGACCATAAGAAAGTGAATTAAAAATAAACAGTGTTCGGTATAGAATGAGACCTCGACGCACTGTTCAGCCAATGGCTTAATTCATCTTCTAGAATGGCAAATATGCGAAAATATTTTAAAGAGGTAATCACTGTGTCTGATTAACATACGCCCCATTGATAGGATTCCGACTGGAAATATATTACACATATTGTTATTATTTAAAGCATTTTTGTGTTTAAATTATTAAATAGTAAAAACTTCTCTTGTGCTGAAATTCTGTCAACGGAGAATGATAAGCTAATCAATATATATCCTCCCATCCCCAAGGACTTCAGACTAAAGGCTGGTACACACCATTCAATATTTCGGATAGTTTAGTGTATCGGTCGATTGGGCGAAATAATAGCATGGGTTTTCGGGTGTGTCCGACTAGTTTAAGGAAACTTCCCAGTGATAAAGCATTGGGGGTCTAAGAAACCCCAATTAAGGCCAAACAGCAACCAGGTCAATGATAGAAATGGCTGAAACATTTCATTTACAAAATGTCAGTAATATTGTAGCCAGATTCATTGCCGAAACCGAGCTTTCATCTCAAAATGATGTTCAAACTAGTGATAAACAAAGGGGGCAATTTTTTTTCCACCAGTTCTGAAAATCCAAAATCTATTTTTCGTTTTTTCAATATACATTTTCAATTTTCGAATGGAATTTTCAAAGTTTCGCATGGAATTTTTACCGTTTTCGATTTTTTACATTTCTCAATAAAAAGTTCAGAGTTTCGAAAAATTTTAAAAAATCTGTTGGATCCGCAAATTTTATAAAACCGCCAGTTCCAAATGGAAACCAACAGGGAGATTCAATAAATGTTCTTATCGTCTAAAATGGTGCTAATCTTGCCCCAACCAATCAGATCTTATTTAACATTTGAAAGCTAACATCTGATTGGTTGGGGCAAAATTAGCACCATTTTAAACAATAAGAACTTTTATTGAATAACCCTGCAAGTTTGTTTTGAAACAAAGTTTAGACAACAACATTTCCGCATCAAAACAGAAATTGCTGAATTTTTGTTTCACAAAAGAAATTGCAGCAGAAAAATGTTGGTATCAAAACAGATGCCCGGGGGACTTTATTTGCACAAAAACTTAGAATGATAGGCAGAGAATGAACTCACAGCTGTTGGTTAATTGGCTGGGGTGTAAATAGCTCCTTGTCTCTGAGTAAATGGTGCAACATCATCTTATTAATCAGTTACATTGCTGGAGAACTGGGTTTTAAATTCACTACAGACTGCTAAAGCTAATAGGCAGCATATGACTCACATTAAATATGAGGGGCCTTAATATGGGATGCGAACTTACATATTTTGACTAGTGTAGTAATAACACCTTAGTCGTATTAAAAATATTTTTAAAGGCAAACTGTCCTCTAGCAATTATTCTCTTTTTGTGTGTGTACAAATGATGTCTTATTACAATTTCTAGCACCTGTCAACTCCAGAATGTGGGTTAGACCGAACTCTGTCACTAGGGGGCTTCTAGCAGTCAATGAGTTAAAAAAAGTGTTGGGGATTTCTTTCTGGGTTTTTTCCACAATAGTCAAAAAAACTGAACTTAAATGTTTATAACTAAAATAAAATAAAACTAACAAACTATGTTGTCATTAGTTCTCATAGCTAAGACAACCTAAGCTCCCCAGATATACTCAGAGCAAAGTGGCGTACCTAGAATTGTCTTATGGGTAGTCTTCTCACATGTGGTTGATATCATATATAGTGCTATATACCCCCTTGTAAAGTACATAAACAAGAATCTATGCATTCAAATACTCTGTAATAACACACTCATAAGACCCAAATAGCAAAGATACCCCAATCTTCACCGTTCTTTTCACCTATAGTCAAGCACCCATTTGCAGAGAAACTTGGCACACCTCACCAGGCACGGATACCCCCAAGACTTAGAATAGAAGGTAAATGTCCGGAGGCCGGGATACTCAAGTAGAATGAAGCAAACTAGGCAGCACAGGGCCCTTGATAAAGAAGCATACAGCTCCGAAACATGTTGCTTGTGAGTGCACAATAAATGTTTTCGGATTCTATACTACCTGAGGCTTGTCTATAATTCTCTATTTGTTTACGGAACTGGGCACTTACCAGCTGGGCAGCTGGAGAAAAGAAACTAATAGTGGACTGGACAACAAAGACGATGACAGAGAAAAAATCAGGAACAAATCCAAAGGTAATACATGGGAACTCAGTCAGTCAAACAAGGTACCAGGGAAAAAGAGAGAAGCAAAGTCAAGAAATGGGCAGAAGTCAGGATGGGCAGCAAAAAAATCAAAGTCAGGGGTTCAGCAAGTAGTCAGCAACAAGAAATCAGATCCAAAAAGCACACCCAAGTCCAAATCTAGCCAAAGACGTTGAAGACCGAACAGTGGAAAAACCCAAAGAGGTGGCAGAAATACCAGAAGACGAGAGGGTTATATGGAAGGTTCCGAAACTCATAAAAATGCAAAGCTGGAAAGCGTTTACAATTACCCACCGGGTTATCAGTGCGGCGTCCATAGGTCAGAGCATCTACTCAAGTATTTGTAATTGCAAAGGGATTCTAACCTTCTCTTTTCCATAATAGAGGTCCAGCATGCAGGAAGTCTGCAAGATTGGCATGTTTGGCAGAAACAAATAAACTCTGCGACCAGGGGCATAACTACCATGGGAGCAGGAGGTGCAACTTCAGGGGGCCCAGGAGCCAAGGGGGCCGTATATTCTTATTTTTCCTATGACAGATATAGCCTCCTCCCAGAAAACCACTGTGGATGAAGCACAGATAGAGGGCCCATCATCATTCTGCTGGGGGCCCAGTGATTCCTAGTTCCATCATTGTCTGAGACATATTAACTGTATTGACATACAGGGCTCATTTACCAATAAAATACCAATCGTCTACCAGTAGTGCAACTTTAGCATGACTTTAAGAAGAGAAAAGGTTGCGCTGGAAACATAGCAAACACAATATTGAACTGACGGAGGCAGCAGATAGCTGGCATTAATGTTCTCTTCTTAAAGTTGTACTAAACAGATTAGCGTGATTTTAAGAAGAGTGCGCTTGGTGAATAAGCCCTCTGAAGTCCCATGCAAACAGATCACACCCACATGTTATTGTATTTTCTTTACCCACACATGTGCTAAAAGAAATACTGTTCTTCTTCATGCAAAGTTCATTAGAAATCAGCTTGAAGTTCTACGACCTGCAGAAAATGACTCACCCTGTCCAACATCTCAATCATAAAGTCAGTTATGTCTTTACCATTACATCAAAGGGCAAAAAACCTTTTGACATGATGTCCATCAGCTAACAACCAGGGGCATAATTACCAGGGGAACAAAATGAGGTTGTCAGAAACTTTCCTGCCTGGTCTGATCACCTTCAGTTCCATAGACATCCCATTGTACATCCCATTGTCACACTATAGTGCGCTCGTTAGCACACGGAAGCACACCCGCAAATGCAAATGTCACCCAGTGATTTGCAATTGGAGCGCATGCAATTGCGCACAAAAATGCGGAACGCATGCGCTGTGATTTACAAATCGCAATGCATCACTGCCTAACGCACTAGTGTGGCCACATCAATTGGGCCACGCTAGCATGCACTTTTAAAAGCCCTTCAGTGTGGCCTAGCCCTTATTTAATCAAATTTATTCAAAAAAGAATTTGCAGCCTAAGGATTTAGTGAACTTGGGCAGAGGCCTCGCTATGATGGTCAGCAAAGCATGCGTGTTTCATGCTCATTATCATCTGTTTGCAATGCAATCCGCGCAATAATGAGCTATCGGAGTGCAAGTGATCTGCAAAAAACAGCGACCGCATGCACTCTGAAAACAGATCGCATTGCATGCAATGTGGCCACCCATATTCACATGCACTGTGCTGCGATTCTCATATGCCAATGGATCATTAGAGCTAGAGATGTAATGTGGGTTCGAATCGAACCTGAGGGTTTTGAAGTCCTGACAAAACTTTCGGAACTCCCAGATTTCACGGAACCTGTATTTTTCAAATTTTCAATTTTTATCGAAAAGCGAAAGTAGGCGATTTCCGAAAAACGAAAGTAGACGGTTTTTAGAAAATAGAAAATGGAAAGTAGACAATCATCGAAAATGGAAAGTAGACAATCATCGAAAATGGAAAGTAGACAATCATCGAAAATGGAAAGTAGATAATCATCGAAAATGGAAAGTAAACAATCATCGAAAATGGAAAGTAGACAATTATCGAAAATGGAAAGTAGACAATCATCGAAAATGGAAAGTAATGGAAAATGGAAAACGGTTTTTAGAAAATAGAAAATTTCTAAAATTCGAAAACGGAACGAAACTCAACAGTTGTGGCCAAGACCTATAGGGCCCTTAGATCGTTTACTATGCAGACAGGATATGTTTTGTAAGCATCTGTTTCTGTCTGGCATTTAAGGGGTTAAGTCTTGTTCTGGTAACAGACCCGTGACTGTAGTGTCACAGTTTCTATTATTGAAAAAAAATACCTACTGTATATATATATATATATATATGTATAAAAAAGCATTCATACAAATGTGACCTTTAAGAACGTGGCATTGAACTCTCTTTGTTGGCTCGGTTGGCAAACATATTAAAATTCAACATCTGGTATCACCATTAAGACAGCTTATCCTTGACATTGTCCATACCCCACAGCGAGAGCCTGACAGAGCAGAATGAATAGAGTGAACGGCGATTCATACATTAAGCACGCACACCTTCCTGGATAGAATCACCCATTGACATCCTGTAGCTTTCTGGATTTTTCCAATTTTTTCTTATCTCGCTCCCTGAGCACTGATCACTTTTCACTTTCCTAGATCAATCCCTCCGGCTTAGACAAAACCATTATGGCCGCCTGTCATTAAACGTTAATGTTTATCACTCCCAGTTTAACTTGTGTTAATTGAAAGGTTTAGCAAAATACACTTGGAAAAAAAGTCACAAGAGTGTGACAAACATCTTTATTAGTGGCCACTAAGGGCAGAGACAGTTTGGGGAAGGAAAGGAAGCTACAGATTTTTTTAAACTTTGTTTTTTTTAAAGGTCATGTCCACCCTTAGGGCTAGGCCACACTGCTGCGTTTTTTTTGCGTTTGCGCTTGCGATTTTACAAAATCATTGAAAACGCGGCAACGCAAAATAAACGCGCGTTTTTCGGTGCGATTGCGATTGCGTTTTGCGTTCTGCATTTTTAATCGCAATCGCATGCGTTTTCCTATACTTATTGAAGAAATCGCAAACGCAACGAAAATCGCACATGAAATCGCATGCTATTGCGTTTGCGTTTGCGTTGCAGTGTGGCCGTGCCCTTAAAACAAAAAACTGGGTACTGGCAACCCCAACTGCTATTTCCCCCAGTTTATTATAAGTATTTGTAACCAGATATTTAATGATAGGTTCACATCCGTTCTAGTAAAAGGTTTCCGCCTCCTTCCTCTGCTCAGTGGGATTTCTAAAAGCTTGAGCATGTGCAGAGGAGGCAGCAGGTTAAAACACAAACAGGGAGATTCAATAAAAGTTCTTATCGTTAAACATGGTGCTAATTTTGCCCCAGCCAATCAGATCTTATTTAACATTTGTAAGCTAACATCTGATTGGTTGGGGCAAAATTAGCACCATTTTTAACGATAAGAACTTTTATTGAATAACCCTAAAAATCTATAAAGATGGTATATGTCCACACATTATAGACTGCAACTAGCGACCAATTAAATATCGTATACATACAAATAGAAGCCTAGTGCACATCAAATTAAATTGCTTACATGTTTTATTCCCTTTATAATGCTGATATGAAAAGCCTGCCCATCTCTCTGGATAAATAAAACCAATTAGTTCAACAACCTGGCCAAATTATTATAATTCATGTGCTCAGGTGGGTAAAGTACTTATAGCAGGAGAGTCAGTCCCAAGGAAGCCAGTCACAGTGCAGCAAGAACTTACAGCTCATAAAAGGCAAGTACTGATGGCGTAGGACCCAGCTGAAAAAGCAAACCTTGAAGTGGTGGCAGGTAAAACAGCAGTCAGTCATTGGTTGTGATGAAGTCATAGCCTTGATTGACAGCATGGAGGGAAGAGCCAAATTGCACTGCCAGAATGGGGGCAATTATTATCCTTAAATATCTGTTTAGTAATACAGGTAATAATGTGCTAAATATATATCAGTTGGGGTTGGGGGCAGGTAACTGACATTTGACCAGTGACAAAAAGTACCCCTTTAAACTGCTCTAAAAAAACCTAGCAAACCTAGTATATGTTAAAATCCCTTAAAAGATTATCTCCACTGCCTAAACTAAGGGGGAGACTCAATATGACCCAATTCCGTCTAAAACCCACGTTAACCCGAAGACATTTCAGGTGAACCTGGGTTTTAGATGGATTTTAGAGCACAGCGCCATTTCCAAAGGTTTTTAGAAATAGCAATGTGCTATCAATCCAAAACTCGCCTCTTTAAGTTTTGTGCTACTTCATAGCGCGAAAGTTAACGGGACGGGCTGTGGAGCTTTAAAGTCACGCTACTTACCTTAGCCCGATCCCACGATGCAATACCTGACGTAATCTCGTTTAATTCATTTATTGTATGGATCGGGCTAAGGTAAGTAACGTGAGCTGCCTTCTTGAATCTCCATGTAAGTTTGGTGATTTCGGTTTAATTGAAAAATGGGAGGTAAAGGAGTAATTTCTTATAGCACCTCCCATTCTACACTAAAACCTGCAGGAGCCAGGAGCTAAGATACGGAACTTACCCCTGTCCGCTGATCTTCTGATGGGGTTTGTACTGTATGCGCAGTTAAATTTCACGCTACAAGGTAGCACAAAATTAAACTTAGTCTATATTGAACTTTTGGAAATGGCCACCGCGAAATGAGTGTGGCCAAATAATGCATCGGGTAACATGGGTTTAACACTAATTTGGCCAATACAACATCACACTGTAAGCTCCACAACCTTCCTGTGAATTAAATATCCCCTTGGCATTTACTTCTGTGTAGTGTCCCTTTAAGTCTTCGTTAAGCCAGGTATTCGTTTAGAGATGCTAATTTCGGTTAGCTGAGTTTATTTGAGGGGAAAATCTGCTCCATATTCAGACGGCTCATAAACTGCAGGACAAACATTTTTGCTGCGAGCTTTGAAATGCGGTTGACACACACAAGGCCGTATACATTCCAGAGAGATAAATGCAGAGCTGTTTACAGTGTGATCCCGCTTCCCTGGACTCCGTGTTATTTTATTCTACTCAATGTCATTTTGATTTTAGGTTTGCTTCAAGGCTAGTTAATTCACAAGTCGGAGATTGACTGAGCGCCTGCTGGCTTCTTCTTCTCTTTGACAAATTGTAGTCTTTTAGTGGTTCGCTAAGTGACTCCGCATTATTGGGGGAAATAATAATGTATCAATCGCATTGTTATGACAGGGGCTATCCAAAACTGTACGGAGAGCTCCACCGTATTTAGAACAATCTCTGGGGGGAAAAAAAACAATGTTACAGTGGCACAGGAAGGAATCCAATCGGAGAATAATACCCACACACACACCAACCTTCTTCCCTTAAAAGTGATCAGGGTGAGAACTTAAACCACTTTCAATGGTTTTACAGATACTTTACTTGCCTTCATTTTTCATTAATCCGGTCCAGCTCTCCCCCTTCCTTCCCCACAACGAGACCTATAGGGAGAAATGCCCTGCAAGAAGTATGTCTTCCCGTTGGTCAGATCTCATGCTGAAGAAGCCCCTGGCCTGGTCCAGCAATGGAAAAAGAAGTAAAACTAATCTGTAAACTCCAGTGTACCCTGTGTAGACAAGGTGGTGTTTAAATCTGCAAAACCAGCAATCAACAAAGGTGCCAATATACCTGACCAAGTATAAGGCAAATCCCATCAACAGGATTGATTTACATCGGCAAGTTGTATGGGACAAAATCATTTGACAATAGAAACTACCAACATCGTTACTGAGGTCAGTCAGCCCAGGTGGAAAATTTCTATTGGTCGATATCGTCTCCCTTGGGAAAATGATATGATCGTAGCTGAACAATCCCCATACAGAGTTAGAGGGGTAGAAAATGAGAGTACTGGTGCATATTAACAACAGATACCAATGGAATTGGTCATGCAATATCCTTGGCAGTCACATGTGTATGGGCACCTTTTAAAAATTAAATAGGGATAACAGTAAACTAGGCTGGCAATGCCTTATGGAAGATTGCACATCGAGTTCTTAATTGAGAGTTGCAGGCGCTTTCTGTCCCCTACCAGAAGACAAATTTATTGAAATGGAAGAAGCTCAGGAAATCAACTTGATAAGCCATTTATTGTAAAATACACATAAAGTGAGAGTGAAGACCTCTGGGTAATTTCCATGTTTCTAAGGCAGACATAATTGTTTTTTTGTTTTTTTTTTAAGTCTAGAAAAAAATAAATCACCCTGCTGTGATTCTTTGTGTAGTAAAGACACAAATCGGCATTTTTTTTTACTTTAGGAATGCTAAATTACTAAAATTTTACTCTTATACCTACCAGTGAATTCCTCACTGCCAAATTGTATCAAGAAGCCTTGTCCTAGCCAACACATAAAACACAGACATACAAGGATATGGTATAGAAAGAGGGGGTGGATGGGAAAAGCTGCAGGAGAGTCAGCACTGCAGTTCTGGCTAATTTGCTAATGGTGGCCATATATGCATTGATCGCGGACGTACAACATCTAGATATCCCGATATTGTTCGATCATCGGATTGCATATGGACTATCATCTGACGATCGTACAAATTCTTCCCTATCGGCCCATTTCATACAATCAGATTGTGGCGTGTTCATTTGGGGATTTCAATTAAAAACAGGAGGTACAAGTACTGTCTCTTTCCTCCTTCAATACCAACCTGCACATTCAGTGGTTCATTTACCCATTTGATGGAGTTGAAGATTGCTAACCGATTCGCTATCGACATATCGCAACTCTAAGTCCATATTTGTGATGAATGCATGGGTTTTTCGCAAAAGACTCCCACGCATCCAACACCCAAGATTTAATATTGTTTATGCTACTTTTAAAGCAAAATTTTAATGTCAGCTAATAAGCCGCCATTAAAATCACGCTGTCCGCGGGCGCAAACGCAATATTGAATCATGGAGGGGAGATTTTTACCCAGAGCGATAGCGTCTCTGGGTAAATTTCCCACTAAGGGTTTATTGCACCAATGTTTCCCATTGTTTAGAGAACATTTACAGGGCATCTATACAGAAAGAAAATTTAGTTTAACCTGACCAAAACAGTGCCATATTTTGTTGACCTCTCCCCTATTTCTTTAGATATCGAATCTGAAGCATCTCACATTTCAGCTGTCAATCAAATGTCTTATTATCATAAACTCTTCTGCTGTGAGAAGTTTTGCTATAGCTGGAATAGTGACAGTGTTTTGGCAGTTGGTGTGTGGGAAATTCCCATTCTGAGTGCTGCCTCATAGTGATTACAGAGCATGCTTGCCTTTATAAAAAAAAAAGTCAGGTCAGATAGAAAGGGCAGTGGGCTAAAAGAGAGAGGTGGGATACTGAGCCTGAATAAAACGAGTACTGGATTAAAGGCATGCAGTAACACATACACCAAAGAGTGCTACTTACACATATTTATTTATAGATTAAGATGAGGAAGAGTCATGGCAAGGATAGGGAAGACTTGGTAGAATTCAAAACATGACCCCCCCATTAACTACCCTCCAGCCACCACCCCCAACTTCCATTTTAGAATAAAGGACACAAGTCATCAATAAGTGGAACAAGAAAGGCCACAGCGTTTATTATTTCATACTAGTTTTCATCATGTTACAAAAAGATAACAGAACATTGACATATTAACGTCATAACATTACATTTATTTTAACCACATCCTAGCATCCTAAGTAATAACTGTTTAACCTCCCGATGGTCCCCCCATGGAAGCTACCGCACACCACCAACTCCCCTCACTAGCCGCGACCCACTAGCTTGGTGAGGGCAAGTAACCAGTTGTCCGTCATCCCATTGACCAGATGCCCCAGGGAACTTAAACACCCCATTTCCAAAACTGCCTTATGTCTCTTCCTTAAAGATGACTGTATGCAAATATATCTCAGTGGCCAACCCAGGGGCCACCTGTAAAGTGTTTAGTCCTGTAAGCTTCCATGGGACCACCGCCAATTGCTGTGACACCCTGCTGCTAAATCGGAGGAAGGCCTCCCAATGTTGGGCTAATGTTAGGCAGAAGGGAGGGAAATCTTTTGCTGTCTCCTGCCGTCTCTGCTGCCTGCCCCACCTTTTATGAACTTCGCTTCTACCCCCTCTCCTGCTTGCTTCCTCTAAACCTATACCCAGCCCTTCTTGCCCCATTATTGACCAACAGACTTGCTACTTTTAAAACTACCACTTCCTTGCGTCCTAACCTCACCCATTAACTAATTACGAACCCTCCCATCTTCCCATGCCTGCCATGCATCCCTTTTCTTTTCCAGGGATGTGTTTGTATTAGTAAAATGTCCCTTTAAGGACACTTCAGAATGCATCATCAATAATTATTGAATGTAGAGTTATTTTCGATAATTTTCCAAAATAGCATCAAACGTTCGAAAATCCTCGAAAATAAGATCGGAAACTCAAAAATGGTCTCAGATCGTATTTTCGAGACTTTTCAAACGTTCAAGACTATTTTATAAAATTAGCGAAAATAGCTCCATACATTCGAAAATTAGCGAAAATTCGTTCCGGTTTCAGACTTCAGATTCGGAAATCGGAACAAAGCTAGTGAGTTTCGGCCATCTCTAATTACTATTCAGTGACTGCACCCTTTATACTTTCCTGAACCCTAGATAACAGCCTGAATTGCTTTTTTTAGGTAATCCTGCAATGAATGAAAAACTTACTGTAACTTTCCAATGTTCTGTGTAGTTTTCCTATCAGAAGGAAATGTCCTGTCTATTCTATCGTTTTCTGAATATCAGTTGTTGAGTTCTTCATCCAAGTTAAACCCCTTGTTACATTTTATCAAATTGAATTTTTCTGCAAAATCACAAACTTAGAGTCTCGTCTCTGTTAATAGTCTAGCACTCTTTCCCCTCTGTCTACAGTATGGCGACTGTACAACACATCTCCAGCCTGGACTGTCCTGATAACAAACTTTGCTTAAAAAAAAAAAATCCACAACGGGTCCGACCAAAAGCAAAACGAAAATTAAATCGCCGCAGACGTTAATATCTGTCTGCGTTATAAATAATTGTGTCAGTCTCTGTATATCGTAGGTGCTTGGTATTGTAAACCTGGCCCGTGTGATTGTTATTTTCATATGGTGCCACTGGGCACAGAATAAAGCTTAATGCTAATTCCCTCTTTCATGTTGTTTAACCCACAATGTGACACTCTTTTACAGACCTGTGTTCAGAATACAATGGGAACAGGGCAGGCACCTGTTTTTGCAATTTAACATTCTAAAAACGCATGTAAAAAATGGTGCACGCAAAAAGCAATAACATACGCATCAGAGATTGCCGGAATTTTTGTGTTCCCCCGATTTCCATTTTAATCAAAATCGCATGCGCAATCGCAAATAGTGAGATAGTGTGGCCTAGCCCTAATGTATTTATTTAATAGGCAAGTAAACAAGTTCCCTGGGCAGAATTAAGAGTTGGGGTTTTTTGATTGGTCGAGCAACTCTATCCCATAGCTTATAAAGTACCTTCTGCTTTATGAAGACGAGGATATGCTAAATGTAAAGTATCATTCACTTGCAGATTTTTATTCTGGACATTAAATACATAATGTCCCTCGCCAGAGATTACAATTACTTGTGTCTCTTTTTTTACAATTGGCCAATGACTTGTCGGAATACTGTGGCAATTCAACAATTAATTCTCATTTTTACCCTGTATTTGTACATACTGATACAATACTCCACCACACAATGGGCCACATTCTTTGTAAGGCAGCAGCCAATGAATGCAGCTCATTAAAGCGTGGTATTATGCATGGCACTCTGCTGGTATTGAAAAAGTGCAGAAACCCTGGTACTACAATAAATCAAAAGTGTCGCTGGAATACCAGGTTTTTGCACATTTTCAGGGCAACTATCTGGCAGAATAGTGTAAACCGAGGATGTGTCACTGACATAACCAAGGCTGATTACCACTCTCTTAATTAAATTCACCTGTGTCACAGACATAACCAAGGCTGATTACCACTCTCTTAATTAAATTCACCTGTGTCACTGACATAACCAAGGCTGATTACCACTCTCTAATTAAATTCCACCTGTGTCACAACATAACCAAGGCTGATTACCACTCTCTTAATTAAATTCACCTGTGTCACATGACATAACCAAGGCTGATTACCACCTCTTAATTAAATTCACCTGTGTGCCAGGACATAACCAAGGCTGATTACCACACTCTTAATAAATTCACCTGTGTCACGACATAACCAAGGCTGATTACCATCTCTTAATAAATTCACCTTGTGTCACGACATAACCAAGGCTGATTACCACTCTCTTAATTAAATTCACCTGTGTCAGACATAACCAAGGTGATTACACTCTCTTAATTAAATTCACCTGTGTCACAGACATAACCAAGGCTGATTACCACACTCTTAATTAAATTCACCTGTGTCACAGACATAACCAAGGCTGATTACAACTCTCTTAATTAAATTCACCTGTGTCACAGACATAACCAAGGCTGATTACCACTCTCTTAATTAAATTCACCTGTGTCACAGACATAACCAAGGCTGATTACCACTCTCTTAATTAAATTCACCTGTGTCACAGAATAACCAAGGCTGATTACCACTCTCTTAATTAAATTCACCTGTGGTCATGACATAATCAAGGCTGATTACCTCTCTCTTAATTAAATTCACCTGTGTCACTGACATAACCAAGGCTGATTACCACTCTCTTAATTAAATTCACCTGTGTCCACAGACATAACCAAGGCTGATTACCACTCTTTTAATTAAATTCCCCTGTGTCACGGACATAACCAAGGCTGATAACCACTCTCTTAAATAAATTCACCTGTGTCACGGACATACCCAAGGCTGATTACCACTCTCTTAATTAAATTCACCTGTGTCACTGACATAACCAAGGCTGATTACCCCACTCTTTTAATTAATTTACCTGTGTCACTGACATAACCAAGGCTGATTACCACTCTCTTAATTAATTTACCTGTGTCACTGACATAACCAAGGCTGATTACCATATCTTTAATTAAATTCACCCGTGTCCACAGACATAACGGCTGATTACCACTCTCTTAATTAAATTCACCTGTGTCACTAGACATACCAAGGCTGATTACCACTCTCTTAATTAAATTCACCCTGTGTCACTGACATAACCAAGGCTGATTACCACTCTCTTAATTAAATTCACCTGTGTCACATACATAAGGCTGATTCCACTCTCTTAATTAAATTCACCTGTGTCACAGACATACCAAGGCTGATTACCACTCTCTTAATTAAATTCACCTGTGTCACGACATAACCAAGGCTGATTACCACTCTCTTAATTAAATCACCTGTGTCACAACATAACCAAGGCTGATTACCACTCTCTTAATAAATTCACCTGTGTCACAGACATAACCAAGGCTGATTACACACTCTTTAATTAATTCACCTGTGTCACACGACATAACCAGACTGATAACCACACTTCTTAATTAAATTCCACCTGTGTCACGACATAACCAGGCTGATTACCACTCTCTTAATTAAATTCACCTGTGTCACAGACATAACCAAGGCTGATTACCACTCTCTTAATTAAATTCACCTGTGTCACAGACATAACCAAGGCTGATTACCACACTCTTAATTAAATTCACCTGTGTCACAGACATAACCAAGCGCTGATTACCACTCTCTTAATTAAATTCACCTGTGTCACAGACATAACCAAGGCTGATTACCACTCTCTTAATTAAATTCACCTGTGTCACAGAAATAACCAAGGCTGATTACCACTCTCTTAATTAAATTCACCTGTGTCATGGACATAATCAAGGCTGATTACCTCTCTCTTAATTAAATTCACCTGTGTCACTGACATAACCAAGGCTGATTACCACTCTCTTAATTAAATTCACCTGTGTCACAGACATAACCAAGGCTGATTACCACTCTTTTAATTAAATTCCCCTGTGTCACGGACATAACCAAGGCTGATAACCACTCTCTTAAATAAATTCACCTGTGTCACGGACATAACCAAGGCTGATTACCACTCTCTTAATTAAATTCACCTGTGTCACTGACATAACCAAGGCTGATTACCACTCTTTTAATTAAATTTACCTGTGTCACTGACATAACCAAGGCTGATTACCACTCTCTTAATTAAATTTACCTGTGTCACTGACATAACCAAGGCTGATTACCACTATCTTAATTAAATTCACCCGTGTCACAGACATAAGGCTGATTACCACTCTCTTAATTAAATTCACCTGTGTCACTGACATAACCAAGGCTGATTACCACTCTCTTAATTAAATTCACCTTTGTCACTGACATAACCAAGGCTGATTACCACTCTCTTAATTAAATTCACCTGTGTCACAGACATAAGGCTGATTACCACTCTCTTAATTAAATTCACCTGTGTCACAGACATAACCAAGGCTGATTACCACTCTCTTAATTAAATTCACCTGTGTCACTGACATAACCAAGGCTGATTACTACTCTCTTAATTAAATTCACCTGTGTCACAGACATAACCAAGGCTGATTGCCACTCACTCTCTTAATGAAATTCACCTGTGTCACTGACATAACCAAGGCTGATTACCACTCTCTTAATTAAATTCACCTGTGTCACTGGCATAAACAAGGCTGATTACCACTCTCTTAATTAAATTCACCTGTGTCACAGACATAACCAATGCTGATTACCACTCTCTTAATTAAATTCACCTGTGTCACAGACATAACCAAGGCTGATTGCCACTCACTGTCTTAATTAAATTCCCCTGTGTCACTGACATAACCAAGGCTGATTACCACTCTCTTAATTAAATTCACCTGTGTCACAGACATAATCAAGGCTGATTACCACTCTCTTAATTAAATTCACCCGTGTCAATGACATAACCAAGGCTGATTACCACTCTTTTGATTAAATTCACCTGTGTCACTGACATAACCAAGGCTGATTACCACTCTCTTAATTAAATTCACCTGTGTCACTGGCATAACCAAGGCTGATTACCACTCTCTTAATTAAATTCACCTGTGTCACAGACATAACCATGATGATACCACTCTCTTAATAAATTCACTGTGTCACAGACATAACCAAGGCTGATTCCACACTTCTTAATTAAATTACCCTGTGTCACTGACATAACCAAGCTGATTACCACTCTCTTAATTAAATTCACCTGTGTCAAAGACATACCAAGCTGATTACCACTCTCTTAATTAAATTCACCTGTGTCACTGACATAACCAAGGCTGATTACCACTCTCTATTAATTATTCACCTGTGTCACAGACACATACACAAGGCTGATTACACTCTCTTAATTATTAAATTCACCTGTGTCACTGACATAACCAAGGCTGATTACCACACTCTTAATTAAATTCACCTGTGTCACTGACATAACCAAGGCTGATTACCACTCTCTTAATTAAATTCACCTGTGTCACAGACATAACCAAGGCTGATTACCACTCTGTTAATTAAATTCACTGTGTCACAGACATAACCAAGGCTGACTACCACTCTCTTAATTAAATTCACCTGTGTCACTGACATAACCAAGGCCTATTACCACTCTCTTAATTAAATTCACCTGTGTCACAGACATAACCAAGGCTGATTACCACTCTTAATAATTAACCTGTGTCACTGACATAACCAAGGCTGATTACCACTTCTTAATTAAATTCACCTGTGTACAGACATAACCAAGGCTGATTACCACTCTCTTAATTAAATTCACCTGTGTCACTGACATTCCAAGGTGAACCACTCTTTAATTAAATTCACCTGTGTCACAGACATAACCAAGGCTGATTACCACTCGTTTAATTAAATTCACCTGTGTCACTGACATAACCAAGACTGATTATCACTTTCTTAAATAAATTCACCTGTGTCACAGACATAACCAAGGCTGATTACCACTCTCTTAATTAAATTCACCTGTGTCACAGACATAAGGCTGATTACCACTCTCTTAATTAAATTCACCTGTGTCACTGACATAACCAAGGTGATACCACTCTCTTAATTAATTCACTGTCACTGGCATAACCAAGTGATTACCACTTCTTAATTAAATTCACCTGTGTCACTGGACATAACCAAGGCTGATTACCACTCTCTTAATTAAATTCACCTGTGTCACAGACATAACCAAGCTGATACCACTCTCTTAATTAAATTCACCTGTGTCACGACATTACCAAGGCTGATACCACTCTCTTAATTAATTCACCTGTGTCCAGACATAACCAAGGCTGATTACCACTCTTAATTAAATCACCTGGTCACTGACATAACCAAGGCTGATTACCACACTCTTAATTAAATTCCACCTGTGTCACAGACATAACCAAGGCTGATACCACTCTCTAATTAAATCACCTGTGTCACAGACATAACCAAGGCTGATTACACACTCTTAATTAAATTCACCTGTGTCACAGACAATAACCAGGCTGATACCACTCTCTTAATTAAATTCACCTGTGTCACTGACATAACCAAGGCTGATTACCACTCTCTTAATTAAATTCACCGCTTGTCACAGACATAACCAGGCTGATTCCACTCTCTTAATTAAATTCACACCTGTGTCACGACATAACCAAGGCTGATTACCACTCTCTTAATTAAATTCACCTGTGTCACACATAACAAGGCTGATTACCACTCTCTTAATAAATTCACCTGTGTCACTGACATACCAATGCTGATTACCACTCTCTTAATTAAATTCACCTGTGTCACTGACATTACCAAGGCTGATTACCACTCTTTTAATTAAATTCACCTGTGTCACAGACATAACCAAGGCTGATTACCACTCACTGTCTTAATTAAATTCACCTGTGTCACTGACATAACCAAGGCTGATTCCCACTCTCTTAATTAAATTCACCTGTGTCCAGACATAACCAAGCGGATTACCACTCTTCTTAAAATTCACCTGTGTCACTGAACAAACAAAGGCTGATTACCACTCTTTTAATTAAATTCACCTGTGTCACAGACTAACCAAGGCTGATTACCACTTCAATTAAATTCACCTGTGTCACTGACAAACCAAGGGATTAACCAACTCTTAATAAATTCACCTGTGTCACTGACATAACCAAGGCTGATTACCACTCTCTTAATTAAATTACACTGTGTCACAGACATAACCAAGGCTGATTACCACTCGTTAATTAAATTCACCTGTGTCACAGACATAACCAAGGCTGATTACCACTCTCTTAATTAAATTCACCTGTGTCACAGACATAACCAAGGCTGATTACCCCCTCTTAATTAAATTCACCTGTGTCACAGACATAACCCAGAGATTACCACTCTCTTAATTAAATTCACCTGTGTCATGACAAACCAAGGCTGATTACCACTACTCTTAATTAAATTCACCTGTGTCACAGACTAACCAAGGGATTACCACTCTCTTAATTAAATTCACCTGTGTCACTGACATACCAAGGCTGATTACCACTCTTTAATTAATTCACCTGTGTCAGACATAACCAAGGCGTATTACCACTCTTTAATTAAATTCACCTGTGTCACTGACTAAAACAAGACTGTTATCACTTCTTATAAAATTCACCTGTGTCACCAGACATAACCAAGGCTGATTACCACTCTCTTAATTAAATTCACTGTGTCACAGACATAAGGCTGATTACCACTCTCTTAATTAAATTCACTGTGTCATGACATAACCAGGCTGATATTCCCACTCTCTTAATTAAATTCACCTGTGTCACTGGCATAACCAAGGCTGATTACCATCCTCTTAATTAAATTCACCTGTGTCACTGAATAACCAAGGCTGATTACCACTCTCTAATTAAATTCACCTGTGTCACAGACATAACCAAGCTGATATTACCATCTCTTAATAAATTCACCTGTGTCAATGACATAACAAGGCTGATTACCACTCTTTAATTAAATTCACCTGTGTCACAGACATAACCAAGGTGATACCACTCGTTTAATAAATTCACCTGTGTCACTGACATAACCAAGGCTGATTACCACTCTAATTTAAATTCACCTGTGTCACTGACATAACCAAGGCTGATTACCACTCTCTTAATTAAAATTCACCTGTGTCACAGACATAACCAAGGCTGATACCACTCTTTAATTAAATTCACGTGTCACATGACATAACCAAGGCTGATACCACTCTCTTAATTAAATTCACCTGTGTCATGGACATAACCAAGGCATTACCACTCTCTTAATTAAATTCACCTGTGTCACAGACATAACCAAGGCTGATTACCACTCTCTTAATTAAATTCACCTGTGTCACTGACATAACCAAGGCTGATTACCACTCTCTTAATTAAATTCACCTGTGTCACAGACATAACCAAGGCTGATTACCACTCTCTTAATTAAATTCACCTGTGTCACTGACATTACCAAGGCTGATTACCACTCTTTTAATTAAATTCACCTGTGTCACAGACATAACCAAGGCTGATTACCACTCGTTTAATTAAATTCACCTGTGTCACTGACATAACCAAGCTGATTACACTCTCTAATAAATTCACCTGTGTCACGACATAACAAGGCTTGCTTACACCACTCTCTTAATTAAATTCACCTGTGTCACAGACATAACCAAGGCTGATTACCACTCTGTTAATTAAATTCACCTGTGTCACAGACATAACCAAGGCTGACTACCACTCTCTTAATTAAATTCACCTGTGTCACTGACATAACCAAGGTAACCAAGGCTGATTACCACTCTCTTAATTAAATTCACCTGTGTCACTGACATTACCAAGGCTGATTACCACTCTTTTAATTAAATTCACCTGTGTCACAGACATAACCAAGGCTGATTACCATGAATTTAATTAAGAGAGGGTAATCAGATTGGTTATGTCAGTGCACAGGGTGAATTAATTAGACAGTGAGTGGCAATCAGCCTTGGTTATGTTGTGACACAGGTGAATTTAATTAAGAGAGTGGTAATCAGCATTGGTTATGTCTGTGACACAGGTGAATTTAATTAAGAGAGTGGTAATCAGCCTTGGTTATGCCAGTGACACAGGTGAATTTAATTAAGAGAGTGGTAATCAGCCTTGGTTATGCCAGTGACACAGGTGAATTTAATTAAGAGAGTGGTAATCAGCCTTGGTTATGTCAGTGACACAGGTGAATTTAATCAAAAGAGTGGTAATCAGCCTTGGTTATGTCATTGACACGGGTGAATTTAATTAAGAGAGTGGTAATCAGCCTTGATTATGTCTGTGACACAGGTGAATTTAATTAAGAGATGGTAATCAGCCTTGGTTATGTCAGTGACACAGGGGAATTTAATAAGACAGTGAGTGGCAATCAGCCTTGTTATGTCTGTGACACAGGTGAATTTAATTAAGAGAGTGGTAATCAGCATTGGTTATGTCTGTGACACAGGTGAATTTAATTAAGAGAGTGGTAATCAGCCTTGTTTATGCCGTGACACAGGTGTTAATTAAGAGAGTGGTAATCAGCCTTGGTATGTCAGTGACACAGGTGAATTTCATTAAGAGAGTGGTGCAATCAGCCTTGGTTATGTCTGTACACAGGTGAATTAATTAAGAGAGTAGTAATCAGCCTTGGTTATGTCAGTGACACAGGTGAATTTAATTAAGAGAGTGGTAATCAGCCTTGGTTATGTCTGGGACACAGGGAATTTAATTAAGAGAGTGTAATCAGCCTTATGTCTGTGACACAGGTGAATTTAATTAAGAGAGTGGTAATCAGCCTTGGTTATGTCAGTGACAAAGGTGAATTAATTAAGAGAGTGGTAATCAGCCTTGGTTTAGTCGTGTGACACAGGTAATTTAATTAAGAGAGTGGTAATCAGCTTGGTCTGTGACACAGGGTGAATTTAATTAAGAAGTGGTAATCAGCTTGGTTATGTCAGTGACAAGGTAAATTTAATTAGAGAGTGGTAATCAGCCTTGGTTATGTCAGGTGACACAGGTAATTTAATTAAAAGAGTGGTAATCAGCCTTGGTTATGCAGTGACAACAGGTGATTAAAGAGAGGGTATCAGCCTGGTGTATGTCCGTGACACAGGTGAATTATTTAAGAGAGTGGTTATCAGCCTTGGTTTATGTCCGTGACACAGGTGAATTTAATTAAAGATGGGTAAACAGCCTTGGTTATGTCTGTGATGACACAGGTGAATTTAATTAAGGAGTGGTAATCAGCCTTGGATTGTCAGTGACACAGGTGAATTAATTAAGAGAGAGGTAATCAGCCGTGATTATGTCGTTGACACAGGTGAATTTAATTAAAAGAGTGGTAATCAGCCTTGGTTATTTTCGTGGACACAGGGTGAATTTAATTAAGAGAGTGGTAATCAGCCTTGGGTATGGCTGTGACACAGGTGAATATTATTAAAGGAGTGGTAATCAGCCTTGGTTATGTCTGTGACACAGGTGAATTTAATTAAGAGAGTTGTAATCAGCCTTGGTTATGTCTGTGACACAGGTGAATTTAATTAAGAGTGTGGTAATCAGCCTTGGTTATGTCTGTGACACAGGTGAATTTAATTAAGAGAGTGGTAATCAGCCTTGGTTATGTCTGTGACACAGGTGAATTTAATTAAGAGAGTGGTAATCAGCCTTGGTTATGTCCGTGACACAGGTGAATTTAATTAAGAGTGTGGTTATCAGTCTTGGTTATGTCTGTGACACAGGTGAATTTAATTAAGAGTGTGGTAATCAGCCTTGGTTATGTCTGTGACACAGGTGAATTTAATTAAGAGAGTGGTAATCAGCCTTGGTTATGTCTGTGACCACAGGTGAATTTAATAAGAGAGTGGTAATCAGCCTTGGTTATGTCAGTGACACAGGTGAATTTAATTAGAGAGTGGGAATCAGCCTTGGTTATGTCTGTGACACAGGTGAATTTAATAAGAGAGTGTAATCAGCCTTATGTCTGTGCCACAGGTGAATTTAATTAAGAGAGTGGTAATCAGCCTTGGTTATGTCAGTGACACAGTGAATTAATTAAGAGAGTGGTAATCAGCCTTGGTTATGTCAGTGACACAGGTGAAATTAATTAAGAGAGTGGTAATCAGCCTTATGTCTGTGACACGGTGAATTTAATTAAGATAGTGGTAATCAGCCTTGGTTATGTCAGTGACAAGGTAAATTTAATTAAGAGAGTGGTAATCAGCCTTTGGTTATGTCAGTGACACAGGTAAATTAATTAAAAGAGTGGTAATCAGACCTTGGTTAGTCAGTGACACAGGTGAATTTAATTAAGGGAGTGGTAATCAGCCTTGGTTAGTCGTGGACACAGGTGAGATTATTTAAGAGAGTGGTTATCAGCCTTGGTTATGTCCGTGACACAGGGGAATTTAATTAAAGAGTGGTAATCAGCCTTGGTTATGTCTGTGACACAGGTGTGAATATAAGAGAGTGGGTAATCAGCCTTGGTTATGTCAGTGACACAGGTGAATTTAATTAAGAGAGAGGTAATCAGCCTTGATTATGTCCTGACACAGGGTGAATTTAATTTAGGAGTGGTAATCAGCCTTGGTTTGTCTGTGACACAGGTGAATTAATTAAGAGAGGTGGTAATCAGCCTTGGTTATGTCTGTGACACAGGTGAATTTAATTAAGAGAGTGGTAACAGCCTTGGTTATGTCTGGACACAGGTGAATTTAATTAAGAGAGTTGTAATCAGCCTGGTATGTCTGGACACAGGTGAATTTAATTAAGAGGGTGGTAATCAGCCTTGGTTATGTTTGGACACAGGTGAATATTAATTAAGAGAGGTAATCAGCCTTGGTTATGTCGTGACACAGGTGAATTTAATTAAGAGAGTGGGAATCAGCCTTGGTTATGTCGTGACACAGGTGAATTTATTAAGAGATTGGTAATCAACCTTGGTTATGTCCGTGACACAGGTGATTTAATTAAGGAGTGTGGTTATCAGTCTTGGTTATGTCCGTGGGCACAGGTGAATTTAATTAAGAGAGGTGGTAATCAGCCTTGGTTATGTCTGTGACACAGGTGAATTTAATTAAGAGAGTGGTAATCAGCCTTGGTTATGTCTGTGACACAGGTGAATTAATTAAGAGAGTGGGTAATCAGCCTTGGTTATGTCAGTGACACAGGTGAATTAATTAAGAGAGTGGTAATCAGCCTTGGTTATGTCAGTGACACGGTGCACAGGTGAATTTAATTAAGAGAGTGGTAATCAGCCTTGGTTATGTCTGTGACACAGGTGAATTTAGGCAAAACCTTTTGTGTCACAGACATAACCACAGGCTGATTACCACTCTCTTAATTAAATTCACCTGTGTCACTGACATAACCAGGCTGATTACCACTCTCTTATTAAATTCATGTGTCACTGACATAACCAAGGCTGATACCACTCTCTTAATAAATTCACCTGTGTCAGACATAACCAAGGCTGATTACCACTCTCTTAATTAAATTCACCTGTGTCACAGACATAACCAAGGCTGATTACCACACTCTTAATTAAATTCACCTGTGCCACGGACATAACCAAGACTGATAACCACACTCTTAATTAAATTCACCTGTGTCACGGACATAACCAAGGTTGATTACCAATCTCTTAATTAAATTCACCTGTGTCACGGACATAACCAAGGCTGTGATTACCACTCTCTTAATTAAATTCCACTGTGTCACAGACATAACCAAGGCTGATTACAACCTCTTAATTAAATTCACCTGTGTCACAGACATAACCAAGGCTGATTAACACACTCTTAATTAAATTCACGTGTCACAGACATAACAAGGCTGATTACAACTCTCTTAATTAAATTCACCTGTGTCACAGACATAACCAAGGCTGATTACCACTCTCTTAATTAAATTCACCTGTTGTCACAGACAAACCAAGGCTGATTACCACTCTCTTAATAAATTCACCTGTGTCACAGAAATAAAACCAGGCTGATTACCACTCTCTTAATTAAATTCACCTGTGTATGGACATAATCAAGGCTGATTACCTCTCTCTTAATTAAATTCACCTGTGTCACTGACATAACCAAGGCTGATTACCACTTCTTAATTAAATTCACCTGTGGCACAGACATAACCAAGGCTGATTACACTCTTTTAATTAAATCCTGTGTCACGGACATAACCAAGGCTGATAACCACTCTCTTAAATAAAATTCACCTGTGTACGGACATAACCAAGGCTGATTACCACTCTCTTAATAAATTACCTGTGTCACTGACATAACCAAGGTGATTACCATCTTTTAATTAAATTTACCTGTGTCACTGACATAACCAAGGCTGATTACCACTCTCTAATAAATTTACCTGTGTTCACTGACATAACCAAGGCTGATTACCACTATACTTAATTAAATTCACCCGTGTCACAGACATAAGGCTGATACCACTTTTAATTAAACACCTGTTCATGACAAACCAAGGCTGATTACCACTCTCTTAATTAAATCACCTGTGTCACTGACATAACCAGGGCTGATTACCACTCTCTAATTAAATTCACCTGTGGCACAGACATAAGGCTGATTACCACTCTTAATTAAATTCACCTGTGTCACAGACATAACCAAGGCTGATTACCACTCTCTTAATTAAATTCACTGTGTCACGACATAACCAGGCTGATTACACTCTCTTAATTAAATTCACGTGTCACAGACCTAACCAAGGCTGATACCACTCTCTTAATAAATTCACCTGTGTCACAGACATAACCAAGGCTGATACCACACTACTTAATTAAATTCACCTGTGTCCAGACATAACCAAGACTGATAACCACACTCTTAATTAAATTCACCTGTGTCACGGACATAACCAAGGCTGATTACCATCTCTTAATAAATTACCTGTGTCAAGACATAACCAAGGCTGATTACCACTCTCTTAATTAAATTCACCTGTGTCACAGACATAACCAAGGCTGATTACACACTCTTAATTAATTCACCTGTGTCACAGACATAACCAAGGCTGATTACAACTCTCTTAATTAAATTCACCTGTGTCACAGACATAAACAGGCCTGATTACCACTCAATTAAAATTCACCTGTGTCACAGACATAACCAAGGCTGAACCACTCTCTTAATTAAATCACCTGTGTCACAGAAATAACAAGGCTGATTACCACTCTTTAATTAATTCACCTGGGTCACGGACATAATCAAGGCTGATTACCTCTCTCTTAATTAAATTCACCTGTGTCACTGACATAACCAAGGCTGATTACCACTTCTTAATTAAATTCACCTGTGTCACAGACATAACCAAGGCTTGATTACCACTCTTTTAATTAAATTCACCTGTGTCACGGACATAACAAGGCTGATAACCACTCTCTTAAATAATTCACCTGTGTCACGGACATAACCAAGGCTGATTACCACTCTCTAATTAAATTCACCTGTGTCACTGACATAACCAAGGCTGATTACCACTCTTAATTAAATTACCTGTGTCACTGACATAACCAAGGCTGATTACCACTCTCTTAATTAAATTACCTGTGTCACTGACAAACCAAGGCTGATTACCACATCTTAATTAAATTCACCCGGTCACAGACATCAAGGCTGATTACCAACTCTCTTAATTAAATTCACCTGTGTCACTGACATAACCAAGGCTGATTACCACTCTCTTAATTAAATTCACCTTTGTCACTGACATAACCAGGCTGGATTACCACTCTCTTAATTAAATTCACCTGTGTCACAGACATAAGGCTGATTACCACTCTCCTATTAAATTCACCTGTGTCACAGACATAACCAAGGCTGATTACCACTCTCTTAATTAAATTCACCTGTGTCACTGACATAACCAAGGCTGATACTACTCTCTTATTAAATTCACCTGTGTCACAGACATAACCAAGGCTGATTGCCACTCACTCTCTTAATGAAATTCACCTGTGTCATGAATAACCAAGGCTGATTACCACTCTCTAATAAATTCAACTGTGTCACTGCATAAACAAGGCTGATTACCACTCTCTTAATTAAATTCACCTGTGTCACCAGACATAACCAATGCTGATTACCACTCTCTTAATTAAATTCACCTGTGTCACAGACATAACCAGGCTGATTGCCACTCACTGTCTAATTAAATTCCCCTGTGTCACTGACATAACCAAGGCTGATTACCACTTCTTATAAATTCACCTGTGTCACAGACATAATCAAGGCTGATTACCACTCTCTTAATTAAATTCACCCGTGTCAATGACATAACCAAGGCTGATTACCACTCTTTTGATTAAATTCACCGTGTCACTGACATAACCAAGGCTGATTACCACTCTCTAATTAAATTCACCTGTGTCACTGGCATAACCAGGCTGATTACCACTCTTTAATTAAATTCACCTGTGTCACTGGCATAACCAAGGCTGATTACCACTCTCTTAATTAAATTCACCTGTGTCACAGACAAACCAATGCTGATACCACTCTCTTAATTAATCACCTGTGTCACAGACATAACCAAGGCTGATTGCCACTCACTGTTTAATTAAATTCACCTGTGTCACTGACATAACCAATGCTGATTACCACATTCTTAATTAATTCACCTGTGTCACAGACATAACCAAGACTGATTACCACTCTCTTAATTAAATTCACCTGTGTCACTGGACATAACCAAGGCTGATTACCAATCTTTAATTAAATTCACCGTGTGTCACAGACATAACCAAGGCTGATTACCACTCTGAATTAAATTCACCTGTGTCACTGACATAACCAAGGCTGATTACCACACTCTTAATTAAATTCACCTGTGTGTCACTGACATAACCAAGGTGATTACCAATCTCTTAATTTAATTCACCTTGTGTCACAGACATAACCAAGGCTGATTACCACTCTGTTAATTAAATTCACTGTGTCACAGACATAACCAAGGCTGACTACCAACTCTCTTAATTAATTCACCTGTGTCACTGACTAAACCAAGGCCTATTACCACTCTCTTAATTAAATTCACCTGTGTCACCGACAACAAGGTGATTACCACCTCTTAATTAAATTCACCTGTGGTCACTGACATAACCAGGCTGATTACCACTATCTTATAAATTCACCTGTGTCACAGACATAACCAAGGCTGATTACCACTCTCTTAATTAAATTCACCTGTGTCACTGACATTACCAAGGCTGATTACCACTCTTTTAATTAAATTCACCTGTTGTCACAGACATAACCAAGGCTGATTCACTCGTTAATTAAATTCACCTGTGTCATGACATAACCAGACTGATTATCCACTTTCTTAAATAATTCACCTGTTGGCACAGACATAACCAAGGCTGATTACCACTCTCTTAATTAAATTCACTGTGTCACGACAAGGCTGATTACCACTCTCTTAATTAAATTCACCTGTGTCATGACATAACCAAGGCTGATTACCACTCTCTTAATTAAATTCACTGTGTCACTGGCATAACCAAGGCTGATTACCACTCTCTAATTAAATTCACCTGTGTCACTGGCATAACCAAGGCTGATTCCACTCTCTAATTAAATTCACCTGTGTCACAGACTAACCAATGCTGATTACCCATCTCTTAATTAAATTCACCTGTGTCACTGACATACCAAGGCTGATTACCACTCTTTTAATTAAATTCACCGTTGTCACAGACATAACCAAGGCTGATTACCACTCGTTTAATAAATTCACCTGTGTCACTGACAAACCAAGGCTGATTACACACTCTAATTAAATTCACCTGTGTCACTGACATAACCAAGGCTGATTAACACTCTCTTAATTAAATCACCTGTGTCACAGACATAACCAAGGCTGATTACACACTCTGTTATTAAATTCACCTGTGTCACAGACATAACAAGGCTGACTACCACTCTACTTAATTAAATTCACTGTGTCATGACATAACCAAGCTATTACCACTCTCTTAATAAATTCACCTGTGTCACAGACATAACCAAGGCTGATTACCACTCTCTTAATTAAATTCACCGTCACTGAAATAACCAAGCGTGATTACCACTATCTAATTAAATTCACCTGTGTCACAGACATAACCAAGGCTGATTACCACTCTCTTAATTAAATCACCTGTTTCACTGACATACCAAGGCTGATTACCAATCTTTTATTAATTCACCGTGTCACAGACATAACCAAGGCTGATTACCACTCGTTTAATTAAATTCACTGTGTCACTGAATAACCAGACTGATATCACTTTCTTAAATAATTCACCTGTGTCACAGACATAACCAAGGCTGATTACCACTCTCTTAATTAAATTCACCTGTGTCACAGAATAAGGCTGATTACCACTCTTATAAATTCACCTGTGTCACTGACATAACCAAGGCTGATTACCACTCTCTTAATTAAATTCACCTGTGTCACTGGCAAACCAAGGCTGATTACCACTCTCTTAATTAAATTCACCTGTCACTGGATAACCAAGGCTGATTACCACTCTCTTAATTAAATTCACCTGTGTCACAGACATAACCAATGCTGATTACCACTCTCTTAATTAAATTCACCTGTGTCACAGACATAACCAAGGCTGATTGCCACTCACTGTCTTAATTAAATTCACCTGTGTCACTGACATAATCAATGCTGATTACCACTCTCTTAATTAAATTCACCTGTGTCACAGACATAACCAAGACTGATTACCACTCTCTTAATTAAATTCACCTGTGTCACTGACATAACCAAGGCTGATTACCACTCTCTTAATTAAATTCACCTGTGTCACAGACATACCAAGGCGTTACACACTCTCTAATAAATTCACCTGTGTCACTGACATAACCAAGGCTGATTACCACACTCTTAATTAAATTCACCTGTGTCACTGACATAACCAAGGATGATTACCACTCTCTTAATTAAATTCACATCTGTTACAGACATAACCAAAGCTGATTACCACTCTCTTAATTAAATTCACCTGTGTCACTGACATAACCAAGGTTGATTACCGCTTTTAATTAAATTCACCTGTGTCACAGACATAACCAAGGCTGATTACCACTCTCTTAATTAAATTCACCTGTGTCACTGACATAACCAAGACTGATTGCCACTCTCTTAATTAGATTCACCATGTACAGACATTAAACAAGGCTTTAATGATTTCAATTGGGAACTGCGGATTGTTAATATTATCATCAAACACTAGAAAATCTAAAAATCCCTATAAGGTTTATAGGTTTTCCGAAAATAGGCTTAACAAATCTCGCCCGTTTTAAGAATTGTCGAAAAATAACTCTATAACTGCCTTCAACAGTTAACCTGCTGAAAGGGCATGCCCCACAGTTGAATGCTTATTTATAATTTTGGCTTGTACACCCAGAGCATTAGAAGAAAATGACTTTTATGTGATTTTGCAATCATAATAGCAGCAGTAACAGTGACAATTATTTAATCTGCATATATTAAGAATATTTTTGAGAGACACAAGTTAGGCAGGAGGAAAGGGTTAAATAGCTGTGACCAATGTTCAGTAGTTTTAGATATGTAAGAGACACTTATCTGGTTTCAAGGTCATGGTGCTCTTAAGAACAACACAGTGTTTTGCTCTTCTAATTATGTCATCATTTTGAGAAGCCAAAGCAGGCTCAGTGTAAAACCGGAAAATGTTCCGTGCAATAGACAATAGAAGAAAGGAAAGCAAAACAATACAGGAGCTCAGTTGAGTTTATTTATTTTTCATGAATAATAATATATTTAAAAAAAAAAAATCTTACTGTTTCTTCCCATTCTGTATCTAAAAGTCAGTTTACTTTATTAAAGGCTAAAAAACGGCTAATTCAATAGTGTGTCAGTTTCAACACAGAGATTGAGGAATTTAAGTGAAACCACTAGAGATGGTCAAACTTCCTAAAGTTCGGTTTGTTTTAGAACAATAGAACTTTAGATAAAAGTTCTATTGTCTATGTTCGAAAACGGACACATTAAAGTCAATGGGGGAAAATAGTTCAAGAAGTTCATATAAAATCACGTTAAATAACAATGGGAACTTACTGTAAACGGCTCTGGGAAATGTCTGGGGAACACGTCAATATCACCAAACTGCTTTGGACACTAATTTTTCGTCATGATTGGGCAATTGTTGGGCTTCTGCATTGAATTTTCGCGGGTTACTGAAATTGATTGCCAAATTCGAGGTTTACCTAAATGCCACATTCAAGGGGTTTCGCTGAATCGAGTGTGGTTAGTGACGCTGCATTGGGGTATCACCATATTCGAGGGTTAATGAACGCCATCGCATTCGGCATAATCCCTGAATACGGCATAACCCTCAAATGCAGCGGTCACAACCCTCGAATTCTAAAATAACCCTCGAATACGGGTGATAACTTGGAATGGACCTAACACTGCATTGCTGGGTTATGGAGTGCTCAAGTCGAGGGTTTCGGAAATATGTCCGTGAAAGTTGTTAGTTCGAGAGTTCATACACACTCATAAATTGCTCAAACTCAGGTTTGAGTTCTAGTCCATACTTACAAGTCACATCTTGGCTCAGTTCACCTCAGCTAAGAAGATGGTCAAGTCAACCTCAGGATATCTTAGTGACAATATCTCCCCCTTGATTACAGACATTGTGCATTTCCACACCCTTTAAGTCCAAGATGACATAATAATCCAAATTACACATGTTATTCCCTTTATAAATAGAGTAATGGTATATAAACTGTAAACACTCATATAGTGATAAAAAATATCAATCCAACATTATTGGATTGTCAGATGTAGGTATTAAACTGTAAAAAAAACTAAATGAAATTGGTCATTACTGGAAACTATAATTCCTCCAACTATCACTGAACCATTTTTTTGTTGATCTGTCCTTTTTTTTAGATACCCAATCTCAACCATTAAATTCAGATTGGTCAGGAAGGGGGGAGCACTGAACCTAAGCAAAACAAGTACTATATTGAAGGCAACAAACCAAACAATTCCATGATAAAATTTTGCAGAATATATTTTGTAAATGATCTGCCACCTCTAATTATTAAAAAGTGCACATTTTCTTGAAATGCACAAAACAAAATTCCTACCCCCATTCTTCTCTAATTTAAATATCGTATATTCCAATGCAAATTGGGTGTGCTGATCATGCAATCTGATGCAATCTGACGTTATTTCCGGTGGCTCAGTGGTTAGCACTGAGTACCTTGCAGCACTGAAGTCCTGAGTTCGATTCCACTTTGGACAAATTTGCAAGGGTTTGTATGTTCTCCCGCTTGCGTGGTTTCCTCTGGGCACTCTGGTTCCCCCACAATCAAAAGACATAGGGCATATTTATAAAAGAGCGAAAAGTAGCGAAATGTTTTCGCATTCGCTTTTCGCATGGGTTTTCGCCAAAAAGACAGTTAACGCTATTTATAAAGGTAGCGTTAACGAATGGCGAAACCGTTTCGCGAGCTATCGCTAAACCCTTTTCGCCAACTTCGCAATGGTAATTTTAGCGGAAAAAGGAGCAAAAAGGCATAACGCGATTTATAAAGAGCGAAAGGTGGTTTTTGCGTTAAAAAGAGCAAAAGATTAGCGCGACCCTGAAGTGGTGTGAAAAGTCATGTTTGAGCGAAAAGGCATTCTAATGGGTAATATGCCTTGAAAAGCGAACGCGCAATAGAAGGGCGATCGGCATTAGAGTGTAATATGCCTTGGAAAAGCGAACTTAGAAAGGCGAACGCGCATTAGAAAGGACGAACGCACATTTAATGGAATATGCCTTGGAAAAGCGAACGCGCATTAGAAAGGCGATCGCACATGGAAGGCGAACGTGATTAGCAAGGCGAAAGTGCAGTGCAAAAGAAAATTGTTTCCAATTGAGAAATTCTAAGAAGATTGACTAAATAAGACATGGCTGACTTCTTGGTAAATGTGAGGTGGCCATTTCGAACTTGACATCATTTTCTAGTGGGCTTTTCTGGTTTCGAATGGTTTTCACAATGCAGTCTTCTTAGATGCGTTAAGTTTTCGCCGCGATAATTTTCGCTCTTTATCGCGCCCGTTCGCCTTTTTCAGCACGCGAAGTCTTTTTTTTCATAAATAACGCGAAACGAAGCCCAAATGGCGCTTTTCGCTGCGATGTGCTGCGCTAATTATTTGGCGAAAAAGACAATCCTTTATAAATATGCCCCATAGTGATAGGTGTGTATGTGTACATAAAGTGATTAGATTCTAATTCTTCGGGGAAGGGTCTGAGTGAATGTATACATGAAATGTAAAGCGCTACGGAAAATGTTGGTGCTATATAAATCCACAATAATAATCATTAACTATCCCTAGGCTTGGCTCGTGTCTCACGTAAGTGTCATTTAAATATTGAAGTTCTGATTGTGCGGAGGTGATTTTATTTAAACAAATCAGAAAAATGAACAATTATAATATACAAGTGATTAGATTTCTGAAGGATGTCTGAGCCTATAGCTCTTTATTCAAGCTCCGGCGCTTATCTTAATTTGTTCCGCAGTATCCGACTATCTGTTTTAATCTGTACGATCTCTAAGCCTTTTACACTTCAATTATTTTTTCCCCTTTTCTTATGAAGCCAAACTAAACTAGCTCCATAACTCATTTACACTCGAACGAGTAGAACTAAAAACGTTCGGAGGTAGAGGAAGAACAAAAGACCCGATAAAAATCTCCTTTTTATAGATTGAGTCTCTTTCATATGCAGTAGGGTTTTCGCTCATTTATGCTCATCTTCTACCAAGACACTTCACTAGCGAGAGGAAAGGGTAACCAAGGCTGATTACCACTCTCTTAATTAAATTCACCTGTGTCACTGGCATAACCAAGGCTGATTACCACTCTCTTAATTAAATTCACCTGTGTCACTGACATAACCAAGGCTGATTACCACTCTCTTAATTAAATTCACCTGTGTCACTGACATAACCAAGGCTGATTACCACTCTCTTAATTAAATTCACCTGTGTCACTGACATAACCAAGGCTGATTACCACACTCTTAATTAAATTCACCTGTGTCACTGACATAACCAAGGATGATTACCACTCTCTTAATTAAATTCACATCTGTTACAGACATAACCAAAGCTGATTACCACTCTCTTAATTAAATTCACCTGTGTCACTGACATAACCAAGACTGATTGCCACTCTCTTAATTAGATTCACCCATGTCACAGACATTAAACAAGGCTTTAATGATTTCAATTGGGAACTGCGGATTGTTAATATTATCATCAAACACTAGAAAATCTAAAAATCCCTATAAGGTTTATAGGTTTTCCGAAAATAGGCTTAACAAATCTCGCCCGTTTTAAGAATTGTCGAAATAACTCTATAACTGCCTTCAACAGTTAACCCTGCTGAAAGGGCATGCCCCACAGTTGAATGCTTATTTATAATTTTGGCTTGTACACCCAGAGCATTAGAAGAAAATGACTTTTATGTGATTTTGCAATCATAATAGCAGCAGTAACAAGTGACAATTATTTAATCTGCATATATTAAGAATATTTTCTGAGAGACACAAGTTAGGCAGGAGGAAAGGGTTAAATAGCTGTGACCAATGTTCAGTAGTTTTAGATATGTAAGAGCACTTATCTGGTTTTCAAGGTCATGGTGCTCTTAAGAACAACACAGTGTTTTTGCTCTTCTAATTATGTCATCATTTTGAGAAGCCAAAGCAAGGCTCAGTGTAAAACCGGAAAATGTTCCTGTGCAATAGACAATAGAAGAAAGGAAAGCAAAACAATACAGGCAGCTCAGTTGAGTTTATTTATTTTTCATGAATAATAATATATTTAAAAAAAAAAAATCTTACTGTTTCTTCCCATTCTGTATCTAAAAGTCAGTTTACTTTATTTAAAGGCTAAAAAACGGCTAATTCAAATAGTGTGTCAGTTTCCAACACAGAGATTGAGGAATTTAAGTGCAAGCCACTAGAGATGGTCAAACTTCCTAAAGTTCGGTTTGTTTTAGAACAATAGAACTTTAGTAAAAGTTCTATTGTTCTATAGTTCGAAAACGGACACATTAAAGTCAATGGGGGAAAATAGTTCAAGAAGTTCTGATAAAATACAGTTAAAATAACAATGGGAACTTACTGTAAACGGCTCTGGGAAATGCTCTGGGGAACACGTCAATATCACCAAAACTGCTTTGGACACTAATTTTCGTCATGATTGGGCAATTGTTGGGCTTCTGCATTGAATTTTCGCGGGTTACTGAAATTGATTGCCAAATTCGAGGTTTACTAAATGCCACATTCAAGGGGTTTCGCTGAATTCGAGGGTTAGTGAACGCTGCATTTGAGGGTTATCACCATATTCGAGGGTTACTGAACGCCATCGCATTCGGCCATAATCCCTCGAATACGGCAATAACCCTCAAATGCAGCGTTCACTAACCCTCGAATTCTAAAATAACCCTCGAATACGGTGATAACTCTGGAATGGACCTAACACTGCATTGCTGGGTTATGGAGTGCTCAAGTCGAGGGTTATCGGAAATATGTCCGTGAAAGTTCGTAGTTCGAGAGTTCATACACACTCATAAATCCTGCTCAAACTCAGGTTTGAGTTCTAGTCCATACTTACAAGTCACATCTTGGGCTCAGTTCACTCAGCTAAGAAGATGGTCAAGTCAACCTCAGGATATCTTAGTGACATTATCTCCCCCTTGATTACAGACATTGTGCATTTCCACACCCTTTTAAGTCCAAGATGACATAATAATCCAAATTACACATGTTATTTCCCTTTATAAAATAGAGTAATGGTATAAACTGTAACACAGCTCATATAGTGATAAAAAATATCAATCCAACATTATTGGATTGTCAGATGTAGGTATCTAAACTGTAAAAAAAACTAAATGAAATTGGTCATTACTGGAAACTATAATTCCTCCCAACTATCACTGAACCATTTTTTTTGTTGATCTGTCCTTTTTCTTTAGATACCCAATCTCAACCATCTTAAATTCAGATTGGTCAGGAAGGGGGGAGCACTGAACCTAAGCAAAACAAGTACTATATTGAAGGCAACAAACCAAACAATTCCATGATAAAATTTTGCAGAATATATTTTGTTAAATGATCTGCCACCTCTAAATTATTAAAAAGTGCACATTTTCTTTGAAATGCACAAAACAATATTCCATACCCCCATTCTTCTCTAATTTAAATATCGTATATTCCAATGCAATTTGGGTGCTGATCATGCAATCTGATGCAATCTGACGTTATTTCCGGTGGCTCAGTGGTTAGCACTGATACCTTGCAGCACTGAAGTCCTGAGTTCGATTCCACTCTTGGACACATTTGCAAGGAGTTTGTATGTTCTCCCCGTGCTTGCGTGGGTTTCCTCTGGGCACTCTGGTTTCCCCCACAATCATAAAGACATAGGGGCATATTTATAAAAGAGCGAAAAGTAGCGAAATGTTTTCGCATTCGCTTTTCGCATGGGTTTTCGCCAAAAAGACAGTTAACGCTATTTATAAAGGTAGCGTTAACGAATGGCGAAACCGTTTCCGCGAGCTATCGCTAAACCCTTTTCGCCTAACTTCGCAATGGTAATTTTAGCGAAAAAGGAGCAAAAAGGCATAACGCGATTTATAAAAGAGCGAAAGGTGGTTTTTGCGTTAAAAAGAGCAAAAGATTAGCGCGACCCTGAAGGTGGTGAAAAGTCATTGTTTGAGCGAAAAGGCATTCTAATGGGTAATATGCCTTGAAAAAGCGAACGCGCAATAGAAGGGCGATCGCGCATTAGAGTGTAATATGCCTTGGAAAAGCGACATTAGAAAGGCGAACGCGCATTAGAAAGGCGAACGCACATTATAATGGAATATGCCTTGGAAAAGCGAACGCGCATTAGAAAGGCGATCGCACATTGGAAAGGCGAACGTGCATTAGCAAGGCGAATGTGCAGTGCAAAAGAAAATTGTATTCCAATTGAGAAATTCTAAGAAGATTGACTAAATAAGACATGGCTGACTTCTTGGTAAATGTGAGGTGGCCATTTCGAACTTGACATCATTTTCTAGTGGGCTTTTCTGGTTTCGAATGGTTTTCACAATGCAGTCTTCTTAGATGCGTTAAGTTTTCGCTGCGATACTTTTCGCTCTTTATCGCGCCCGTTCGCCTTTTTCAGCCGCGAAGTCTTTTTTTCATAAATAACGCGAAACGAAGCCCCAAATGGCGCTATTTTCGCTGCGATGTGCTGCGCTAATTATTTGGCGAAAAAGACAATCCTTTATAAATATGCCCCATAGTGATAGGTTGTATGTGTACATAAAGTGATTAGATTCTAATTCTTCGGGGAAGGGTCTGATGTGAATGTATACATGAAATTGTAAAGCGCTACGGAACATGTTGGTGCTATATAAATCCACAATAATAATCATTTAACTATCCCTAGGCTTGGCTCGTGTCTCACGAAGTGTCATTTAAATATTGAAGTTCTTGATTTGTGCGGAGGTGATTTTATTAAACAAATCAGAAAAATGAACATTATAATATACAAGTGATTAGATTTCTGAAGGATGTCTGAGCCTATAGCTCTTTATTCAAGCTCCGGCGCTTATCTTAATTTGTTCCGCAGTATCCGCTATCTGTTTTAATCTGTACGATCTGAGAAGCCTTTTACACTTCAATTCATTTTTTCCCCCTTTTTCTTATGAAGCCAAACTAAACTAGCTCCATAACTCATTTATCACTCGAACGGAGTAGAACTTAAATACGTTCGGAGGTAGATGTAAGAACAAAATGACCCAGATAAAAATCTCCTTTTTATTAGATTGAGTCTCTTTCATATGCAGTAGGTTTTCGCTCATTTAATTGCTCATTATTCTACCAAGACACTTCACTACGAGAGGAACATTGGTCTTGCCAGTTACATTATCCAAAAGAAACACTGTTAATTGAAAACAGTTTATTACCAAAGGCAGTGAAAGTGACAAGGGGCAAAATAAAACAGATAATTGTGATAATCATATTCCATTTGGCATCATGAGGAACCTCTCTGAGGTCCCTTGTATGAACCTGCCTGGGTTTGTGGGTCCATGGAACAGAGGTAAGTCCTGAAGTGGAATTTTGATGGTCAAATCCTGGATAAAATGGTCTGAATTTTTAGAGTTTCAAGTCAAAGTTTTTGTCTAGAGTTTTAATCGACCAAATGTCAATGAAAAAGTATGGGTTGAGACTACAAAGTATCACTAGTCCCATGTATTGTAAGAATGTGCACAAGGACACACATTACAAGCATAAGTGTTTTGTTGACATGAATATAAAATAATTACAGCAAGGGGTCAGGGACCTCCATATAACAGCAAGGGATCAGGGACATCCAAAAAACAGCAAGGGGTCAGGGACCTCCATATAACAGCAAGGGGTCAGGGGACCTCCATATAACAGCATGGGGCCAGAGACCTCCATATAAAAGCAAGGGGTCAGGGACATCCAAAAAACAGCAAGGGGTCAGGGACCTCCATGTAACCTCCATTACTGTTGCACACATACTTAAAGGGTAAATAAAGTTAAAAAAAACTAATTTTGACCAATCATCAAAAAAGTTTGTTATTTTTAACCCCCAACCTGACACAGGTACACACATCTACTGATCTACTTATCCATTACTATGGCAGCCATACATAAAGGTAACCAAAGTGAAAATAACTAATTTTGATCAATAATCAAAAGTTGTTTTTTTTAACTTCCAACCTGATCCAGGTACACACACCTAATGACCCACCCTTCCATTTCCATGGCAGCCATATTTAAAGGGTAACTATAGTCAAAAAAACACATTTTGACCAATCATCAAAAAAGTTAGTATTTTATCCGCCAACCTGATATGAACACACACACACCGACTGACCTACCTTTAATGCATGTGACATATTTAAAGAGTAAGTAAAAAACAACAATGTCCTCTTCATTGGCATTATTGAGTTTTAAAGTCTGCAGCACAAACACACAAATTCCCTTCCAAAATGCAGACAAATTCAAAGTTTGTACTTAAACTTTCCACAGCCGCGGCTCCCTTCTGCTTCCTGGTATGGCCGTCAGTCATGCCCAATGTCTAAAGGCCATTACCAATGAGGCCTCCTCTGCTGCTGCCTGGGAAGTAAAGGGCATGTTGCAGCAGCAGAGGAGGCAGAGCCCGTGGTGGTGGATTTGGGATTTTGTAAGTCGAATTCCTCAGCCTGCACACATATTCGGACATATTCGGAGTAAGTGCAACGCATATGTGTTTTTGGGGGGTCCTGCACATCATATTACATTTTTACAGAAGGGGTGGACATGCCCTTAAAGCTAAAATATAAATAAGCCTGAAGAATTTTTCAATTCCAAACTTAGCTGTATCTTTGACAGATAAATTCAGCAGCATTTTGGCCAAATTATCTTTCTGATTTGCACGTTATTGTCTTTTCCTGAGTTCAGCAACTCACCTTTCAGAGTGTGTCCTGGACACTTTTATGGAATTGCACATGCTCATTGAGTTTTCTAGTCCCCTCCCTCTTCGTCCCTTCCAGAATTGTAAAGCAAAAAATCCCACAGAATTACAAATAATCTTAACCAATGCTGGTGATTTCAGGCAAGTGAGTTCCAGCTAACAACTACTTGTGAATTTTAGAGGCTTATTGTTAGGTTAGCTTTATTTCTCCTTTAATAAACTATTCAATCAAGTCAGTTCTACTGTTTTTCCACTTATTCTTGGATTATTTATATTTCCACATCATGTTCTATTTCTACTATTTCACCCCTAAATGTTCTTGGCTGGAAGCCTAGACTTAATGTCAATGTTCCAAAGGGTTGATGCAGAGCTTGGAAGTCCAGAAAATGTCACTCGGGGTTTCTGTATTCCCACAAGTCTCTACAGGTGGTAAAATACATTTGTTTGCTTTCTATAAATATGTGACATTGCGACGAGAATACTTTGTCTTGAAGATACAGAGACAGCAACCAAAATACTCCCCCAAAATAAAAATAATCTATCTCTCTTTTTATAAATCCAAGTGTGAGGGCTGTACCATCAGGCGGGGGGTGTCTGTGTTTTTTTAATTATTTTTTTCTCATTTATTCAGCTTGCGCCAGGGAAATGTATATATGATCGTGAGAATGAGACATATAAGTAGAATATAAACATTTGATATTGTTCAACTGTGATAAAATACTCAGTCCAGTTCAGTGATACACATACCAGCTAAATAATAATCCCCAGTGATAATATTTATAAAGACTGTACACATGCCCCCTCACACAAATCCAAATGTCTCTGCCCATATGTAAATATCTTTAGTAATAGTGTTTTTACATTAATAAGGGTGCACAAGTACAATAATGATGTTTGGTTTTGTGCAACTATAACACAGAAGACATATTCACATACACCACACACACACACTTACAAAGTTTACGACTCATAAGTAGAATATATAAACATTTGTGGCCTTGTTTATTGCTGGACGATGTTGAAAAATGAGGGGCTAAAGGGACACTAAACCATCCTACACATAGAGTAGAGTATAAATTTCTCTACCCTGACATAAATTTCTTTGGTAAGGGTGTTTTATACTGTCCCATACATTACAAAGGGAGCTTAAATACAATAATAATGTTTGGTGTTATTAAACTATAACAGGACACCAATTTGGCAATACAATTTTTATTTTCAATAACTAGTTCCAGGATTGCAATTAAGCAGTACTGGCAACCAAGTGCTTACATAATAAATGTAGTCACACAAACACAATGATATTAACAAAGACTGTCCCATTACACAAGTCCAAATGTCTCTGCCCATATGTAAATATTTTTAGTAATAGTGTTATATAATGTTATATAATGTCCCATATATTACATAAGTTTGCACAAGTACAAAATGTACTTGGTGTTTGGTGTTGGATACCAATTCAGTAATACAAACACAGATTAAAATATCTAGCTTCAGGGCCTTTATGGTGCCCATATATTAATGAACATATTTTCTGATATTTTTATGAAAAGTAGGAAAAACTTGCCATAATAAAATCAACAAAGTATAAGTTTAGGGGATGTGACACTAATAGAACCAGGATTTAATAGGATTTCTTTATTATCTGTTTCTCATTTCTTTATAACTTCTTGCTTTTGTTTCCTTTGTTATTGTACAAAACCCTGAAATTTTATAGGGTGTGTAGAGATTTTATATACACTGTGTCAGCACATAGCCAAACATACACCCCCCATAATTCCAACTGTGCATCAATGAGCACAATTTTGCTAGTCAATAAAAATAAAACTGGAATTTACATGCTGTATTTCATTCGGTGAAATGCAGATTACCTTGAGTAAACACCATATTGTAAACACATCTTCTTTTATTTATGTCTGTACCTACTGTGTATATATATATATATATATATATATATATATATATACACAATATATACAGTAGGTACATATATATATATGTTTATAGTAGCCATAGGCACATATTTTTAAAGCCACTAAAAACATTAAAGACTAAATAGATTTTTTAAAGAAAGAAGAGAGCTACTGTATTTCTCAGTTCTATAAATGTCAAACTGAAGAACAAAAAGAAAAGGTTTAATGGTAAATTTCCTGTTATTGGATGAGAAATTATCATTGTTAGTTGTCCATTTTATGGTGATTCAAAATGTACTGTAAAGCACAGGTAAAGATTTTCAGTCAAGGGTTAGGGAAGAGTTTCTTTGATGTGAGCAATTATTTGAGTAGTCAAATGGTTTATTTACTAGAAATAAGTAAAAGAACACACAGTTCAGCCTTTCTTAATTGAACATCAAAGAATTTATTAGCAAAAAATAGATAACAAAGGGTTTTAAATTTCCAAATTACGTCAAATGAATAAATGTTGGAAACCCAAATACTTATTTTGCCCTTGAGTAAGAAACTGTTAGGGTTGAGTGGTGTATAGGTGCCCTAACACAACAGTAATCACAAAGAGAGACCATAGAGTGTTGACAAACTTTTTGGTTCAGGAGATACTGTAACAAGTTGGGAATTGTGGGGGTTTGGTTTAGCACATTGCTTTACATCCACAGAAATGTTTTCTCTTTCAAAGGAAATGTATGGGTACCATTAAGGCTTTTGCCTTGGAATATGCAGTGCAGTTTTGGAATCCCATATACAAAATGGACATCTTGGAGAGGAGTTCAGAGAAGGACAACTAAGATAATAATGGACAATAGCAACCATAAGGTATCCAATAGAACAGACCTGGGCAAAGTAAGGCCCAGGGGATACATGCAGCCCTTTGGCTGCCCCTGACTGGCCCCTTAATACTAGAACTAGACCAAGTTTAAAATATTACACTTTCTATTAAAAGTTGCAGCAAATAAAAAAAAAAAACCTTTACGTTTCCAATGAACCAGGGATATTAATTTCATCAGTTTATAAAATCCAGTTTTGCAATCTCTATTATGAGAACGGACTTGAACCTATTGGCCCAGCCCTTCTCGACAGTTTAATTTCCTGAGGAATTTAATTGCCCACCCCTGCAATAGAAGGATACCAAAAGCCATTAAGAAGCAGGAGTCTAATTATATACGCTGAGTCAATCAGCACTATATATTGCTCTATATATTGATCATTAGTTCAAGCACAGAAACAAATTGCCAGAGCACTCCTAGGTCTTGAACCAAATGGTGTTTATTAGATACAAGTAGGTCTGTAATACCTATGCGTTTCAGCCATCTTTGATTTGGCCGTCATCAGGGTCATCAAAGATGGCCAAGACGGGTAGGTAGTGCAGACCTACCTAATATATATAATGTGTCTTTTGATATTACATTTGTGGCTACATCGTTATGTTTTTAATGTGAATATCAATATTTAAACATTTGTGAAATAACGCTTAATGTTTTCTATTCCACCATTCGCTATTATTGACTGGTAAGGTCCCTATTTAGGGGCATGAGCCCACATATCCTTTGGGGATGTGGTAAAATGTGATACTTTGGTATCTTTCTATGGGATGTCCTTGTTGTTGCTATTGTTCTATATTTTTAGCACTATTAGCATCGTTTGTGAAGGTTCTCATTCATCCAGGTCATGGTATATCTGTTGTATTCAATTAGATCAACTGGACTTGAAGTTTAGTTCTTGAAGTCGTTTCGCTATTCATCCGACTGGCTTTCTCAATTCAGAATGACTTGTACAAGAATCTGTGGCAATTATGTACCCTGGAAAATCCCAATTAGCATATCACAGCCAGGTGTTAAGGGCGTGATTAGATAGTGGCTAAGAGGTGTTATAGGAACGTACATGGCAGACAGTAGCAACACATATGAGGCTTTAACAAGGGATCCCACCAGCCGTTACAAAAAAAGGGTCATAGACTTACTACAACAGCTTCAAAAGGATAAAGCCATTGATCGAGCAATGTATCATCGCCTCTACCCTGGTGAGGCACATCCATGCATATATGGACTCCCAATGATACATAAGGAAGGGGCGCCACTAAGACCTATAGTGGCAAACTATTAGCATCAGTACAACTGTACTTTAGCTGTACCCTTGGTTTTCATCTGAATACCTATTATTATTTCAATTAATAAGGGAAATGGAGGGGCTTGAATATGCAGGCAGATTAGACAAGTTAGGGCTGTTTACATTGGAGAAGCGACGTTTGTGTGGGGATATGATCACTTTATACAAATATATTAATGGGCCATACAATGAACTCTCTGGTGCATTGTTCACTAATAGGTCATATCAGAGGACACGTGGACATCCTTTAAGGTTGGAAGAAAAGAAGTTTCATCTTCAAGTTAGGAAAGGTTTCTTTACAGTGAGAACAGTGAAACTGTGGAACTGTCTTCCAGCAGATGTGGTAATGGCAAGTACAAATTTGTAAATTACATTACTTCAGAGCCAAAGAAGCGACTATGATGGCTTAGAGAAACCTAGAGAAAGTAGAATTTCAGGGAAACAAACTTGAATAAAAGATTGATCCCCTACAACCCTGGCTCATAGAAGGGAACTTAAACCTATTATAGATACACTAATACGCCACAGAATAAAGGCACAGATGGGGCTTTCCCTTCAAACTGACAGTGATGAAAAATGGTTCGAGTTCGAGATCTAGTCCATCTCTACCCTCCACTCCAGGCCAATGGGACAATATTTCCCTTTGACCTTATTTATTTGTATATTTTGTTTAAATGTTTTTATAGTTATATTTTTTTAAGTTCCATCATAGCTACTGGGAAATTAACTCTCACTTTCAATGTTTCAATCCTCTTAGGAGCCAGGTGGGGAGCCCTAAAGCCCCTCTGCTCCTTCTTGTTAATTCCCCCTTCCTTCTCCCCAAGATGCAGATCATCAAAAACACTGCATCCCATTCAACCTTAAAGCTTCTCCTGGACATCTGCAGTGATCTGTCCGGGACACGTAAATCAAATTGAACAAACAATGGTGGAGGCAGTTCCAGGAAACAGAGACTCCTAGGATATCTCAAAACACGGTTTTTATTTACACATTACATGTTTCGGACCTGTGGTCCTTTATCAAATGTCGGATCATATCATTAAATGTTAAAGCCCTGAGGTCTACACAAAAACTATGGCTGCTGAGCAGAGAAGCTGATAGACTCAAAACAGACATCATTTTTGAACAAGAGACACATCAATCCCACAAGGACCATTGGCGCCTCCTCCATAGGAAATACCTTCATTGTTACTCAGCAGTAAACAACACACAGGGGGATGGCCATACTCATCCATAAAACTGCCCTTTTAAGTTTAACAAACAAAATACCGATCCTAATGGATGAAACGTCATCCTAGAGGGTACGCTAGATTCCCAGCAGATAGTCCTATGTAACCTTTATGCTTCTAATATAGGCCAAAGGAAATTTCTATCCTCTATTCTAACTAAACTCTCAGCTATTCCAATTTCTCTGAAAGTAGAAGCGGGGGACTTTAACATGCACTTCTCAAACAGCTTTGACAAGCAATCAGCATCGGGCATCCCCCCTGCCCGAGAAACACTACTGCTTTGTCAGAGGTTCCGCAGCCCTACTAGACAACATGGACACTATGACACTTGGAGAATTTGTAACCCAACATCCAAAACTTGCACATTCTATTCTCACCCACACCAGACACACGTAAGACTTGAATACATATTTGTCTCCCACACCTTATTGCCTTCAATAGTTAAAACCCTAGCAGAATCAGCCACCTGGTTAGATCATGGCCCAGTGGGCATTGATTTACACTTTCTGACAACACCCCCAAAACAAAGCCAATGTATAGTATAGTATAGTATAGTATAGTATAGTATAGTACAGTATAGTATAGTACAGTATAGTATAGTATTTGAGGTTGAATAAAGACATACGTCCATCCTGTCCAACCCATCTAGCAATATCCTCATTTCCTGCCTAACTGTTGATCCAGAGGAAGGCAAAAAAAAAACCACCAAATTTATGGGAGGAAAAAAATCCTTCCTGACAATTTCCCTGGATCAACTCTACTTTATGTATCAATACCAGTAACTTGCAACATTCTTTGTTTGCAGAAACTCATCCAGCTTTTTATTAAACTGACCAATGAACCTGCCATAACAACGTCCACTGGAAGACAGTTCCATAGCTTTACCGTTCTCACAGTGAAAAACCCTTTCTGAGCTTGAAGCCTAAACCTTTTTTCTTCAAGTCTTAAGGGATGTCCTCGTGTCCTCTGACATGTTCTATTGGTGAACAATGCCCCAGATAGTTTATTGTATGGCCCGTTAATGTATTTATACACAGTAATCAAGCGCCTTTTCTCCAGCATACATAATTGTAACTTTTCCAGTCTCTCTTCATATTCAAGCTCCCCCAATCCCCTTATTAATTTAGTTGCCCTTCTCTGAACCCTTTCCATTTCAAATATGTCCTTTTTGTACACAGCATTCCAAAATTGCACTGCATACTCCAAATGAGGCCTAACCAATGCTTTGTAAAGAGGGAGAATAACATTTTCCTCCCTTGAATCCATACTTCTCTTTATACAAGACAATACCATGCTGGCTCTGGCTGTTGCCGCCTGGCACTGCTTGCTACCTTTAAGTTTGTTATCCACCAAAACTCCAAGATCCCTTTCCAACAGGGATTTACTTAACACAGAGCCATTTATAGCATAAGCAGCACAAGGATTTTTAAGTCCAAAATGCATCACCTTACATTTATCAACATTGAATCTCATCTGCCACTTAGCAGCCCAATGTGACAATCTATCTAGATCCCCCTGCAACGATTGCACATCCTCTGAAGCTTTTAACGGTCGACAAAGTTTTGTGTCGTCAGCAAACACAGAAACCTTGCTGACAATACCCACTTCCAAATCATTAATAAATAGATTAAATAGAAGCTGCCCCAACACAGAACCCTGTGGCACCCCACTTAGCACTTTAGTCCATAATGATGAAGCCCCATTAACAACTACACTCTGCATCCTATTCATTAACCAATTTTCTATCCATGTACAAATGTGACTCCCCAGACCAACAGACCTTAGCTTATTCATTTGTCGCCTATGGGGGACTGTATCAAAAGCCTTTGCAAAATCCAAGTAAACTACATCTACTGCTATACCAGAGTCTAAATTTCTACTTACTTCCTCATAAAAGCCAAGCAAGTTAGTTTTACAAGATCTATTCCTCCTAAATCCATGCTGGTTACTACTTATAATATCAGTCCTTAAAACATACTCTAGAACATGTTCCCTTATTAAACTTTCCAGGATCTTCCCCACCACTGAAGTTAAACTTACAGGCCTGTAATTACCCGGCTGTGAACGACTACCCTTTTTGAATATTGGAATAACATCAGCCTTTTTCCAATCCAGAGGCACACCACCAGACATGAGGGAATCAGCAAAAATAAGAAACAATGGCCTAGATAAAACTGAACTTAGCTCCCTAAGTACCCAAGGATGTATTTTATCCGGTCCAGGAGATTTATTAATATTAACCTTATTTAGTTCTTTCTGTACCATATCCTCGGTTAACCAAAGTGAACTTAAAATGAAAACTAAACAAAAGTATCATTAAACACTGTATAGGGAGTCTCTACAGGAAATGATTAAACAATATCTTAATGAAAATGACGGATCGGTCTCCCTACAGACAACCCTGTGTGAAGCCCATAAGGCTATCATACGGGGCCGCTGTATGCAAATTTCCATTCCATTTCCAGTCACCAATAGCTAACAAAAGACTTGCACCAAGCTGAACAAGCTTTTTACTCTAGCCCTAGGCGGTTACATAAAGTGATCTCTGTTCGATCAGATCTCAGAGAATTATCTTTAAAAGAAGTAGAAAAATGTATGAAATGGATGAAGCGTTTTTCTTACCTCACACCTGAATTTACAGCCAAATTTGAAAACTGTCTGCAGAGAAGTAATCTACCTAAGCTGAATTTAATGCAGATACAATCTCTTAAAATAAAAACCCATCACTGAAGAAGAACTGGGCCAGGCAACAACTTACCAAATGGTAAAACACCAGGCCCAGATGGGGCTTCCAACATCTATTATAAGGCTTTCCCAACAGAATTGGGTGCCCATATGGTCAGTTTTTAACAACATTATGCAAGGTGAGCAGGTCCACTCAACTTTTTGGATGTAACACATAATTGTGCTTCCTCAGCCAAACAAGGACCCCTCTAGCTGCACCAGTTATTGTCCTATAACCTTATTAAACTTTGACTACAAGATTTTGACAAAAATTCTTGCAAATAGACTGGCACCCTGTTACCCAATATTATCCCTAGAGATCAGGTGGGCTTTATACTTGAACCTCTTGCATGTCATACTCGTAACAACCCAGACATATTGGTGGTTCAAGTTGGAAAACACTCCTATGTTATTTCCTTATTCACAGATGATTTCCTGCTCCCCTCACTAAGCCAACCATATCCATCCCAAACCTACAAGACACCATAGCGGTGTCTTAGCGGTTTATAGCCCAATAGAGATTTGGCTACAAACTTGACTCAACCAAATCTGAGGCCCATGCTATCAATATAACCCCCCAACAGAGAGGAATACGGAAACAAAATTTTGCGTATGCCTGGAAAACAGATTTCCTAACATACTTACTTAGGAATTCACATTTCCGCCAGATTTTCATTCCAATTCTCCGTCAACTTCCCACAACTTCTACAGCATAATTTGCAAACTGAAGTACCAGTAGGATTAAATGATAGTATGCACTATGGGTGCTTTTTGTAATTAAATGTTGAGGTTATGCATAGAAAATGATTTGGAAGGAATAATGCCCATTTGAGCTGGTGTAGAATCCATATCAAGCACTGTGTAGTAATAATTCAAAGCAATACTTAAGTACTCCCGATCAAAGTCGTTTGAGGGAGAACCTAATATTGCACATAGGTTCATTTGGGGATTGTTATTCACTAGCAGGGAGATTCAATAAAAGTTCTTATCATTTAAAATGGTGCTAATTTAGCCCCAACCAATAGATAGATTTAACATTTGAAGCTAACATCTGATTGGTTGGGGCTAAATTAGCACCATTTTAAATGATAAGAACTTTTATTGAATAACCCTGATAGTGTTGTATAATTAGAGACATATATGTGCCCAAGGTGAGAGCCATGCTGCTAGTGACATGACCCAGAAATGGTTCATTTTAGAGGTAGGGTCAATTAGTAATACACCTGCATACGGATCTGTTCCTGGAGCAGGCTTAATGATATAAACGGAGGTCTCGTGGTAATATCGCGATACCCTAATGAAGTCTGGAAACTAACTACACCAGATGAAATGGGCGTCGGTTACCGAGGCCCCAATAGGACTTGGATGGGAGACGAATGGGTTACCTACCGGCAATTGTGGTGAGCGGAGAGCAGAGGAACTTTCCTAAGAGCACCGGGTGAAGAGTTGGTCGTAATAGCGCTCCAGTGCTAAGGAGCATTTGTACCTGAGATCCATGCTGAACTTGACACGGCAGGCTCCCTAGGAGGAGAGACAATTAGTGTACACAACCCCCAGGTAAGATTGTTGCTATTTATCTTGCATTCCACATTTTGGATAGAGATGTTCGAAACTGATGAGTTTCGTCCCGTTTTCGGATTTTCGAATTTTCGAAAAAATTCGAAAATCCGAAAATCCCAAAACGGACCCATAGAAGTCTATGGGAGAAAAAAATTTGAAAGTTTCTATCAATTTGAAGGGTGAAATAGTAATAGTAGGTTACTGTAAATAACACAGGGACCTGGGGAATGGTCTGGGGAACTAATAAATATAAGTAAAACTCATTTAAAATCTTTCCTCATGATCGGGCTGTTTTCGAGCTTTCGCAGGCTATTTTCGAGGGTTACCGAAATCAAACACTACTTTCGAGGGTTACCGATATCACAAATACGAGGGTTACCGAAATCAGCTTGTACATTCGAGGGTTAGCGAAATCGGCACAAACATTCGAGGGTTACCGAAATCGATCGCTACTTTTCGAGGGTTGATGGACTTACGATTTCGAGGGTTACCAGGATTCGTACAATTATCGAGGGTTACCGAAATCCGGGCGTTCCGAAAGTTTCGTCGGGACTTCGAAACCGCCGGATTCAATTCGAAACTGGGTTATATTAGAACCCAAAGTACATCTCTAATTTTGGATACATTGTAATCACCACGTGGCAGACCGGGATTCTTTGGTAACTTTGTTCCAGACTGTTACATATACTGTTCGTTTGCTGGGTTGAGCTGCTATTGTATGCACTGGACACTTTACTTACCAGCCTGAAACATTGGACATTTCATTCTTTACATGCACTAACAGCAATTTTCTGTAATGTTCCATCCCGTCCTGTCTGGGGCCATCACAACGAGATTGTTTACACAGGTGACCGGGGACCGGTGTGTTTTATATTTATTTATGGGAATAGTAGGACTAGGTGGGTGGTGGGTTTAGTGTATTCTGTGCCAATAAATCATTTCATAATTTTTGAACGACAAGTGCATGAGTGCTGTTTCTTGGGTACTGGGATTCTTTGTCCCTTTTGTTCTTTTAGCTATAGTCCTCATGGTTGACCCTAGCACCTTCTATGTATATTAGACAGCACACGTTCAGTCTTCTCAGGAGTGCATCCTATATATATATATATATATATATATATATATATATATATATTATACTGTATGTATCGTATGGAGTTACTTGACTTCTAATACCTTAAAAAAACAAACACAAAAGAGGAGCAATATTCAAGCAGCAAAAATCTAGGGGAAAGGAAATGATAAAGATGGTATTCTATAAAACCAGGGTAGCCTTCAAAAGGGGGTGTGGTGGCTAAAGTGGTGGTACGATGCATTCACCGCTGCCCATGATAGCCCTTCCAGAATTTCCTCCCCCGAAAATCCGGTGCTTGCCCCTGCATACGGTGTCTCAATATGCAGGAAGTAACCTTATACTTGAACATCCCAAGAGCCATATGATAATCATAATAGGATCATAATTAACTCTTGGTCTGCCTCTACAAAATTAATATATCTCCAAAACAATAAAATAAAAGTATCCAGCATAAGTCCCCAGGGCATCACTTCCTATACATTTTTTTTTAACCTTAAGCCTTTATAATGATCATTCATATTTTTTAAATTTCAATACTTTTATATGATTCATTGGAAAAGTTGAGCTTTTCTCTATAACCCTCATTAAATAAGCATTATACAATAACCCTGTGTAAAGACTTTAAAGAAATGCACATTATTAGCCTGAATAATTAAATGTTCTACCCCAGTGGGTATTGAACAGAATCCAACCATAGTTTCCAAGCTTTTGCAAATCCCATAAACGATCGCTGATAAGATAACGCACTAAAATACTTATTGTCTAATGAGCTAATTTTAGCAAGACTGACCTAGCGAGCAGATGTAACACCTGTTATGCCAATACAAATCCGAGCTTATCACTTGGTTCATTCTATGTTGGCTGAAAAGTTAAGATGAAGCCGGTTACCAAGGCTACAATTAAAACAACCAAAGAACAACTGTTATCACATATTTTAAGCATCTCACATAGCAAAGGGGAGATACAGATAAAAACCTTAGAAATAAGCTGATTATTGGAAGAATTTAATGTTCCCTTGAACTGTATGCATTTTATTTTTAGCACAAGTGGTTTTGAACTACACATAAGTTCTTCCTCTAGAGCGATCCAGCTCCCAGAGCAATTCACTTGAAAGGGGATTTTCTGTTTTAAAGGGGTTTGTCTGTTTTTAAGGGGTGTGTTAAGAAACAAAAGTGTTTAGAACAAGAAAGGGTTTAAAGGAACTGTAAACCCACATAACAAAAGATTTTAAGTCTTTGCCCTCCGTTTGTATTATTCACAGGGAGGTGAGAACGCTTATTCTCACCTCCCTGTGAATAATATTTTGCTCAGGAGACACAGGAAATTACCTTCGCTCCGCTCCGCTCGCAGCCGCTCCTGCTCTAACAAGCACTGTCCCAACCATGCGCGCTCTCTTAGGCGCATGCGCGCCAATACAAGAGATAGGGCTCGCGATCGGGACAGAACAGCTGTCCTGTGCAGAAGCGGCTGGGAGCGGAGCGGCGGGTAAGGTAAGTTCCAGGTCCCCTGAGCAAAATATTATTCACAGGGAGGTGAGAATAAGCATTCTCACCTCCCTGTGAATAATACAAACGGAGGGCAAAGACTTCAAATGTTGAGTTTACAGCTCCTTTAAGAATAAGATTGCTGTTTCTCGTGTGTATTGCTGTTTCTCTTGTTGTGTATTGCTGTTTCTCGTGTGTATTGCTGTTTCTCATGTGTGTATTGCTGTTTCTCTTGTTGTGTATTGCTGTTTCTCTTGTTGTGTATTGCTGTTTCTCTTGTTGTGTATTGCTGTTTCTCTTGTTGTGTATTGCTGTTTCTCTTGTTGTGTATTGCTGTTTCTCTTGTTGTGTTATGCTGTTTCTCTTGTGTTATTGCGTTTCTCTTGTTGTGATTGCTGTTTCTCTGTTGTGTATTGCTGTTTCTATGTGTGTATTGCTGTTTTCTCTGTGTGTATTGCTGTGTTTCTCTTGTTGTGTATTGCTGTTTCTCTTGTTGTGTATTGCTGTTTCTATGTGTGTATAGTGTCTGTGTGTATTGCTGTTTCTGTGTGTATTGCTGTTCTCTTGTTGTGTATTGCTGTTTCTCTGTTGGTGGCTGTTTCTCTGTGTGTATTGCTGTTTCTCTTGTGTGTGTATTGCTGTTTTCTCATGTGTGTAGTTGCTGTTTCTCTTGTGTGTATTGCTGTTTCTCTTGTTGTGTATTGCTGTTTCTCTTGTTGTGTATTGCTGTTTCTTCTGTGTGTATTGCTGTTTCTCATGTTGTGTATTGCTGTTTCTCTTGTTGTGTATTGCTGTTTCTCTTGTGTGTATTGCTGTTTCTCTTGTGTGTATTGCTGTTTCTCTTGTTGTGTATTGCTGTTTCTCTTGTTGTGTATTGCTGTTTCTCTTGTGTGATTGCTGTTTCTCATGTGTGTATTGCTGTTTCTCATGTGTGTTTGTATTGCTGTTTCTCTTGTGTGTGTATTGCTGTTCTTGTTGTGTATTGCTGTTTCTCGTGTGTATTGGTTTCTGTTGTGTTTCTGTTCTTGTGTTTGTGTTTCTCTTGTTGTGTATTGCTGTTTCTTGTGTGTATTGGTGGTTTCTCTTGTTGTGTATTGCGTGTTTCTCTTGTTGTGTATTGCTGTTTCTCATGTGTGTATTGCTGTTTCTCTTGTGTGTGTATTGCTGTTTCTCTTGTTGGTATGCTGTTTCTCTTGTGTGTATTGCTGTTTCTATGTGTGTATTGCGTTTCTTTGGTATTGTGTTTCTCATGTGTGTATGCTGTGTTCTCATGTGTGTATTGCTGTTTCTCTTGTTGTGTATTGCTGTTTCTCTTGTTGTGTCATTGCTGATTCTCAGTGTGTATTGCTGTTTCCATGTGTGTATTGCTGTTTCTTTGTTGTGTATTGCTGTTTCTCATGTGGTTTGTATGTTCTGTGTGTTTTCTCTTGTTGTGTATGCTGTTCTCATGTGTGTATTGCTGTTTCTCAGTGTGTATTGCTGTTCTCTTGTTGTGTATTGCTGTTTCTCTTGTGTGTATTGCTGTTTCTCTTGTGTGTATTGCTGTTTTCTCATGTGTGTATTTGCTGTTTCTCATGTGTGTATTGCTGTTCTTCTTGTTGTGTATGCTGTTCTCGTTTGTGTGTATTGCTGTTTCTCTTGTTGTGTATTGCTGTTTCTCTTGTTGTGGTATTGCTGGTTCTCTTGTTGTGTATTGTGTTTCAGTGTGTGTATGCTGTTTCTCTTGTTGTGTATTGCGTGTTTCTCTTGTTGTTGTATTGCTGTTTTAATGTGTGTGTATTGCTGTTTCTCTTGTTGTGTATTGCTGTTCTCTTGTTGTGTATTGCTGTTTCTCTGTGTGTGTATTGCTGTTTCTCTGTTGTGTATTGCTGTTTCTCATGGTGTTTATTGCGGTTTCTCATGTGGGTATTGCTGTTTCTCATGTGTGTATTGCTGTTTCTCTTGTTGTGTATTGCTGTTTCTCTTGTTGTGTATTGCTGTTTCTCATCTGTGTATTGCTGTTTCTCATGTGTGTATTGCTGTTTCTCTTGTTGTGTATTGCTGTTTCTCATGTGTGTATTGCTGTTTCTCATGTGTGTATTGCTGTTTCTCTTGTTGTGTATTGCTGTTGCTGTGTTTTGCTGTTAAGTATGGACAGTTTTGTTGGGGCCATGCAATGTGCATCCTGCCGCATGTATGGGATCTTGGAGCAGCCGTACCAAGTGACCTATGTATGTGTCAGATGTGAGTGGGTTGCCCATTTGGAATCTGAGGTCCAGAAACTTACAGCATTGCAGGGCTTGACAAATCTGAGGGAACTGCAGGTGCTGACAAGGGCCAGTAAACTGGAGGGTGGAAATGGGGCAGATAGGGTGGTAAAGGAAGATAGATTTGTAAGGGTCACAAGGGGAAGTAGGGGACGGAAGGATAGGGACGCTTCTTTCCAGCTAGTTGATCCCAATAGATTTGCCATTTTAGGCGAAGATGTGGAGGACGTTGGCTCGGAAGTAGCATGCATGGAGCGGGCCTTTCGCTTGAGCACCCAGGGGACCCCCATCTCCAATATAAGGGAGGGAAATCTGGGGGCTAGGAAAGATAGGCAGGTGGTAGTGGTAGGGGACTCCATTATTAGAAGGGTAGATAGGGTAATCTGTCGCCAAGGCCCTAAATGCCAAACAGTGTGTTGCCTGCCTGGTGCTAGGGTTCGACATGTGTTGGATCGTGTAGACAGATTATTGGGTGGGGCTGGGAGTGACCCGGGGGTCTTGGTTCAAATTGGTGCCAATGACAAAGTTAGAGGTGGAGGTGAGGTCCTTAAAAATGATTTCCGAGAGTAAGGGGCCAAGTTAAAAGTAAGGATCTCAAGGGTAGTGATTTCAGAAATACTAGCCATATGCTATGCTAGGGAGGCAACAGGAGCTTAGGAGTATAAATGGCTAAGAGGGTGGTGTAAGGAGATGGGGTTTGGGTTTTTAGAGAACTGGGCTGACTTTTGTTAGCTACAGGCTCTTTAGTAGAGACAGATTGCACCTCAATGATGATGGTGCAGCTGTTTTGGGGGAGAAGATGGCTAGGGGGTTGGGGGAGATTTTAAACTAGGTATGGGGGGAGGGTACATTGAACTACACAGGGGTAGATAGAGAAGTTATGGATTAGGGGGCTAATGACACAACAGAGGGAGGAGACGGGGGAGGGGACAGCATAGAGGATAAGGAGGCATGTATGTCCCAAGTATGGAAGTAAATCAATTGATAATTTAAAATGTATGTTTACAAATGCAAGAATTCTGGCTGGAAAAACTGGGGAACTAGAACTAACAGCTTTAAAGGAAAGGTATGATGTGATCGGTATAGCAGAAACATGGCTAAATGATTCACATGACTGGACAGTAAATATTGAAGGATACTCCTTATTTAGACATGACAGACTTAATAAGAAAGGAGGAGGAGTATGTATATATGTTAAAGAGGAATTGAAGCCAAATCTAAAAGATGGAATAGATGGGAGTATAAACGATATGGCAGAAACATTATGGGTAGAGCTGTGTACAGGAACCAAGAAGGTGGGTAAATTAATTGTTGGTGTATGTTATAAGCCGGCAAATGCCGGGGAGGAGGTGGAAATGAATCTCCATATGCAGTTGGCGAAGACTGCCGGTATGGGGCATGTTTTGGTTATGGGGGATTTTAACTACCCTCACATAGACTGGAGTAAGGGAACTGCCAGCACCTCAAAAGGTATAAAGTTCTTAAAGGGTATGTCCACCCCTTCTGGGTCCTTTTGCTATAATATAGGTATAGGTCCCCCAGCCCCAACCGCCATAATAGTTTTTTCAGAAAATGCACAGATCTTTACTTACCTTACCTCTCTCCTCCGCCGCACTCTCCCTGCCCTTTGCTTGCAAGCAGGGGGCAGGACCGGCAGCCACGTCTCTGATTGGCTGAGAGGCACAGATGGTAGAAGTTCCTACTAGACAGAATGCATTGTTGGATCTGGTGATATCTAATAACCCTGAGCTCATTTTGGAGATGAAGGTAATGAGAAGCTTAGGGAATAGTGATCAAGATATAGTGTCATTCAATATAGGTAGCAAAAAACTAAAGTGCAATGGGTTAACAAAACCTTTTAACTTTAGGAAAGATAATTTTATGCTGTTAAAGGAATCACTCCTGCTCATAGACTGGGGGAAATTGTTTCTAGGTAAAGATACAGATGTGCAGATGTGGACCACGTTTAAAGGGATATTAAACTATTACATTTCTAAATTTGTACCTTTAGGGAACAAGTGTAAAAATATTAGGTCCACTCCTGCCTGGCTTAATGCTCAGATAAAAAAGAAATGGGAAAAAAGAAAAAGGCTTTAAAAATTTTGAAATCAGAGGGAACAGAACAGTCTTTCAGGGAGTATAAAAGCTGTAAATAGTGCAAGAAAGCAATTAAACTAGCTAAAATAGAAAATGAAATACAGATTGACGAACAAAGCAAGTCAAAAAACCAAAATGTTTTTTAAGTATATAAATGGTAAAAAATGAGGACTGAGAATGTGGGACCATTAAATAATGGGACTGAGATGGTTGTAGAGGATGCCAAAAAGGCTTATCTGCTAAACTGTTTTTTTACATCGGTTTTCACTAGAGATGAACTAGAACTCGAACCCAAGTTCGAGCCAAACTATTCGAGTTCAAACAGACTCGGACATCTCGAACTATCCTGGAATGTTCGAACGTTCAAGGCATTGAATATGCGAGTAAAATGTCTATTATACCTATACGCAAGCATCGAATCCACGAGTAAAATGTCTATTATACCTATTCGTTAGTAAATATCGAATCCGCGAGTAAAATGTCTATTATACCATTACGCTAGTATCAAATCCGCAAGTAAAATATCTATTATACATATACGCGAGTAAATATCGAATCCACGAGTAAAATGTCTATTATATCTATATGCGATCATTGAATCCGCGAGTAAAATGTCTATTATACCTATATGTGAGCATCGAATCTGCGAGTTAAATGTCTATTATACCAATACGTGAGTAAATATCGAATCTGCGAGTAAAATGATTATTATACCTATACGCAAGCATTGAATCCGCGAGTAAAATGTCTATTATACCTATACAAGAGTAAATATTAAATCCGCAAGTAAGATTTCTACTGTACCTATTCGCGAGTAAATATCGAATCTGCAAGTAAAATGTCTATTATACCTATATGCGAGTAAATATCGAATTATCGAATCCGCGAGTCGTTTATGGGATAATTATCGAATGTTCGAACACGAGAACTCGAAAGTAGGTCGCGAAAGTAAAATCGATTTTTTTTAAAGTCATGGATATTTCAATATCTTCCCCAGACCATTTCCCAGGTCCCACAGCCATTTACATTAAGTTACCATTGATATTTTAATTGTATTTCATTCGAACTTTTCAAACTATTTGACTCCCATTGACTTTAATGGGTCCATTTTTGAACTTTTCCATATGGAGTCAGGATGGAATTTCCCCCCTTTTAAGCTGTTTTTTTTTGCCTTCCTCTGGATCAACTGTTAGGTAGGGTTAAAAAAAAAAAAAGTGAATAGGTTGGACTTGATGGACGTATCTCTTTATTCAACCTCAATTACTATGTTACTATGTTACAAGACAATATAGGGGAGCACACTACAATGGTGAATCCAAGAATGTTTATTTAAACAATAGATACAAAATTTCACGGACACCCTGTCCCTTCCTCAGGAACGCCCCGAAACCTTGTATCTGTTGTTTAAATAAACATTCTTGGATTCAAAACATGTTTGTAAAGGTTCTCATTCTATCCAGGTCATGGTATATCTGTAATATTCATTCATTCAGGTCATGGTATATCTGTAATATTCATCCATCCAGGTCATGGTATATCTGTAATATTCATTCATCCAGGTCATGGTATATCTGTAATATTCAGATATACCATGACCTGGATGGATGAATATTACAGATATACCATGACTGGATGGATGAATATTACAGATATACCATGACCTGGATGGATGAATATTACAGATATACCATGACCTGGATGAATGAATATTACAGATAAACCTGACCTGGATGAATGAATATTACAGATATACCATGACCTGGATGGATGAATATTATAGATATACCATGGACCTGGAGGAATGAATATTACAGATATACCATGACCTGGATGGATAATATTAAGATATACATGACCTGGATACATGAATATACAGATATACCATGACCTGGATACATGAATATTACAGATATACCATGACCTGGATACATGAATATTACAGATATACCATGACCTGGATGGATGAATATTACAGATATACCATGACTGGATGGATGAATATTACAGTATACATGACTGATGGATCATATTCAGATTACATGACTGGAGATGAATATACAGATATACCATGACCTGGATGAGAATATTACAGATATACCATGACCGGATGATGAATATTACAGATATACCATGACCTGGATACATGAATATACAGATATACCAGGACTGGATGAATGAATATTACAGATATACCATGACCTGGATGGATGAATATTACAGATATACCATGACCTGGATGAAGAATATTAACAGATATACCATGACCTGGATACATGAATATTACAGATATACCAGGAGAGGATGAATGAATATTACAGATATACACATGACCTGGATGGATGAATATTACAGATATACAATGACCTGAGATGAATGAATATACAGATATACCATGACCTGGAGGAATGAATATTACAGATATACCATGACCTGGATGGATGAATATTACAGATATACCATGACCTGGATACATGAATATTACAGATATACCATGACCTGGATACATGAATATTACAGATATACCATGACCTGGATACATGAATATTACAGATATACCATGACCTGGATGGATGAATATTACAGATATACCATTACCTGGATGGATGAATATTACAGATATACCGTGACCTGGATGGATGAATATTACAGATATACCATGACCTGGAGGAATGAATATTACAAATATACCATGACCTGGATGGATGAATATTACAGATATACCATGACCTGGATACATGAATATTACAGATATACCATGACCTGGATACATGAATATTACAGATATACCATGACCTGGATGGATGAATATTACAGATATACCATGACCTGGATGGATGAATATTACAGATATACCATGACCTGGAGGAATGAATATTACAGATATACCATGACCTGAATGAATGAATATTACAGATACACCATGTCCTGGATGAATGAATATTACAGATATACCATGACCTGGATGAATGAATATTACAGATATACCATGACCTAAGATGAATGATATACAGAGATACCATGACCTGGATGAATGAATATTACAGATATACCATGACCTGGATGGATGATATAACAGATATACCATGACCTGGATGGATGAATATTACAGATTTACCATGACCTGGATGGATGAATATTACAGATTATACCATGACCTGGATGATGAATATTACAGATATACCATGACGCTGGATGAATGAATATTACAGAAATACCATGGACCTGGATGAATGAATTTACAGATATACCATGACCTGGATGAAATGAAATGAATGAATATACAGATATACCATGACTGGATAGAATGAGAACCTTTACAAACATGTTTTGAATCCAAGAATGTTTATTAAACAACAGATACAAGGTTGTCGGGGGTTCCGAGGAAGGGACAGGGTGTCCGTGAAATTTGTATCTATTGTTTAATAAACATTCTTGGATTCACCATTGTAGTGTGCTCCCTATATTGTCTTGTAACATAGTAACATAGAATTGAGGTTGAATAAAGAGATACGTCCATCAAGTCCAACCTATTCACTTTTTTTTTTTAACCCTACCTAACAGTTGATCCAGAGGAAGGCAAAAAAAAAACAGCTTAAAAGGGGGGAAATTCATCCTGACTCATATGGAAAAGTTCAAAAATGGACCCATTAAAGTCAATGGGAGTCAAAAGTTTGAAAAGTTCGAATGAAATACAATTAAAATATCAATGGTAACTTAATGTAAATGGCTGTGGGACCTGGGAAATGGTCTGGGGAAGATATGAAATAATCCATGACTTTAAAAAAAATCGATTTTACTTTCGCGACCTACTTTCGAGTTCTCGTGTTCGAACATTCGATAATATCCCATAAACGACTCGCGGATTCGATAATTCGATATTTACTCGCATATAGGTATAATAGACATTTTACTTGCAGATTCGATATTTACTCGCGAATAGGTACAGTAGAAATCTTACTTGCGGATTTAAATTTACTCTTGTATAGGTATAATAGACATTTTACTCGCGGATTCAATGCTTGCGTATAGGTATAATAATCATTTACTCGCAGATTCGATATTTACTCACGTATTGGTATAATAGACATTTAACTCGCAGATTCGATGCTCACATATAGGTATAATAGACATTTTACTCGCGGATTCAATGATCGCATATAGATATAATAGACATTTTACTCGTGGATTCGATATTACTCGCGTTATAGTATAATAGATATTTTACTTGCGGATTTGAAATAGCGTAATGGTTATAATAGACATTTACTAGCGGATTCGATATTTACTAACGAATAGGTATAATAGACATTTTACTGTGATTCGATGCTTGCGTATAGGTATAATAGACATTTTACTCGCATATTCAATGCCTTGAACGTTCGAACATTCCAGGATAGTTCGAGATGTTCCGAGTTGTTTGAATCGAATAGTTTGGCTCGAACTTGGGTTCGAGTTCTAGTTCATCTCTAGTTGAAAACCGATGTTAAAAAAAACAGTTTAGCAGATAGCCTTTTTGGCATCCTCACAACCATCTCAGTCCCATTATTTATGGTCCAACATTTCAGTCCTCATTTTTTACCATTATATACTTAAAAAACATTTTGGTTTTTGACTTGCTTTGTTCGTCAATCTGTATTTCATTTTCTATTTTAGCATAGTTTAATTGCTTTCTTGCACTATTTACAGCTTTTATACTCCCTGAAAGACTGTTCTGTCCCTATGATTTCAAAATTTTTAAGCCTTTTTTTTTTCCCATTTCTTTTTTATCTGAGCATTAAGCCAGGCAGGAGTGGACCTAAATTTTTACACTTGTCCCTAAAGGTACAAATTTAGAAATGTAATAGTTTAATATCCCTTAAACGTGGTCCACATCTGCACATCTGTATCTTTACCTAGAGAAACAATTTCCCCCAGTCTATGAGCAGGAGTGATTCCTTTAACAGCATAAAATTATCTTTCCTAAAGTTAAAGGTTTGTTAACCCATTGCACTTTAGTTTTTTGCTACCTATATTGAATGACACATATATCTTGATCACTATTCCCTAAGCTTCTCATTACTTCATCTCCAAATGAGCTCAGGGTATTAGATATCACCAGATCAACAATGCATTCGTCTAGTAGGAACTTCTACCATCTGTGCTCTCAGCCAATCAGAGACGTGGTGCCGGTCCTGCCCCCTGCTTGCAAGCAAAGGGCAGGGAGAGGGCGGCGGGAGGAGAGGAGAGAGGTAAGGTAAGTAAAGACTGTGCATTTTGAAAAAAACTTTATGGCGGTTGGGGCTGGGGGACCTATACCTAATTATAGCAAAAAGGACCCAGAAGGGGTGGACATACCCTTTAAGAAACTTTATACCTTTGAGGTGCTGGCAGTTCCCTTACTCCAGTCTATGTGAGGGTAGTTAAAATCCCCATAACCAAACAACATGCCCCATACCGGCAGTCTTCGCCAACTGCATATGGAGATTCATTTCCACCTCCCCCGGCATTTGCCGGGCTAAACATACACAACAATTAATTACCCACCCTTCTTGGTTCCTGTACACAGCTACCCATAATGGTTCTGCCATATCGTTTTATACTCCCATCTATTCCATCTTTTAGATTTGGCTTCAATTCCTCTTTAACATATAACATACCCTCCCTTTCTTATTAAGTCTGTCATGTCTAAATAAGGAGTTCCTTCAATATTTACATGTCCAGTCATGTGAATCATTTAGCCATGTTTCTGCTATACCGATCACATCATACCTTTCTTTAAAGCTGTTAGTTCTAGTTCCCCAGTTTTTCCAGCCAGAATTCTTGCATTGTAAACATAACATTTAAATTATCAATGATTTACTCCATACTTGGGACATACATGCCTCCTTATCCTCTATGCTGTCCCCTCCCCCGTCTCCCCCTCTGTGTGTCATTAGCCCCCTAATCCATAACTTCTCTATCACCCTGTGTAGTTCAAGTACCTCCCCCCATACCTAGTTTAAAATCTCCCCCAACCCCCTAGCCATCTTCTCCCCCAAAAACAGCTGCACCATCATCATTGAGGTGCAATCTGTCTCTACTAAAGAGCCTGTAGCTAACAAAAGTCAGCCCAGTTCTCTAAAAAACCCAAACCCCATCTCCCTACACCACCCTCTTAGCCATTATACTCCTAAGCTCCTTGCCTCCCTAGCATAGCATATGGCTAGTATTTCTGAAATCACTACCCTTGAGATCCTTACTTTTTAACTTGGCCCCTTACTCTCGGAAATCATTTTTAAGGACCTCACCTCCACCTCTAACTTTGTCATTGGCACCAATTTGAACCAAGACCCCCGGGTCACTCCCAGCCCCACCCAATAATCTGTCTACACGATCCAAACACATGTCGAACCCTAGCACCAGGCAGGCAACACACTGTTTGGCATTTAGGGCCTTGGCGACAGATTACCCTATCTACCCTTCTAATAATGGAGTCCCCTACCACTACCACCTGCCTATCTTTCCTAGCCCCCAGATTTCCCTCCCTTATATTGGAGATGGGGGTCCCCTGGGTGCTCAAGCGAAAGGCCCCGCTCCATGCATGCTACTTTCCGAGCCAACGTCCTCACATCTTCGCCTAAAATGGCAAATCTATTGGATCAACTAGCTGGAAAGAAGCGTCCCTATCCTTCCGTCCCCTACTTCCTTGTGACCCTTACAAATCTATCTTCCTTTACACACCCTATCTGCCCCATTTCCACCCTCCAGTTTACTGGCCCTTGTCAGCACCTGCAGTTCCTCAGATTTGTCAAGCCCTGCAATGCTGTAAGTTCTGGACTCAGATTCCAAATGGGCAAACCCACTCACATCTGACACATACATAGGTCACTTGGTACGGCTGCTCCAAGATCCCATACATGCGGGCAGGATGCACATTGCATGGCCAACAAAAATGTCCATATAACAGCAAAACACAGCAACAGCAATACACAACGAGAAAGCTACAATAGAAACGCAATACACATAGAAACAGCAATACACACAAGAGAAACAGCAATACACACATAGAGAAACACATAGAAAAACAGCAATACCAACAGAGAAACAGCAATACACAACAAGAGAAACAGCAAACAACATGGAAACAGCAATACAACTGAGAAACAGCAAACACACATGAGAGAAACAGCAATACACACATGAGAAGAAACAGCAATACACAACAAGAGAAACAGCAATACACAACAGAGAAACAGCAATACACAACAAGAGAAACAGCAATACACAAACAGAGAAACAGCAATACACACATGAGAAACAGCAATACACAACAAGAGAAACAGCAATACACAACAAGAGAAACAGCAATACACACATTAGAAACAGCAATACACAACAAGAGAAACAGCAATACACAACAGAGAAACAGCAATACACAACAAGAGAAACAGCAATACACAACAAGAGAAACAGCAATACACAACAAGAGAAACAGCAATACACACATGAGAAACAGCAATACACACATGAGAAACAGCAATACACAACAAGAGAAACAGCAATAAACAAGAGCACAAACAAGCAATACACACATGAGAACAGCAATACACAACAAGAAAACCAACAAGAGACACAGCAAACACACATAGAGAAACCGCAATCAAAACATGAGAAACAGCAATACACAAAAAGAGAAAAAGAATACACACATGACAAACAGCAATACACAAGAGAACAGCAATACACAACAGAGAAACAGCAAACACACCAGAGAAACAGCAATACACACATGAGAAACAGCAATACACACATGAGAAACAGCAATACACACATGGAAACAGCAAATACCACAATGAGAAAACAGCAATACACAACAAGAGAAACAGCAATTACACAACAGAGAAACAGCAATACACAACAAAGGAAGAAAACAGCAATACACACAGAGAAACAGCAAATACACAACAAGAGAAAACAGCAATACACACAAGAGAAACAGGCAATACACAACAAGAGAAACAGCAATACACAACAAGAGAACAGCAATACACAACAAGAGAAACAGCATACACAACATGAGAAACGCAATACAACAGAGAAACAGCAATACACAAACAAGGAGAAACAGCAATTACACACAAGAGAAACAGCCATACACACAGAGAAACAGCAATACACACATGAGAAACAGCAATACACACAAGAGAAACAGCAATACCACAACAAGAACAGCATACACAACAAGAGAAACAGCAATACACAACAAGAGAAACAGCATACACAACAAGAGAACAGCAATACACAACAAGAGAAACAGCAATACACACATGAGAAACAGCAATACACACGAGAAACAGCAATACACAACAAGAGAAACAGCAATACACAACAAGAGAAACAGCAATACACACATGAGAAACAGCAATACACACATGAGAAACAGCAAACACAACAAAGAGAAACAGCAATACACACATGAGAAACAGCAATACACAACAAGAGAAACAGCAATACACAACAAGAGAAACAGCAATACACACATGAGAAACAGCACTAACACTGAAAACAGCAATACACACATGAGAAACAGCAAACACAACAAGAGGAAACAGCAATACACAACAAGAGAAACAGCAATACACAAACAAGAGAAACACAGCAATACACACATGAGAAACAGCAATACACAACAGAGAAACAGAACAATACACAACAAGAGAAACAGCAATACACAACAAGAGAAACAGCAATAACACAACAAGAGAAACAGCAATACACAACAGAGAAACAGCAATACACAACAAGAGAAACAGCAAATACAACCAGAGAAACAGCAATACACAACAAGAGAAACAACAATACACAACAAGAGAACAGCAATACACAACAAGAGAAACAGCAATACACAACAAGAAGAAACAGCAATACACAACAAGAGAAACAAGCATACACAACAAGAGAAACAGCAATACACAACAAGAGAAAACAGCAATACACACGAGAAAGAAGAAAACAGCAATACACACATGAGAAACAGCAATACACACGAGAAACAGCAATACACAACAGAGAGAACAGCAATACACACGAGAGAAACAGCAATCTTATCTTAAAGGAGCTGTAAACTCAACATTTGAGTCTTTGCCCTCCGTTTGTATTATTCACAGGGAGGTGAGAATGCTTATTCTCACCTCCCTGTGAATAATATTTTGCTCAGGGGACCTGGAACTTACCTTACCCGCCGCTCCGCTCCCAGCCGCTTCTGCACAGGACAGCTGTTCTGTCCGATCGCGAGCCCTATACTCTTGTATTGGCGCGCATGCGCCTAAGAGAGCGCGCATGGTTGGGACAGTGCTTGTTAGAGCAGGAGCGGCTGCGAGCGGAGCGGAGCGAAGGTAATTTCCGTGTCTCCTGAGCAAAATATTATCACAGGGAGGTGAGAATAAGCGTTCTCACCTCCTGTGAATAATACAAACGGAGGGCAAAGACTTAAAATCTTTTGTTATGTGGGTTTACAGTTCCTTTAAAACCTTTCGTTCTAAAACACTTTTGTTCTTAACACACCCTTAAAAACAGACAAACCCCTTTAAAACAGAAAATCCCCTTTCAAGTGAATTGCTCTGGGAGCTGGATCGCTCTAGAGGAAGACTTATGTGTAGTTCAAAACACTTGTGCTAAATAATAAATGCATACAGTTCAAGGGAACATTAAATTTTCCAATAATCAGCTTATTTCTAAGGTTTTTATCTTGTACTCCCTTTGCTATGTGAGATGCTTAAAATATGTGATAACAGTTGTTTTTGGTTGTTTTAATTGTAGCCTTGGTAACCGGCTTCATCTTAACTTTTCAGCCAACATAGAATGAACCAAGTGATAAGCTCGGATTTGTATTGGCATAACAGGTGTTACATCTGCCGTAGGTCAGTCTTGCTAAAATTAGCTCATTAGACAATAAGTATTTTAGTGCGTTTCTTATCAGCGATCGTTTATGGGATTTGCAAAAGCTTGAGAAACTATGGTGTTGGATTCGGTTCAATACCCACTGGGTAGAAACATTTAATTATTCAGGCTAATAATGTGCATTTCTTTAAAGTCTTTACACAGGGTTATTGTATATGCTTATTTAATGAGGGTTATAGAGAAAAGCTCAACTTTTCCAAGAATCATAAAAGTATTGAAAATTTAAAATAAATGAATGATCATTATAAAGGCTTAAGGTTAAAAAAAATGTATAGGAAGTGATGCCCTGGGGAATTATGCTGGATACTTTTATTTTATGTTTTGGAGATATATTAATTTTGTAGAGGCACGACCAAGAGTTAATATGATCCTATTATGATTATCATATGGCTCTTGGGATGTTCAAGTATAAGGTTACTTCCTGCATATTGAGACACCGTATGCAGGGGCAAGCACCGGATTTTCGGGGGAGGAAAGAAATCTGGAAGGCTATCATGGGCAGCGGTGAATGCATCGTACCACACACTTTAGCCACACCCCCTTTTGAAGGCTACCCTGGTTTTATAGAATACCATCTTATCATTTCCTTTCCCCTAGATTTTTGCTGCTTGAATATGTCTCCTCTTTGTGTTTGTTTTTTAAGGGTATTAGAAGTCAAGGAATCCATACGATACATACAGTATAATATATATAATATATAATATATATATATATATATATATATATATATATATATATATATATATATATATATATAGGATGCACTCCTGAGAAGACTGAAAGTGTGCTGTATAATATACTAGAAGGTGCTAGGGTCAACCATGAGGACTATAGCTAAAAGAACAAAAGGGACAAAGAATCCCAGTACCCAAGAAACAGCACTCATGCACTTGTCGTTCAAAAATTATGAAATGATTTATTGGCACAGAATACACTAAACCCACCACCCACCTAGTCCTACTATTCCCATAAATAAATATAAAACACACCGGTCCCCGGTCACCTGTGTAAACAATCTCGTTGTGATGGCCCCAGAAAGACGGGATGGAACATTACAGAAAATTGCTGTTAGTGCATGTAAAGAATGAAATGTCCAATGTTCAGGCTGGTAAGTAAAGTGTCCAGTGCATACAATAGCAGCTCAACCCAGCAAACGAAACAGTATATGTAACAGTCTGGAACAAAGTACCAAAGAATCCGGTCTGCCACGTGGGTGATTACCAATGTATCCAAAATAGAGATGTACTTTGGGTTCTAATATAACCCAGTTTCGAATTGAATCGGCGGTTTCGAAGTCCGACGAAACTTTCGGAACGCCCGGATTTCGGTAACCCTCGATAATTGTACGAATCTGGTAACCTCGAAATCGTAAGTCCATAACCCTCGAAAAGTAGCGATCGATTTCGGTAAACCTCGAATGTTTGTGCCTTTCGCTAACCTCGAATGTACAAGCTGATTTCGGTAACCCTCGTATTTGTGATATCGGTAACCCTCGAAAGTAGTGTTTGATTTCGGTAACCCTCGAAAATAGCTGCGAAAGCTCGAAAAAACAGCCGATCATGAGGAAAGATTTTAAATGAGTTTACTTATATTTATTAGTTCCCCAGACCATTCCCCAGGTCCCTGTGTTATTTACAGTAACCTACTATTACTATTTCACCTTCAAATTGATAGAAACTTTCAAATTTTTTTCTCCATAGACTTCTATGGGTCCGTTTTGGGATTTTCGGATTTTCGAATTTTTTCGAAAATTCGAAAATCCGAAAACGGGACGAAACTCATCAGTTTCGAACATCTCTATCCAAAATGTGGAATGCAAGATAAATAGCAACAATCTTACCTGGGGGTTGTGTACACTAATTGTTCTCCTCCTAGGGAGCCTGCGTGTCAAGTTCAGCATGGAATCTCAGGTACAAATGCTCCTTAGCACTGGAGCGCTATTAGGACCAACTCTTCACCCGGTGCTCTTAGGAAAGTTCCTCCTGCTCGCCACCACAATTGCCGGTAAGGTAACCCATTCGTCTCCCATCCAAGTCCTATTGGGGCCTCGGTAACCGACGCCCATTTCATCTGGTGTAGTTAGTTTCCAGACTTCATTAGGGTATCGCGATATTACCACGAGACCTCCGTTTATATCATTAAGCCTGCTCCAGGAACAGATCCGTATGCAGGTGTATTACTAATTGACCCTACCTCTAAAATGAACCATTTCTGGGTCATGTCCACTAGCAGCATGGCTCTCACCTTGGGCACTATATGTCTCTAATTATACAACACTATCAGGGTTATTCAATAAAAGTTCTTATCATTTAAAATGGTGCTAATTTAGCCCCAACCAATCAGATGTTAGCTTTCAAATGTTAAATAAGATCTGATTGGTTGGGGCTAAATTAGCACCATTTTAAATGATAAGAACTTTTATTGAATCTCCCTGCTAGTGAATAACAATCCCCAAATGAACCTATGTGCAATATTAGGTTCTCCCTCAAAACGACTTTGATCGGGAGTACTTAAGTATTGCTTGGAATTATTACTACACAGTGCTTGATATGGATTCTACACCAGCTCAAATGGGCATTATTCTTCCAAATCATTTTCTATGCATAACCTCAACATTTAATTACAAAAAAGCACCCATAGTGCATACTATCATTTAATCCTACTGGTACTTCAGTTTGCAAATTATGCTGTAGAAGTTGTGGGAAGTTGAAGGAGGAGAATTGGAATGAAAATCTGGCGGAAATGTGAATTCTAGTAAGTATGTTAGGAAATCTGTTTTCCAGGCATACGCAAAATTTTGTTTCCGTATTCTCTCTGTTGGGGGGTTATATTGATAGCATGGGCCTCAGATTTGTTGAGTCAAGTTTGTAGCCAAATCTCTATTGGGCTATAACCGCTAAGACACGCTATGGTGTCTTGTAGGTTTGGGATGGATATGGTTGGCTTAGATGAGGGGAGCAGGAAATATCTGTGAATAAGGAAATAACATAGGAGTGTTTTTCCAACTTGAACCACCAATATGTCTGGGTTGTTACGAGTATGACATGCAAGAGGTTCAAGTATAAAGCCCACCTGATCTCTAGGGATAATATTGGGTAACAGGGTGCCAGTCTATTTGCAAGAATTTTTGTCAAAATCTTGTAGTCAAAGTTTAATAAGGTTATAGGACAATAAACTGGTGCAGCTAGAGGGGTCCTTGTTTGGCTGAGGAAGGCACAATTATGTGTTACATCCAAAAAGTTGAGTGGACCTGCTCACCTTGCATAATGTTGTTAAAAAACTGACCACATATGGGCACCCAATTTCTGTGGGAAAGCCTTATAATAGATGTTGGAAGCCCCATCTGGGCCTGGTGTTTACCATTTGGTAAGTTGTTGCCTGGCCCAGTTCTCTTCAGTGATGGGTTTTTTTATTTTAGAGATTGTATCTGCATTAAATTCAGCTTAGGTAGATTACTTCTCTGCAGACAGTTTTCAAATTTGGCTGTAATTCAGGTGTGAGGTAAGAAAAACGCTTCATCCATTTCATACATTTTTCTACTTCTTTTAAGATAATTCTCTGAGATCTGATCGAACAGAGATCACTTATGTAAACGCTAGGGCTAGAGTAAAAAGCTTGTTCAGCTTGGTGCAAGTCTTTTGTTAGCTATTGGTGACTGGAAATGGAATGGAAAATTTGCATACAGCGGCCCCGTATGATAGCCTTATGGGCTTCACACAGGGTTGTCTGTAGGGAGACCGATCCGTCATTTCATTAAGATATTGTTTAATCTTTCCTGTAGAGACTCCCTATACAGTGTTTAATGATACTTTTGTTAGTTTTCATTTTAAGTTCACTTTGGTTAACCGAGGATATGGTACAAGAAAGAACTAAATAAGGTTATATTAATAAACTCCTGGACCGAATAAAATACATCCTTGGGTACTTAGGGAGCTAAGTTCAGTTTTATCTAGGCCATTGTTTCATTTTTTGGCGATTCCCTCATGTTGGTGGTGTGCCTCTGGATTGGAAAAAGGCTGATGTTATTCCAATATTCAAAAAGGGTAGTCGTTCACAGCCGGGGTAATTACAGGCCTGTAAGTTTAACTTCAGTGGTGGGGAAGATCCTGGAAAGTTTAATAAGGGAACATGTTCTAGAGTATGTTTAAGGACATGATATTATAAGTAGTAACCAGCATGGATTTAGGAGGAATAGATCTTTGTTAAAACTAACTTGCTTGGCTTTTATGAGGAAGTAAGTAGAAATTTAGACTCTGGTTATAGCAGTAGATGTAGTTTACTTGGATTTTGCAAAGGCTTTTGATACAGTCCCCCATAGGCGACAAATGAATAAGCTAAGGTCTGTTGGTCTGGGGAGTCCAAATTGTACATGGATAGAAAATTGGTTAATGAATAGGATGCAGAGTGTAGTTGTTATGGGGCTTCATCATTATGGACTATAAGTGCTAAGTGGGGTGCCACAGGGTTCTGTGTTGGGGCAGCTTCTATTTTAATCTATTTTAATGATTTGGAAGTGGGTATTGTCAGCAAGGTTTCTGTGTTTGCTGACGACACAAAACTTTGTCGACCGTTAAAAGCTTCAGAGGATGTGCAATCGTTGCAGGGGGATCTAGATAGATTGTCACATTGGGCTGCTAAGTGGCAGATGAGATTCAATGTTGATAAATGTTAAGGTGATGCATTTGGACTTAAAAATCCTTGTGCTGCTTATGCTATAATGGCTCGTGTTAAGTAAATCCTGTTGGAAAGGGATCTTGGAGTTTGGTGGATAACAAAACTTAAAGGTAGCAAGCAGTGCCAGGCGGCAACAGCCAGAGCCAGCATGGTATTGTCTTGTATAAAGAGAAGTATGGATTCAAGGAGGAAAATGTTATTCTCCCTCTTTACAAAGCATGGTTAGGCCTCATTTGGAGTATGCAGTGCAATTTTGGAATGCTGTGTACAAAAAGGACATATTTGAAAGGAAAGGGTTCAGAGAAGGGCAACTAAATTAATAAGGGGATTGGGGGAGCTTGAATATGAAGAGAGACTGGAAAAGTTACAATTATGTATGCTGGAGAAAAGGCGCGTGATTAATGTGTATAAATACATTAACGGGCCATACAATAAACTACTGGGGCATGTTCACCAATAGAACATGTCAGAGGACACGAGGACATCCCTAAGACTTGAAGAAAAAAAAGTTTAGGCTTCAAGCTCAGAAAGGGTTTTTCACTGTGAGAACGGTTAAAGCTATGGAAACTGTCTTCCAGTGGACGTGTTATGGCAGGTTCATTGGTCAGTTTAATAAAAAGCTGGATGAGTTTCTGCAAACAAAGAATGTTGCAAGTACTGGTATTGATACAAAGTAGAGTTGATCCAGGGAGGAAATTGTCAGGAAGGATTTTTTTCCTCCCATAAAATTTGGTGGTTTTTTTTGCCTTCCTCTGGATCAACAGTTAGGCAGGAAATGAGGATATTGCTAGATGGGTTGGACAGGATGGACGTATGTCTTTATTCAACCTCAAATACTATACTATACGTACCTTACTATACTGTACTATACTATACTATACTATACTATACTATACTATACTGGCTTTGTTTGGGGGTGTTGTCAGAAAGTGTAAATCAATGCCCACTGGGCCATGATCTAACAGGTGGCTGATTCTGCTAGGGTTTTAACTATTGAAGGCAATAAGGTGTGGGAGACAAATATGTATTCAAGTCTTACGTGTGTCTGGTGTGGGTGAGAATAGAATGTGCAAGTTTTGGATGTGGGTTACAAATTCTCCAAGTGTCATAGTGTCCATGTTGTCTAGTAGGGCTGCGGAACCTCTGACAAAGCAGTAGTGTTTCTCGGGCAGGGGGGATGCCCGATGCTGATTGCTGTCAAAGCGTGTTTGAGAAGTGCATGTTAAAGTCCCCGCTTCTACTTCAGAGAAATTGGAATAGCTGAGGTTTAGTTAGAATAGAGGATAGAAATTTCCTTTGGCCTATATTAGAAGCATAAAGGTTACATAGGACTATCTGCTGGGAATCTAGCGTACCTCTAGGATGACGTTTCATCCATTAGGATCGGTATTTGTTTTGTTTTAAACTTAAAAGGGCAGTTTTATGGATGAGTATGGCCATCCCCCTGTGTGTTGTTTACTGCTGAGTAACAATGAAGGTATTTCCTATGGAGGAGGCGCCAATGGTCCTTGTGGGTGATGTGTCTCTTGTTCAAAAATGATGTCTGTTTTGAGTCTATCAGCTTCTCTGCTCAGCAGCCATAGTTTTGTGTAGACTCAGGGGCTTTAACATTTAATGATATGATCCGACATTTGATAAAGGACCACAGGTCCGAAAACATGTAATGTGTAAATAAAAACCGTGTGTTTGAGATATCCTAGGAGTTCTCTGTTTCCTGGAACTGCCTCCACCATTGTTTGTTCAATTTGATTTACGTGTCCCGGACAGATCACTGCAGATGTCCAGGGAAGCTTTAAGGTTGAAATGGGATGCAGTGTTTTGATGATCTGCATCTTGGGGAGAAGGAAGGGGGAATTAACAAGAAGGAGCAGAGGGGTTTAGGGCTCCCCACTGGCTCCTAAGAGGATTGAAACATTGAAAGTGAGAGTTAATTTCCCAGTAGCTATGATGGAACTTAAAAAAATATAACTATAAAAACATTTAAACAAAATATACAAATAAATAAGGTCAAAGGAAATATTGTCCATTGGCCTGGAGTGGAGGGTGAGAGATGGACTAGATCTCGAACTCGAACCATTTTTCATCACTGTCAGTTGAAGGGAAAGCCCCATCTGTGCCTTTATTCTGTTGGCGTATTAGTGTATCTATAATAGGTTTAAGTTCCCTTCTATGAGCCAGGGTTGTAGGGGATCAATCTTATTCAAGTTTGTTTCCCTGAAATTCTACTTTCTCAGGTTTCTCTAAGCCATCATAGTCGCTTCTTTGGCTCTGAAGTAATGTAATTACAAATTTGTACTTGCCATTACCACATCTGCTGGAAGACAGTTCCACAGTTTCACTGTTCTCACTGTAAAGAAACCTTTCCAAACTTGAAGATGATGAAACTTCTTTTCTTCCAACCTTAAAGGATGTCCACGTGTCCTCTGATATGACCTATTAGTGAACAATGCACCAGAGAGTTCATTGTATGGCCCATTAATATATTTGTATAAAGTGATATATCCACCCACACAAACGTCGCTTCTCAATGTAAACAGCCCAACTTGTCTAATCTGCCTGCATATTCAACCCCTCATTTCCCTTATTAATTGAAATAATAATAGGTATTCAGATGAAAACCAAGGGTACAGCTAAAGTACAGTTGTACTGATGCTAATAGTTTGACCACTATAGGTCTTAGTGGCGCCCCCTTCCTTATGTATCATTGGAGAGTCCATATATGCATGGATGTGCCTCACCAGGGTAGAGGCGATGATACATGCTCGATCAATGGCTTTATCCTTTTGAAGCTGTTGTAGTAAGTCTATGACCCTTTTTTGTAACGGCTGGTGGGATCCCTTGTTAAAGCCTCATATGTGTTGCTACTGTCTGCCATGTACGTTCCTATAAACACTCTTAGCCACTATCTAATCACGCCCTAACACCTGGCTGTGATATGCTAATTGGGATTTTCCAGGGTACATAATTGCCACAGATTCTTGTACAAGTCATTCTGAATTGAGAAAGCCAGTCGGATGGAATAGCGAAACGACTTCAAGAACTAAACTTCAAGTCCAGTTGATCTAATTGAATACAACAGATATACCATGACCTGGATGATGGAGAACTTCACAAACGATGCTAATAGTGCTAAAAATATAGAACAATAGCAACAACAAGGACATCCACCAAGAAAAAGATACCAAAGTATCACATTTACCACCACCCCAAAGGATATGTGGGCGCATGCCCTAAATAGGGACCTTACCAGTCAATAATAGCGAATGGTGGAATAGAAAACATTAAGCGTATTTCACAAAGTTTAAATATTGATATTCACATTAAAAACATAACGATGTAGCCACAAATGTAATATCAAAAAGACAACATTATATATAAGGTAGGTCTGCATACCTACCCGTCTTGGCCATCTTTGATGACCCTGATGACGGCCAAATCAAAGATGGGCTGAAACGCATAGGTATTTACAGACCTACTTGTATCTAATAAAACCATTTGGTTCAAGACCTAGAGGAGTGTCTGGCAATTGTTTCTGTGCTTGAAATAATGATCAATATAGAGCAATATATAGTGCTGATTGACTCAGCGTATATAATTAGACTCCTGCTTCTTAATGGCTTTTGGTATCCTTCTATTGCAGGGGTGGGCAATTTTAATTCCTCAGGAAATTAAACTGTCGAGAAGGGCTGGGCCAATAGGTTCAAGTCCGTTCTCTAATAGAGATTGCAAAACTGGATTTTATAAACTGATGAATATAATATCCCTGGTTCATTGGAAACGTAAAGGTTTTTTTTTTTTTTTTATTTGCTGCAACTTTTAATAGAAAGTGAATATTTTAAACTTGGTCTAGTTCTAGTATTAAGGGGCCAGTCAGGGGCAGCCAAAGGGCTGCATGTATCCCCTGGGCCTTACTTTGCCCAGGTTGTTCTATTGGATACCTTATGGTGCTATTGTCCATTATTATCTTAGTTGTCCTTCTCTGAACCTCCTCTCCAAGATGTCCATTTTGTATATGGGATTCCAAAACTGCACTGCATATCCAGGCAAAAGCCTAATGGTACCCAACATTTCCTTTTGAAGAGAGAACACATTTCTGTGGATGTAAAGCAATGTGCTAAACCAAACCCCACAATTCCCAATGTTACAGTATCTCCTGAACCAAAAAGTTGTCAACACTCTATGGCTCTCTTTGTGATTACGTTGTGTTAGGGCACACTATACACCACTCAACCCTAACAGTTTCTTACTCAAGGGCAAAATAAGTATTTGGGTTTCCAACATTTATTCATTTGACGTAATTGGAAATTTAAAACCCTTTGTATATATTTTTGCTAATAAATTCTTGATGTTCAATTAAGAAAGGCTGAACTTGTGGTTCTTTTACTTATTTCTAGTAAATAAACCATTTGACTACTCAAATAATTGTCACATCAAAGAAACTCTTCCCTAACCATTGACTGTGAAAATCTTTACTGTGCTTTACAGTACATTTTGAATCACCATAAAATGGACAAATAACAATGATAATTTCTCATCCAATAACAGGAAAATTACCATTAAACCTTTCTTTTTGTCTCAGTTTGACATTATAGAACTGAGAAATACAGTACTCTCTTCTTTCTTTAAAAATCATTTAGTCTTTAATGTTTTTAGTGGCTTTTTAAAAATATGTGCCTATGGTACTATAAACATATATATATATGTACCTACTGTATATATTGTGTATATATTATATATATATATATATATATATATACACAGTAGGTACAGACATAAATAAAAGAAGATTGTTTACAATATGTTGTTTACTCAAGGTAATCTGCATTTCACCGAATGAAATAAGCATTGTAAATTCCAGTTTTATTTTATTGACTAGCAAAATGTGCTCATTGATGCACAGTTGGAATTATGGGGGTGTGTGTTTGTTTGGCTATGTGCTGACACAGTGTATATAAAATCTCTACACACACCTATAAAATTTCAGGGTTTTGTACAATAACAAAGGAAACAAAAGCAAGAAGTTATAAAGAAATGAGAAACAGATAATAAAGAAATCCTATTAAATCTGGTTCTATTAGTGTCACATCCCCTAAACTTATCTTTGTTGATTTTATTATGGCAAGTTTTCCTACTTTTCATAAAAATATCAGAAAAATGTTCAGTAATATATGGGCACCATAAAGGCCCTGAAGCTAGATATTTAATCTGTGTTTGTATTATGAATTGGTATCCAACACCAAACACCAAGTACATTTTGTACTTGTGCCAAATTATGTAATATATGGGACATTTATATAACCATTATTATAAACACTATTACTAAAAATATTTACATATGGGCAGAGACATTTGGACTTGTGTAATGGGACAGTCTTTGTAATATCATTGTGTTTGTGTGACTACATTTATTATGTAAGCACTGGTGCCAGTACTGCTTAATTGCAATCCTGGAACTAGTATTGAAAATAAAATTGTATTGCCAAATTGGTGTCATGTTATAGTTTAATAACACCAAACATTATTATTGTATTTAAGCTCCCTTTGTAATGTAGGGACAGTATAAAACACCCTTACCAAAGAAATTTATGTCAGGGGGTAGAGAAATTATACTTACTCTATGTGTAGGATGGTTTAGTGTCCTTTAGCCCCTCATTTTTCAACATCGTCCAGCAATAAAACAAGGCCACAAATGTTTATATATTCTACTTATGAGTCGTAAACTTTGTAAGTGTGTGGGTGGTGTATGTGAATATGTCTTCTGTGTTATAGTTGCACAAAACCAAACATCATTATTGTACTTGTGCACCCTTATTATGTAAAAAACATTACTAAAGATATTTACATATGGGCAGAGACATTTGGTTTGTGTGAGGGGGCATGTGTACAGTCTTTATAAATATTATCACTGGGGATTATTATTAGTGGTTATGGATATCACTGGAACTGGACTTGAGTAATTTTATACACAGTTGAACAAACAAATGTTTATATTCTACTTTATGTCTCATTCTCACGATCATATATACATTTCCCTGGCGCAAGCTGAATAAATGAGAAAAAAATAATTTAAAAAAAACACAGACACCCCCGCTGATGGTACAGCCCCAACTTGGATTTATAAAAAGAGAGATAGATTATTTTTATTTTGGGGGAGTATTTTGGTTGCTGTCTCTGTATCTTCAAACAAAGTATTCTCGTCGCAATTGTCACATATTATAGAAAGCAAACAAATGTATTTTACCACTGTAGAGATTGTGGGATACAGAAACCCAGACACCGAGTGACATTTTGGACTCCAGCTCTGCATCAACCTTTGGAACATGACATTAAGTCTAGGCTTCCAGCCAAGAACATTTAGGGGTGAAATAGTAGAAATGAACATGATGTGGAAATATAATAATCCAAGAATAAGTGGAAAAAAAACAGTAGAACTGACTGATTGAATAGTTTATTAAAGGAGAAATAAAGCTAACCTAACAATAAGCCTCTAAAATTCACAAGTAGTTGTTAGCTGGAACTCACTTGCCTGAAATCACCAGCATTGGTTAAGATTATTTGTAATTCTGTGGGATTTTTTGCTTACAATCTGGAAGGGACGAAGAGGGAGGGACTAGAAAATCAATGAGCATGTGCAATTCCATAAAAGTGTCCAGGACACACTCTGAAAGGTGAGTTGCTGAACTCAGGAAAAGACAATAACGTGCAAAACAGAAAGATAATTTGGCCAAAATGCTGCTGAATTTATCTGTAAAGATAAGCTAAGTTTGGAATTGAAAAATCTTCAGGCTTATTTATATTTTAGCTTTAAGGGCATGTCCACCCTTCTGTTAAAAATGTAATATGAGTGGCAGGACCCCCCAAAAAACACATATGCGTTGCCTTACTCCGAATATGTCCGAATAGTGTGCAGGCTGAGGAATTCGACTTACAAAATCCCAAACCACACCAGGCTGCCTCCTCTGCTGACTGCAACATGCCCTTTACTTCCCAGGCAGCAGCAGAGGAGAGCCTATTGGGAATGGGCCTTTAGACATGGGCATGACTGACGCCACTACCAGGAAGCAGAAGGGGCCGCGGGCTGTGGAAAAGTTTAAGTACAAACTGAATTTGTCTGCATTTGGAAGGGAATTTGGGTTTGTGCTGCAGACTTGAAAACTCACTAATGCCATGAAGAGGACATGTTGTTTTTACTACTCTTTAAATAGGCACAGCTAACAGGTTATGGTGGTAGTGTGTTGCTCTGTCAGCTTTGTTCATATCAGGTGGCGGATATAATACTAATCTTTTTGATGATGTGTCAAAATGGTTTTTTGAATATAGTTAACCCTTTTAAATATGGCTGCGGAATGGAAGGTGTGTGTGTGTGGTCATTAGGGGTGTGTACTGGATCAGGTTGGACGGTGAAAAACAACTTTTGTGATTGCAAAATTAGTTTTTCACTTTACCGTTAGATGGCTGCATGTGTGGGTCCTGTGTGTGCCCCACATCCCATGCCCATAGACGTGTATGTTCCTGACCATCAGTCCAGCTGTGTTTGTCGGACTGTGTCAGGTTGGGGGTTACAATAAACAAACTTTTTTGATGATTGGTCAAAAATTGTTTTTTTACTTTATGTTACCCTTTAAGTATGTGTGCAACAGTAATGGAGGTTACATGGAGGGTCCCTGACCCATGCTGTTTTTTGGATGTCCGACCCTTGTTTATATGGGGTCTTGGCCCCATGCTTATATGGAGGTCCCCTGACCCTTGCTGTTATATGGAGGTCACTGAACCATTGCGTTGTTTGGATGGTCCTGATCCCTTGCTGTTATATGGAGGTCCTGACCCCTGGTAATTTTTTATATTCATGTCAACAAAACACTTATGCTTGTAATGTGTGTCATGTGCAATATTTTACAATAACATGGGACTAGTGATACTTTGTAGTCTCAACCCATACTTTTCATTGACATTTGGTCGATTAAAACTATTAGACAAAAATTTGACTTGAAACTCTAAAAATTCAGACCATTTTATCCAGGATTTGACCATCAAAATTCCACTTCGATCCCTTTACCTCTGTCCATGGACCCACAAAACCCAGGCAGGTTATCAAGGGACCTCAGAGAGAGTTCTCTCATGATGCCCATGGAATCATATGATATCACATTACTTGTTTTATTGTGTCCCCGTGTAGGCTTTCACTGCCTTGGTAAGAAACGGTGTTTCCAATTAACCGTGTTTTTTGGATAATGTAACTGGCCTGGATGAAGAATATTACAGATATACCATGACCTGGATGGATGAATATTCAAGATATACCATGACCTGGATGAATGAATATACAGATATACCATGACCTGGATACATGAATATTACAGATATACCAGGACCTGGATGAATGAATATTACAGATATACATGACCTGGATGGATGAATATTACAGATATACATGACCTGAATGAATGAATATTAACAGATCATGTATCCAGGTCACAGTATATCTGTAATATTCATCCATCCAGGTCACGGTATATCTGTAATATTCATTCATCCAGGTCACGGTATATCTGTAATATTCATTCATCCAGGTCATGGTATATCTGTTATATTCATCCATCCAGGTCATGGTATATCTGTAATATTCATTCATCCAGGTCATGGTATATCTGTTGTATTCAATTTTGTATTTTGACACCTTACTCTGGGCGTTCCTATAACACCTCTTAGCCACTATCCAATCACGCCCTTAACACTTGGCTGTGATATGCTAATTGTGATTTTCCAGGGTACATAATTGCCACAGATTCTTGTACAAGTCATTCTGAATTGAGAGATCCAGTCGGATGACTAGCGAAACGTCTTCAAGAACTAAACATCAAGTCCAGTTGATCTAATTGAATACAACAGATTTTCTTGGATTCACCATTGTAGTGTGCTCCTCTATATCGTCTTGTGCTAAGAATCGTCTGGCCCCTGGAGTGGAGGGCAGGGGGGACTGCACCTACCTATTTGTCTGGCAAGCAGCCGCAGCGCTGTACGATATAAAATACAAAAAGGCGTACAAGGGGGACAATAAATAAATACATAAATATATTAATAAGTGTGTGATCATGAAATATACAAGTGCTTGATACATGGAACAAAAGGGGAGCAGTCCCTGACCCACAGAGCTTACAATCTAATTACAGTTTACAGTGTATACTGTATTCAAATCAATGTAGTGTAAAGTTGCACTACATTGACTGTGTTGACATTTTATCATAATATATATTTTGAGTACAAAATAACAAAAATGTAAGTTACTGGTGAAAATATTTCCACTACAAAAATTCTGAGACACACCTCTGGCTCTCTGAAGATACACACACACCCGACACACCCTTTGAGAAACCCTGACCTAGTTTACAGACAGGGACAGTTTTATCTGGAACCTTCGTTGATAGGCTATTGACCTCCTCTTACAAGTCTCCCTCCCCAATCTGCCTTCATATTTTTCAAAACTCTGCAGGGCCCTCTCATTGCTATTTTGCAGTCAATTACTTCAAAACCATACTAAAAAGGAAGACAAGTGCAAATAAATCATTTCAAGAAATGAAAAGGAGTATTTTCTTATTCCACTAACCTTCATCTGCCCACACAGTGGTTTCTCATAAATCCATAAATAAATGCTTCTATTAACCTCCGGCATGCAGGAGCACCTAATAGCGTCTGTTACCGTCCTGCCTGCTGGGCAGTCATTCGGTTAGTTGACATCTGAGCATGTGTGACCCACCTATCTGCTAATGATGTAGAAATTGAAACATTCGGTGTAGAAGGACCATTGTAGGACCTGAAAGAGCAGCTCACATCTAACCACAGCAAAGCATATCAAAGGGAATAAAATCAATTTGTTTTTTGGAATATGTAGAATTACTTTAATATAAATGATGAGTTTAAAAAAAATCCTTTCCCACTGAATGTTTCCTTTGATTCTTCTCTGTGGATTAAACAGTTAAACCACCACACAAGTGTTTTCATTATGCTTTTAGATAGAAGTCGAGAAGGTTCCTATTAACATTGTAACCTCTTCCTTGTTAATTTAGGGATTTCATTTTTCTCTAGACGCCTGTTACATAACAATACATTCTAACAGGATATGGCTTCTATATTCTCTTTTATCCAGGGACCCTGGTAATCACACTGCAAATTGTTTAAAGGCTTTGGAATATGTTATACTTTTACTTTTATATATCAGCACAAAATTTATTTTGCTATTTACACAATTACAGGGAGATTCAATAACACAAATACGGGAATATCGCCTTTCCGCCATCCTGCGATGCAATACCGTCGGTAAACTCTATTACGTGCGGTATTGCATCAAAACTAGTTAGATTGTAAGCTCTAAGGGGCAGTGACCTTCTTACCTCTTGTGCCAAAGCTCTAGCACTTCTATTTATATAATCTATATATTTATGTACTGAACTATCTATGTATTTGTTCCCCTTGTATGACTTTATTGTATTTTGTTACTGTACAGCGCTGCGTCCCCAAGTGGCGCTATATAAATAATCATATACATACATACTGTATAATCTGTATTGTTATAATGTACAGCACTGTGTACCCAAGTGGCGCTATATAAATAAACATATACATACATACTGTATAATCTGTATTGTTATAATGTACAGCGCTGTGTACCCAAGTGGCGCTATATAAATAAACATATACATACATACTGTATAATCTGTATTGTTATAATGTACAGCGCTGTGTATCCAAGTGCGCTATATAATACACATATACAGAAATACTGATAATCAGTATTGTTTATATGTACACGCTGTGTACCCAGTGGCGCTATATAAATAACATATACATACATACTGTATAATCTGTATTGTTATAATGTACAGCGCTGTGTACCAAGTGGCGCTATATAAATACCATATACATACATACTGTATAATCTGTATTGTTATAATGTCAGCGTTGCGTACCCAGTGGCGCTATATAAATAAACATATACATACATACTGTATAATCTGTATTGTTATAATGTTCAGCGTTGCGTACCAAGTGGCGCTATATAAATAAACATATCATCCATACTTATAATCTGTATTGTTATAATGTACAGCGCTGTGTACCCCAAGTGGTGGCTATATAAATAAACATATACATACATACTGTATAATCTGTATTGTTATAATGTACAGCGCTGTGTATCCAAGTGGCGCTATATAAATAAACATATACAGAAATACTGTAAATCTATTGTTATAATGTACAGCGCTGTGTACCCAAGGGCGCTATATAAATAAACATATCATACTACTGTATAATCTGTATTGTTTATGTACAGCGCTGTGTATCCAAGTGGCGCTATATAAATAAACATATACATACATACTGTAAATCTGTATTGTTATAATGTTCAGCGTTGCGTACCCAAGTGGCGCTATATAAATAAACATATACATACATACTGGTTAATCTGTATTGTATAATGTTCAGCGTTGCGTACCCAAGTGGCGCTATATAAATAAACATATACATACATACTGTATATCTCTGTATTGTTATAATGTACAGCGCTGTGTACCCAAGTGGCGCTATATAAATAAACATATCTACATACTGTATAATCTGTATTGTTATAATGTACAGCGCTGTGTTCCCCAAGTGGCGCTATATAAATAAACATATACATACATACTGTATATCTGTATTGTTATAATGTACAGCGCTGTGTACCCAGTGGCGCATATAAATAAACATATACATACATACTGTATAATCTGTATTGTTATAATGTACAGCGCTGTGTCCCCAAGTGGCGCTATATAAATAAACATACATACATACTGTATGATCTGTATTGTTATAATGTACAGCGCGTGTGTACCCAATTGGCGCTATTAAATAAACATATACATACATACTGTATAATCTGTATTGTTATAATGTACACCGCGTGTACCCAGTGGCGCTATATAAATAAACATATACATACATACTGTATAATCTGTATTGTTTAATGTACAGCGTGCATACCCAAGTGGCGCTATATAAATAAACATATACATACATACTGTATAATCTGTATTGTATAATGTACAGCGCTGCGTACCCAAGTGGTGCTATATAAATAAACTATACATACATACTGTATAATCTGTATTGTTATAATGTAAACGCTGTGTCCCCAAGTGGCGCTATATAAATAAACATATACATACATACTGTATAATCTGTATTGTTATAATGTACAGCGCTGTGTTCCAGTGGCGCTATATAAATAAACATATACATACATACTGTATAATCTGTATTGTTGTAATGTACAGCGCTGCGTACCCAAGTGCGCTATATAAATAAACATATACATACATACGGTATTCTGTATGGTTATAATGTACAGCGCTGCGTACCCAAGTGGCGCTATATAAATAAACTATCATACATACTGTATATCTGTATTGTTATAATTGTACAGCGCTGTGTATCCAAGTGGCGCTATATAAATCACTATACATACATACTGTATAATCTGTATTGTTGTAATGTACAGCGCGTGCGTACCCAAGTGGCGCTATATAATAACATATACATGCATACTATATAATCTGTATTGTTATAATGTACAGCGCTGCGTCCCCAAGTGGCGCTATATAAATAACATATACATACATACTGTATAATCTGTATTGTTATAATGTACAGCGCTGTGTACCACAAGTGGCGCTATATAAATAAACATATACATACTACTGTATAATCTGTATTGTTATAATGTACAGCGCTGTGTCCCCCAAGTGGCGCTATATAAATAACATATCATACATACTGTATAATCTGTATTGTTATAATGTACAGCACTGTGTCCCCAAGTGGCGCTATATAAATAAACATATACATACATACTGTATAATCTGTATTGTTATAAGTAACGCGCTGTGTCCCAAGTGGCGCTATATAAATAAACATATACATACATACTGTATAATCTGTATTGTTATAATTTACAGCGCTGTGTCCCCAGTGGCGCTATATAATAAACATATACATACATACTGTATAACTGTATTGTTATAATGTACAGCGGCTGTTACCCAAGTGGCACTATATAAATAAACATATACACATACTGTATAATCTGTATTGTTATAATGTACACGCTGTGTACCCAAGTGGCGCTATATAAATAACATATACATACATACTGTATAATCTGTATATTATAATGTACAGCGCTGTGTATCCAAGTGGCGCTATATAAATAAACATATACATACATACTGTATAATCTGTATTGTTATAATGTACAGCGCTGTGTACCCAAGTGGCGCTATATAAATAAACATATACATCATACTGTATAATCTGTATTATTATAATGTACACGCTGTGTACCCAAGTGGCGCTATATAAATAAACATATACATACATACTGATAATCTGTATTGTTATAATGTACAGGCGCTGTGTCCCCAAGTGGCGCTATATAATAAACATATACATACATACTGTATATCTGTTATTTTATAATGTACAGCGGCTGTGTACCCAATGTGCGCTATATAAATAAACATATACATACATACTGTTAATCTGTATTGTTATAATGTACAGCGCTCGCTCCCCAAGTGGCGCTATATAAATAAACATATACATACATACTGTATAATGTGTATTGTTATAATGTACAGCGCTGTGTACCCAAGTGGCTATATAATATACATATCATACACTGTATAATCTGTATTGTTATAATGTACAGTGCTGTCCCCAATGGCGCTATATAATAAACATATACATACATACTTATAATCTGTATTGTTATAATGTACAGGCCTGTGTCCCCAAGTGCGCTATATAAATAAACATATACATACATACTGTAATAATCTGTATTGTTATAATGTACAGCGCTGTGTCCCCAAGTGCGCTATATAAATAAACATATACATACATACTGTTATAATCTGTATTATTATAATGTAAGCGCTGTGTACCCAAGTGGCTATATAAAACTATACATACACACTGTATAATCTGATTATTATAATGTACAGCGCTGTGTACCCAGAGTGGCGCTAATAAATAAACATATACATACTAATGTATATCTGTATTGTTATAATGTACAGGCGCTGTGTACCCAAGTGGCGCTATATAAATAAACATATACATACATACTGTATAATCGTATTATTATAATGTACAGCGCTGTGTACCCAGTGCGCTAATAATAATAAACATATACATACATCTGTATAATCTTATTATATAATGTACAGCGCTGTGTACCCAGTGGCTCTATATATAAATAAACATAATACATACATACTGTATAATCTGTATTGTTATATTGTACAGCGCTGTGTCCCCAAGTGGCGCTATATAAATAAACATATAATACATACTGATAATCTGTATTGTTTAATGTACAGCGCTGTGTCCCAAGTGGCGCTATATAAATAAACATATACATACACCTGTATAATCTGGATTGTTATAATGTACAGCGCTGTGTCACCAAGTGGCGCTATATAAAAAACATATCACATACTACTGATAATCTGTATTGTTATAAGTGTACAGCGCTGTGTCCCCAAGTGGCGCTATATAAATAAACATATACATACATACTGTATATCTGTATTGTTATAATGTACAGCGCTGTGTACCCAAGTGGCGCTATATAAATAAACATATACATACACACTGTATAATCTGTATGTTATAATATACAGCGCTGTGTCACAAGTGGCGCTATTAAATAAACATATCATACATACTGTATAATCTGTATTGTTAAATGTACAGCGCTGTGTCCCCAAGTGGCGCTATATAAATAAACAATACATACATACTGTATAATCTGTATTGTTATAATGTACAGCGCTGTGTACCCAAGTGGCGCTATATAAATAAATATACATACATACTGTATAATCTGTATTATTATAATGTACAGCGCTGTGTACCCAAGTGCGCATAAATACACATATACATCAACTGTGAATAATTCTGTTTGTTATAATGTACAGCGCTGTACCAAGTGGCGCTATATAAAAAACAATACATACATACTGTATAATCTGTATTGTTATAATGTACAGCGCTGTTGTACCCAAGTGCGCTATATAAATAACCATATACATACATACTGTATAATCTGTATTGTTATTATGTACAGCGCTGTGTCCCCAGTGGCGCTATATAAATAAACATTACATACATACTGTAAATCTGTATTGTAATAATGTACAGCCTGTGTACCCAAGTGGCGCTATATAAATAAACATATACATACATACTGTATAATCTGTATTGTTATATGTACAGCGCTGATCCCAAGTGGCGCTATATAAATAAACATATACATACTGTATAATCTGTATGTTTATAATGTACAGCGCTGTGTACCCAGTGGCGCTATATAATAAACATATACTACATACTGTATAATCTGTATTGTTATAATGTACAGTGCTGTGTACCAAGTGGCACTATATAATAAACATATACTACTGTATAATCTGTATTGTTATAATGTACAGCGCTGTGTACCCAATGGCGCTATATAAATAAACAATACATACATACTGTATAATCTGTATGTTATAATGTCCAGCGCTGTGTACCCAATGGGCGCTATATAAATAAACTATACATACTACTGTATAATCTGTATTGTTATAAGTACAGCGCTGTGTACCCAAGTGGCACTATTAAATAAACATATACATACATACTGTATAATCTGTATTGTTATAATGTACGCGCTGTGTATCCAAGTGGCGCTAATATAAATAAACATATACATACATACTGTATAATCTGTATTGTTTAATGTACAGCGCGGCGTCCCCAAGTGGCGCTATATAATAAACATATACATGCATACTGTATAATCTGTATTGTTATAATGTACAGCGCTGTGTACCCAAGTGGCGCTATATAATAAATAAACATATACATACATACTGTATAATCTGTATTGTTATAATGTACAGCGCTGTGTCCCCAAGTGGCGCTATATAAATAAACATATACATACATACTGTATAATCTGTATTGGTTATAATGTACAGCGCTGTGTATCCAGTGGGCTATATAAATAAACATATACATACATACTGTATAATCTGTTTGTTATAATGTCAGCGTTGCGTACCCAGTGGCGCTATATAAATAAACATATACATACATACTGTATAATCTGTATTGTTTAAATGTCAGCGTTGCGTACCCAAGTGGCGCTATATAATAAACATATACTACATACTGTATAATCTGTATTGTATAATGTACAGCGCTGTGTACCCAAGTGGTGCTATATAAATAAACATATACATCATACTGTATAATCTGTATTGTTATAATGTACGCGCTGTGTACCAAGTGGCGCTATATAATAAACATATACAGAAATACTGTATAATCAGTATTGTTTATATGTACACGCGCTGTGTACCCAAGTGGCGCTATATAAATAAACATATCATACATACTGTATAATCTGTATTGTTATAATGTACAGCGTCTGTGTATCCAAGTGCGCTATATAAATAAACATATACATACATACTGTATAATCTGTATTGTTATAATGTTCGCGTTGCGTACCCAAGTGGCGCTATATAAATAAACATATACAATACCTACGGTATAATCTGTATTGTTATATGTTCAGCGTTGCGTACCCAAGTGGCGCTTATAAATAAACATATACATACATACTGTATAATCGTATTGTTATAATGTACAGCGCTGTGTATCCAAGTGGCGCTATATAAATAAACATATCATACATACTGTATAATCTGTATTGTTATAATGTACAGCGCTGTGTCCCAAGTGGCGCTATATAAATAAACATAATCCATACATACTGTATGATCTGTATTGTTATAATGTACAGCGCTGTGTACCCATGGCGGCTATATAAATAAACATATACATACATACTGTATAATCTGTATTGTTTATAATGTACAGCGCGTGTCCCCAAGTGGCGCTATATAATAAACTATACATACATACTGTATGATCTGTATTGTTATAATGTACAGCGCGTTGTACCACATGGGCGCTATAAAATAAACATATACATACATACTGTAAATCTGTATTGTTATAATGTACAGCGCTGTGTACCCAAGTGGCGCTATATAAATAAACATATACATACATACTGTATAATCTGTATTGTTATAATGTACAGCGTGCATACCCAAGTGGCGCTATATAAATAAACATATACATACATACTGTATAATCTGTATTGTATAATGTACAGCGCTGCGTACCCAAGTGGTGCTATATAAATAAACTATACATACATACTGTATATCTGTATTGTTATAATGAAAGCGCTGTGTCCCCAAGTGGCGCTATATAAATAAACATATACATACATACTGTATAATCTGTATTGTTATAATGTACACGCTGTGTATCCAAGTGGCGCTATATAAATAAACAATACATACATACTGTATAATCTGTATTGTTGTAATGTACAGCGCTGCGTACCCAAGTGGCGCTAATAAATAAACATATACATACATACTGATAATCTGTATTGTTATAATGTACACGCTCGTACCCAAGTGGCGCTATATAAATAAACATATACATACATACTGTATATCTGATTGTTATAATGTACAGCGCTGTGTATCCAAGTGGCGCTATATAAATAAACATATACATACATACTGTATAATCTGTATTGTGTAAATGTACAGCGCTGTCGTACCCAAGTGGCGCTATAAATAAACACATATACATGCATACTATATAATCTGTATTGTTATAATGTACAGCGCTGGTCCCCAGTGGCGCTATAATAAATAACACATATCATACATACTGTATATCTGTATTGTTATAATGTACAGCGCTGTACCCAAGTGGCGCTATATAATAAACATATACATACATACTGTATAATCTGTATTGTTATAATGACAGCGCTTGTGGTCCCCAATGGCGCTATATAAATAAACATATACATACATCTGTATAATCTGTATGTTTTATAATGTACAGCACTGTGTCCCAAGTGGCGCTATATAAATAAACATATCATACATACTGTATAATCTGTATTGTTATAATGTACAGCGCTGCTTCCCCAAGTGGCGCTATATAAATAAACATAACATACATACTGTATAATCTGTATTGTTATAATGTACAGCGCTGTGTCCCCAAGTGGCGCTAATAATAAACATACTAATACTGTAAATCTGTATTGTTAATGTACAGCGTCTGGTACCCAGTGGCACTATATAATAAAACATATACATACATACTGTATAATCTGTATTGTTATAATGTACAGCGCTGTGTACCCAAGTGGCGCTATATAAATAAAATATACATACAACTTTAAATCGTATTATTATAATGTACAGCGCTGTGTATCCAAGTGGCGCTATATAAATAACATATACATACATCTGTATAATCTGTATTGTTATAATGTACAGCGCTGTGTAACCCAGTGGCGCTATATAAATAACATATACATACATACTGAATCTTTATTATTATAATGTACAGCGCTGGTACCCAAGTGGCGCTATATAAATAAACATACATCACATACTGTTATATCTGTATTGTTATATGTACAGCGCTGTGTCCCAAGTGGCGCTATATAAAAAACAATACATACAACTGTATATCTGATTATTATAATGTACAGCGCTGTGTACCCAAGTGGCGCTAATATAAATAATATACATACATACTGTAAATCTGTATTGTTATAATGTCACGCTGCGTCCCCAAGTGGCGCTATATAAATAAACATATACATACATACTGTTAATGTGTATTGTTATAATGTACAGCGCTGTGTACCCAAGTGGTGCTATTAAATATACATATAAATAACATATACGGTAAATCTGTATTGTTATAATGTACAGGCTGTGTCCCCAAGTGGCGCTATATAAAAATAAACATATACATACATACTGTATAATGTTATTGTTTAATGTACAGCGCTGTGTCCCCAAGTGGCGCTATATATAATAAACATATACATACATACTGTATAATCTGTAGTGTTATAATGTACAGCGCTGTGTCCCCAAGTGGCGCTATATAATAAACATATACATACATACTGTATAATCTGTATTTATAATGTACAGCGCTGTGTCCCCAAGTGGCGCTATATAAATAAACATATACATACACACTGTATAATTCTGTATTATTATAATGTACAGCGCTGGTGTACCCAAGTGGCGCTATATAAATAAACATATACATCATACTGTATAATCTGTATTGTTATAATGTACCGCTGTGTACCCAAGTGGCGCTATATAATAAACAATACATACATACTGTATAATCTGTATTATATAATGTACAGGCGTGTGTACCCAGTGGCCTATATAAACATATACATACATCTGTATAATCTGTATTATTATAATGTACAGCGCTGTGTACCCATGGCGCTATAAAAATAAACATATACACATACTGTATAATCTGTATTGTTATATTGTACAGCTGTGTCCCAGTGGCGTCTATATAAATAAAACATATACATACATACTGTATAATCTGTTGTTATAATGTACACGCTGTGTACCCAGTGGCGCTATATAAATAAACATATACATACACACTGTATAATCGTATTGTTATAATGTACAGCGCTGTGTACCAAGTGGCGCTATATAAATAAACAATACATACTCGTATAATCTGTATTGTTATAATGTACAGCGCTGTGTCCCCAAGTGGCGCTATATAAATAAAATACATACATACTGTATAATCTGATTGTTATAATGTACACGCTGTGTACCCAAGTGGCGCTATATAAATAAACATATACATACACACTGTATAATCGTATTGTTATAATGTACAGCGCTGTGTCACAAGTGGCGCTATAAATAAACATATGCATCATACTGTTAATCTGATTGTTATAATGTACAGCGCTGTGTCCCAAGTGGCGCTATATAAATAAACATATACATACATACTGTATAATCTGTATTGTTTATAATGTACAGCGCTGTGTACCCAAGTGGCGCTTATAATAAATAAATATAATACATAACTGTATAATCTGTATTATTAAAGTACAGCGCTGTGTACCCAGTGGCGTATATAAATAACATATACATCATACTGTAAATCTGTATTGTTATAATGTACAGCGCTGTGTACCCAAGTGGCGCTAATAAATAAACATATACATCAATACTGTATAATCTGTATTGTATAATGTACAGCGCTGTGTACCCAAGTGGCGCTATATAAATAAACATATACATCATACTGTATAATCTGTATTGTTATTAGTACAGCCTGTGTCCCCAGTGGCGCTAATAAATAAACATATACATACATACTGTATAATCTGTATTGTAATAATGTACAGCGCTGTGTACCCAAGTGGCGCTATATAAATAAACATATACATACATACTGTATAATCTGTATTGTTTATAATGTACAGCGCTGAGTACCCCAAGTGGCTCTATATAAATAAACATATACATACTGTATAATCTGTATTGTTATAATGTACAGCGCTGTGTACCCAATGGCGCTATAATAATCAACATAATGCACATACATACTGTATAATCTGTATTGTTATAATGTACAGCGCTGTGTACCCAAGTGGCCTATATAAATAAACTATACATACTACTGTATAATCTGTATTGTTATAATGTACAGCGCTTGTGTACCCCGTGGCGCTATATAAATAAACTATACATACATACTGTAAATCTGTATTGGTATAATGTCAGCGCTTGTACCCAAGTGGCGCTATATAAATAAACATATACATACTACTGTATAATCTGTATGTTATAATGTACAGCGCTGTGTACCAAGTGGCCTATATAAATAAACATATACTACATACTGTATAATCTTATTGTTTAATGTACAGCGCTGTGTACCAAGTGGCGCTATATAAATAAACATATACATACATACTGTATAATCTGTATGTGTTATAATGTACAGCGCTGTCGTACCCAAGTGGCGCTATATAAATAAACATATACATGCATACTGTATAATCTGTATTGTTATAATAGTACAGCGCTGTGTACCCAAGTGCGCTATATAAATAAACATATACATACATACTGTATAATCTGTATTGTTATAATGTACAGCGCTGTGTCCCAAGTGGCGCTATATAAATAAACATATACATACATACTGTTATATCTGTATTGTTATAATGTACAGCGCTGTGTACCCAAGTGGCGCTATATAAATAAACATATACATACAAACATACATACAAAACACAGTGGAAAGGCAATATATGCTTGTGAAGGTTCTCATTCATCCAGGCCATGGTATATCTGTTGTATTCAATTAGATCAACTGGACTTGAAGTTTAGTTTTTGAAGACGTTTCGCTAGTCATCCGACTAGCGAAAGCCAGTCGGATGACTAGCGATACGTCTTCAAGAACTAAACTTTAAGTCCAGTTGATCTAATTGAATACAACAGATAAAGGTAATATATGCACATTTGCGCTACTTTAAAGCCTCATATGATCCTCCATCCTCCTCCAGTTTTATGCTATGAGGTAGCAAATGGGGAACTGTATCAGGTGTGCCATCTGGAAACAGGGCCGGATTTACCATTAGGCACAGTAGGCACGCGCCTAAGGGCACCTTAGGTTGGAGGGGTGGCTGTCAATCTCCTCCCACCAATTCAACCTCTTTATACTCCTCCCCAAAAAAGAAGAAATGGGTGTGGTTTAGGGGTGTGGTCTGTAGGCTAAGGGTGCTAGGTTCTTAGGGCCTACAGACTCCTGAGGTGTAAATACCTCCGTGTTTGGAAATGATGAAGTGCCCTACAAGATTGACTGGCTTTGGCACTTATTTTTGTCCATAGTGAACCTCGCTGACAATTCTATAATAGCATCCAGCCTTGGCCTTTCATTTGCTTTTGAGAAAATAAAAATAATTTAAAGGGCATGTCTACCCCTAAAACTAAAATCTGCCACACTGCTGGCCACATTGAGAAGTGTTAAAAAATCCTTTCTCCTCTGCTCCTTATGGTTCTCCTGCACGGCCTTATCAAAGTCCAAAAAAGTGAAGAGTAGGAGCTGTCTGTGTGTAATCCAGTGCCTGTTAATTCCATGTCCTCCTTGAGGACTCTAGCATGTAAATGGGAAGCTCTCCCTATCCATTCCTTCCTCTCTCCCACCCTCAAGATCCCTCCATGCTGCATAGATCATTTAGTAAGAAATCACAGGCGCGGCTGCCAGTCCGGCCCCTACTGCTTTTGCATTCCCGGAAAGTAGCAGTAGAGACAAAGGGAACATAGGTGTGTAAGTCTATTTCTGCCCTTTTTATTTAAGTTAAAAACCTTGCGTTTATGGTTGGGGGGTGGGTCCCCTACACTACAGCATTTTTTTTTAATTTGGGGGTGGAGATATCCATTAAGGTAAACTATTTCCTAAAAAAACTGACTGATTATAGGGTAGTATATTATAGGGTAGTATATTATAGGGTAGTATATTACAGGGTAGTATATTATAGGGTAGTATATTATAGGGTAGTATAGCGTTGAGATGAATAATACTGTTGAGTTTGGTTCCAACAGTAAACATTTCCTATTGAAAATTTCTAGTATTAAATAACACTTTTCTAATTTTCAATAGAAATTTTAGATTTTTCGAAATAAAATTTTCCAATTTCTGCATTTTGGATTAAGTTTAAAAAAAATCCATTGTATCCAAGATTTTCGAAGCCAACAGTAGGATAAATGAGGATAAAACGGAGGATAAATAAACTTATTTAATTCAACTACTACCCAGGGCTGGGAAATTTTGCCTTTAATTGAATATTTCCCTGATAATAACTACATTTTGAGAACGTAAAACTATTCTGCTGTATTATTTACCTTTATGTTGCTTTTAAGACAAGAGCTTTGGTTTTGTTAGGCATCTAATGCATGAGTGATAAACAATAATGTAAGGAATGCTCTGTACATAACATAAGTCAGCCCTACAGGGTGTGTATATTAGACATAGTTCATAGTAAACTGCTGTCTAAGTATCCTCCTGACTTGCCTGAACACATGTTTTAACCTATGTGTCATCAGTGACCAAATAGCAAAGAAGATTAGAGGAGAAAACTTCTCTTATACCTCCTACACAGGTACGAACTTACTGCAGACGAATGACCCGAGTGTAAGGCACACAGCAATGAAAGGGCGGTCAGGACAAGGCCCGACTGAATGTATACACATGTGCGATCATTGGCCAAAATGGGCGCTTGGTGGGCGTGTGCATGTGCTTGGGGGTTGTTCATTGGCGATAAGGTTGTACATCTGTATGAAGCTTTAGTGTGCTCCTCTTATCTTCTTTGCTATAGGAGTAGTGTGCTCTTCTTACCTTCTTTGCTATAGGAGTAGTGTGCTCTTCTTATCTTCTTTGCTATAGGAGTAGTGTGCTCCTCTTATCTTCTTTGCTATAGGAGTAGTGTGCTCCTCTTATCTTCTTTGCTATAGGAGTATGTGCTCTCTTATCTTCTTTGCTATAGGAGTAATGTGCTCCTCTTATCTTCTGTGCTATAGGAGTAGTTGGCTCCTCTACTATCTTTGCATAGAGTGGAGATAGTGTGCTCTCTATTTCCTGATATGGAGTAGTGGTCCTCTTACCTCTTGCTATAGGAGTAGTGTGCTCTTCTTTTCTTCTTTGCTATAGGAGTAGTGTGACTCCTCTATTTCTTTCTGCTCTATGAGAGTAATGTGTGCTCCTCTTATCTTCTTTGCTATAGGAGAGTAGTGTGCTCCTCTATATCTCTTGCTAGAGTAAGGTGAGAGTAATGTGCTTTCTTAATCTCTTTGCTATAGGGGAGTGTGACTCCTCTATCTTCGTTGCATAAGGAGTAGTGTGCTCCTCTTATCTTCTTTGCTATAGGAGTAGTGTGCTCATCTTATCTTCTTGGCTGTAGGAGTAATTGGCTACTCTATCTCTCTTGCTATAGGAGTAGTGTGCTCTTCTTATCATTTCAGAATATGGTCTCTTCTCTGTGATAGGGAGTAGGCTCATCGTATCTTCTTTGTATAGGCGAGTTTAGGGTGTCATATTGTCTTTTTGATATAGGAGGAGGTGTCTTTGAAATGATTTGGGTGCGTGGGATAGGGTAGTGTTGGCATTCTTATCTTCTTTTGCTATAGGAGTAGTGGTGCTCTCTTATCTTCTTTGCAATATGGGAGTAATGTGCTCATCTTATTTCTTGGCTATAGAGTAGTGTGCTCTTCTTTATTCTTTGCTATAGGAAGTAGTGGAGCTCTTCTTATATTCATTTGCTATAGGTAAGTAATGTTGCTCACTTATCTATTTTTGCTATAGGAGTAATGTGCTCAATCTTTTCTTCTTTGCTTATAGGAGTAGTGTGTCTTATATCTTCTTTGCTATAGAGAGTGTGTGCTCTTCTTATCTTTATTGCTATAGGGAGTTAGTGACTCTCTTACTTCTTCTTGCTATAGAAGAGGTAGTGTGCTCCTCTATCTTCTTTGCTATAGGAGTAGTGTGTCTTTATTTCTCTCTATGGAGAATGTGCTCTCTTATCCTTCTTTGCTATAGGAGTAGGTGCCTCATAGTGTTAGTTCTTTTATGACTTCTTTGATTAGGAGAGTAGTGTGCTCCTCTTATCTTCTTTGCTATAGGAGTAATGTGCTCTCTTATCTTCTTTGCTATAGGAGTAGTGTGCTCTTCTTATCTTCTTTGCTATAGGAGTAATGTGTTCCTCTTACTTCTTTGCTATATGAGTAGTGTCCTCCTCTTATCTTCTTTGCTATAGGGGTAATGTGCTCTTCTTATCTTCTTTGCTATAGGAGTAGTGTGCTCCTCTTATCTTCTTTGCTATAGGAGTAGTGTGCTCCTCTTATCTTCTTTGCTATGGAGTAAATGTGTCCTCTTATTCTTGCTATAGGAGTAGTGTGCTCTTCTTATCTTCTTTGCTTTAGGAGTAGTGGCTCCTCTATCTTCTTTGCATAGGAGGTATTTGCTCTCTTATCTCTTTGCTATAGGAGTAATGTGCTCTCGTATTATCTTCTTTGCTATAGGATATGTGATCTTCTTACTATAGGAGTAGTGTGCTCTTCTATCTTCTAGATAGAAGTAGTGTCTTCTCTTATCTTTCTTATATGGAGTAGGTCTTCTCTGATCTTTTTCTATAGATAGTGTGTCCTCCTCTATCATTCTTTACTATAGGATAGTGTTGCTCATCTTATCTTTCGTGCTATAGTGAGTAGTGTCCTTCTCTTATTTCTTTCTATAGGAGTAGTGTGCTTCTCTTATTCTTTATAAGGAGTAGTGTCCTATACTTAGATCTTCTTTGCTATAGAATAGTGTGATCTATTATCTTCTTTGCTATAGGAGTAGTGTGGCCGTACTCTTACCTCTTATCTAGGAGAGGTCCTTCTCTTATCTTCTGCTATAGAGTAGTGTCCTCTCTTATTTCTTTGCTATAGAATAGTGTGATGCTATTATCTTCTTTGCTATAGGAGTAGTGATGCTCTTTACTTATCTTCTTGCTATAGGAGTAAGTGTGCTCTTCTTATCTTCTTTGCTATGGAGTAATGTGCTCCTTATCTTCTTTGCTATAGGAGTAGGTGCCTCTATCTTCTTTGCTATAGGATAGTGTGCTCTTCTTATTTCTCTGGATATAGGAGCTAATGTGCTCACTCTTATCTTCTTGCTATAGGAGTAGTGTGCTCCTCGTATCTTCTTGCTATGGAGGTAGTGTGCTCTTTATTATCTGTTGCTAAGGAGTGTGTGCTCCTCTATTTCTTGCTATAGGAGTAATGTGCTCCTCTTATCTTCTTTGCTATAGGAGTAGTGTGCTCCTCTTATTTCGGTTGCTATAGGATGAATGTGTTCCTCTTACCTCTTGCTATAGAGTAGTGTCTCCTCTTTATTCTTGCTATAGGGTAATGTTGCTCTCTTATCTTTTGCTATAGGAGTGTAGTGTGCTCTTTTATCTTCTTTTGCTATAGGAGTAGTGTGCTCCTCTTATCTTCTTGGCTCTATAGGAGTAATGTGCACCTCTATCTTCTTGCTATAGGAGTAGTGTGACTCTTCTTATCTTTTGATATAGGAGTAATGTGGTTCCTTTACCTTCTTGCTATATGGAGTAGTGTCCTCTCCTCTTATCTTCTTTGCTATAGGGGTAATGTGCTATTCTATCTTCTTTGGCTATAGGAGAGGTGTGCTCCTCTTATCTCTTTGCTATAGGAGTAATGTGCTCCTCTATCTTCTTTGCTATAGGAGTAATGTGATTCTTTTACTATAGGGAGTAGTGTGCTTATTTCTTCTAAGAAGTGGTCTTTCTTATCTTCTTTACTATAGGAGTAGTGTCCTCTTTCTCTTATCTTCTTGTACTATGGAAGTAGTGTTCCTCTTATCTTTCTTACTATAGGAGTAGTGTGCTCTCTTATCTTCTTTGCTATAGGAGTAGTGTCCTTCTCTTTATCTCTTTACTATAGGAGTAGTGTCCTTCATTTAGTTCTTTACCTATAGGAGTAGTGTCCTTCTCTTACTCTTCTGCTATAGTAAAATAGTGTGATCATATTTCTTACTTTGTACGAGGTGCTATTTACCTATCTAGGTAGTGCCTTCCTTTACTATGGGATCTCTTTTATTGCCAGATGTGTGACTTCTTCTTATAGGGTAGGCTTTCTTCGCTAGGTGCCTCTTACATGAACCGACACCGTTCCCGTGTGCCCTTACCCCTTTTCACCCGGTCGGCGTTTTGCTGGGTCCTTCTCCTGAGTCATGGTTTCTTTTCCTTGCTCTGTCTTTCTCTCTAGGGTGCTTCCCGACTAGGAGTAGTGTCCTTCTCTTATCTTCTTTGCTATAGAACAGGTGATCATATTATCTCTTGACTATGGAGTATGTCCGTTTACATCTTATAGATAGTCTATCTTTTTGCTATAGGTAGTAGTGTCCTTCTATTATCTCTTTATATAGGAGTAGTGTCTCTCTTTATTCTAAGGTTTCCTTTCTCTATAGGAGTTGTGTCCTTCTATTACTTCTGTAATAGTAGGAGTATTGTGCCTCTCTATCTTCTACTAAGGAGTTGTGTCCTTCTTTATATTCGTTACTATAGGAGTAGTGTCCTTCTCTTTCTTCTGTGCTATAGACATAGTCGTTGATTCATATTATCTTCTTTAATAAGGAGTAGTGGCGCTTCTCTATCTCTTTGATATAGGAGTAGTGCCTTCTCTTATCTTCTTTGCGCAGTAGAGTAGCAGTGTCATTCTATTATCTCTTACTATAGGGAGTAGTGTACTTCTCTGATCGTTCTTTACTATAGGGTTGTGTCCTTCTATGTATCTCTTACATAGGAGGTTATTGTCCGTCTCTTATCTTTTTACTATTAGGAGGTGTGTCCTTCCTATTACTCTTCTTTACTATAGGAAGTAGGGTTCCTTCTCTTATTCTCTTGCTATAGAACTAGCGGTGACATATATTTCTTTCTATAGGAGTTAGGGTAATTCGCTTATTCTTTGATATAGGAGTAGTGTCCTATTTATCTTCTTTCGATAGGAGTGGGTCCTCTATTATATTCTTTATTAGGAGTATGTACTTCTCTATTTCTGTATATAGGAGTTGTGTCCTTCTCTTATCTTTCTTTACTATGGAGTAGTGTCCTTCCTAATTCTTCTGTGCTATAGAAATAGTGTGATCATATTATCTTCTTGAATAGATGAGTAGTGTCCTTTCTTTATCTTCTTTGCTATAGGAGTAGTGTCCTTCTCTTATCTTCTTTGCTATAGGAGTAGTGAGTAGTTGTCCTTCTATTATCTTCTTTACTATAGGAGTAGTGTCCTTCTCTTATTTTCTTTGCTATAGAAATAGTGTGATCCTATTATCTTCTTTGCTATAGGAGTAGTGCCCTACTCTTACCTTCTTTACTATAGGAGTAGTGTCCTTCTCTTATCTTCTTTACTATAGGAGTAGTGCCCTACTCTTATCTTCTTTACTATAGGAGTAGTGTCCTTCTCTTACCTTCTTTGCTATAGGAGTAGTGTCCTTCTCTTATCTTCTTTGCTATAGGAGTAGTGTCCTTCTCTTATCTTCTTTACTATAGGAGTAGTGTCCTCCTCTTATCTTATTTGTTATTGAACTGTATTGCCCCCTGGGTAGATGGCTCTGTAGGATTGCACCTACTCGTTACTCGTAATTGCCACATCTGGATTGTTTTCTTGCCATCATTGAACCCAATTTCCACCAATAAAACAGCAGGTATCAAGCATTTTTTCCATATACTCCTGTATAGCTGTAAGAATGAATGGCATAAATGACTTGTAATGAGAAAGTTCTAAAATGAAAGTTCCTAAACCCCCTGCCTTGCGCATCACCTTTCAATTAAGGGAGCACCTCGAAAAAAGTTTGGTTTTGCACTTTACAGGATCCTGTGTATAAATAATAATCATAGTTCATGAAGATAAGTGCAGATTGAATCCCGTACAAGTGACAGTCACATCAGCAATGTCCCTTTTGGCAGCTCTGCCCAATCCTCTAAAGAACAGTGTGTAAACAGCCCCCATGATATTATTAGACTGTGCCTTATTACCACTGCCTTCTGAGCTTTAAATCATCAGACCCAGGGGTGCAATGAAATAATCTCTCTCCCTTTTTATTACAAAATGACATTATGGTGTGCTTGTTCCTTTATACGTCCTGCACTACCAACAGTCAGGGTAAATAATCATGTACAAACACCATAAGATCAAATGGGGAGAAAAAGGCTAGTTATCCAAAGTTAAAGACAGGAGGAGCTATTACAGAAATGGTTAGTCACTGAGAGAGACTAAAAATAGACACATGTTGCCTGTCGGAATAGCAAACTGATCAACCTTCCAGCCGAAATTCCCTTCAGACCAAAGTTAAAGCCAAAATAATATTTTAAAAAATGGAATTTATAACAAACTGACAGGACACATTAAAGGACACGTTGATCATGCTGGCGCTAAATTTGTTTTACCTGCTTCTTTATTTCATCTACCCTGACGCTGCTATCCCATTACAAACTGATGCTTGCAAGCTCTGTAACTGCAGTGGAGTTGAGCTTCAATGTCCACAGAAAGCAACAGCCCTTCGAGCACCTGGTCTAGAAATGTGAGTAGAATTCTACTGCCTTATATTATGTGGTATATTATACCTTATATTATACCTTGTGGTATATTATACCTTATATTATAGCTGTGGTTCTATTTTATACCTTATATTATTACCTTGGTATATGATATACCTTATACTGATACCGATTTGGTATATATACCTTATATTATACTTGTGGTTATATTATACCTTATATTAATACCTTGTGGTAAACTTAATATAGATTGTATTATATGACATTATATTATACTTGTGGTATATATTATACCTTATATGTATAGCTTGTGGTATATTAACCGTACTATACCTTTATTATACCTGTGGTATATATACCTTAGATTATACACTGTGGTATATGATACTTATATATACGCTTGTGGTAGATGATACCTTATATAAACCGTGTGGTATATTATACCTTATATTATACCTTGTGATTATTATACCTTATATTTATACCTTGTGGTATATTAACCTTATATTATACCTTGTGGTATATTATACCTTATATATAGCTTGTGGTATATTATACCTTATATTATACCTTGTGGAACTATACTTATTATATATAGCTTGTGGTATATTTACGCTATATTATGACTTGTGGTATATAATACCTTAATTATACCTTGTGTTATATACATTCATATTATAGCTTGTGGATACTTTTCAAATACCTTATATTATACCTTGTG